>JARHVA010003727.1:715000-1315000 GCA_037957365.1 Torreya grandis | reverse complement strand
TTTAAAATATATCCATTCATGAGAGTTAGGTCAAGGGACACTAGCACCAAGTTGGGGACACTAATACCATGTAGATCTAGTGTCCTTAATGTGGTGCTAGTGTCCAGCTGGGAAGTTGCTAGGCATACTGAGTTGGGATCTAGGAATTTTGTTCTAGGACTATGTTTACACTGACAGATGATGTATGTGGTCTGCATAATGGATGGAAAAGTGTGATAAAGGATCTAGGATAGGTCTAGGGATAAGCTAGGAATAGGCTACCTAAATCAATAATCTTAGCATCCAAATACCACTTTTAGGTGATTACAATATCACTACTTGGAGTGGCACCCATTCTCAACTTATTGCTTTGAATCTACATGTTGAAAAGGCTCAGTTTGAATAATCTCATACATAATACTATCCATATGCCCAACATTAGAAATATGTGTTGTATGACACAATGGCCTTAATACAGGAGCTACAAGGTGAAATTGAGTTTGTGAAAGACAAGGATACTGCCATACGTAATAATATGAAAAAAATTATGATATCGATGAACTCAGGTCATGATGAATTTCATGAGCCATGAAAGTTATTCCTTAGTGAAGACATCATCTTCCTCCTAAATAATTGTTTACAACAATAAATGATAAATTCTTTGAAGAATCATCATTTAAACCATGCACGTAGACAAGAGACTCATATTCAACTAAATTAAAATTATGATAAAGAGGTCCTTGTAAATTAATTCATTAATGGTTGGATGATTCATGTTATACTGGTGGACATTAGCACAAAGGTTAATGTTCCAACAAAGGATTCTTGGAAAAATAGGGAGCCCCACTTTGCAACCTTCCCCACATTTTTTATTTATGGCTAATAAAACTCATGCACTAATTATAGGCATTCTTAAATATGCCACATTTGACATCTTGGGTGTCATGTTTAAGGGTGACTTTGAAGTGATCAAGATTTCTGAAGTTGATAACTTTCTTGCTTTCTTTGGTAGACCTTGGTGCTATACTAACAATGTTGACTTACATTTCAAGAAGAATTGTATTAGATTTGAGAATAAAACTCAACACGTGGTCATCCCTTTAAATAAATACCAAGGTCATCCCTTTTTGGAAACCATTGATGTTGATGTTGATGAGTAATGAAAATGTGGATCCTACTCCTGATGGCATATTATAATTGGAATATGCATAGTTCATTTCAGACACTACAAGTATTGATTACAACCAGTGGGTTCAAGGATTATATGATCTTATAAAATATGTTTGTAATATCCTTGATAGCCACTAAATATCCTCCCATAAGTTATCTCAATGCCATAAAAATGTTTGCATCATTGGTCTACCACCCTTGAGGTTGGAACATGCACCTTGGTTACATGGTCAAATTAAGGTCAGGGAATATCTATAGTAATTAGAGGAATATTATGTTAATGAAGGTGAAAATTTACACACACTTAAATTTTTCTTTCAAGGAATATGTGATTGATGGTGGTCTACTCATTGATACCAATTGTATACATGGGAAAAAGTACATGTCATTATGTACTATCACTTTTACCATGACAACTGTGTTCATTCCACCCTGAGTTATGATGGTGTTATTGCTCTAGAAGATAATATAACAAACTATGAAAACCTTTAGAGTGTCAAAGAAACATTTTTACCATAATATTTATGGATTAATGAATTTTATGGTACTATATGCACCTAAGATAGGGTGTGGTATATCTATGAAGAAAACTATAGGGGAATGGATACTTGGCATCATATCACATGTGGTCTGGTTTCAAATTTTCATTTTATTCTCAAGTTGATTTATGTTTGTCTTTGTAATAAATCTATCAAGTAGTATTAGGAGATCATACACCACTTGAAGAATTCATACATCACATGCATGGCATACCTAAGGACAACTTGGCCATATTTCAAAAACTTGATACTCCTACCTTGGCTCTATTAGATGCCGACTCTCAATGTGAATATGCATATAAAGAATAGATATGGAAGGGAAATCAAAAATTCATGTATTAAGTTGATAAGGGTACCGGTTCTAATTCATTAGAACTAACTTTCAAACACTAAAACCTACATATAAATTTTAGGGTGTTTGATGTTGGAAATACTATAAAATATGAGTAGAAACCATATTTTGCATCACTCCAAATGGTTCAACATAATATTGGGATGGAGGATGCACCTAAAATAGTCACTATGGGTAATATTGATTTAATATTGAGTTAACCAAAAAAATAGAACTCGTACAGGAATATCAAGACATTTTCCCATGAAACTACACAAAAATGAAGGGAGTGCATCTATATGTAGACACCGCAAACGTGTCTGCACCTTGGTTGTCCCCCTTGGTCCTTTCTCCCTCCTAGTCCTCCTTGGTCCCTAACCCACCTAAGTCTTATTTATTAGAAATTAACATCTATTTTTAATTTAATGAGGCCCCCTTTCCACCCTACCCTTGCCTCCTTGGATCCTCCCTTAAATCCCTCCACCTTCCCCCTAGCATTTATTAGCCCAAATCTCACCATTATATCCCCCCTCGTCCATTTTGGCATCCTTGTGACCGTTCTGCCCATGACCCCTCACCCGGCGGCGTGCAAGAATGGGCAGAGACTATTTTTAGCCTCTGTGCCCATCCTGCGACCGCCGACGTCAGCGACCCTTCGGCCGACATCGGCGAAACTACCGGTGTCGGCAGCCTTCATTATCCCCTTCTGCATCCGTTGCACCCCCTGGACTCTTGAGCTCGCAAACAGCTTCTCTCAGCGCTTTGGCTCTCATCTCTCCTCTATCTTGACCCCGTGCAGCAACAACAACAAGTGAAAAAGGCCCTGGATCAGTATCTTCTCCTTGCAGCAACTCTTCCGTGGCTCCAGCAACATCTTCTTCTCTCTTCATTCAGCAAGCTAAAGGTAAGCTAGTCTGGTTTTTTTATTTCTTTTCTTTGTTTTTCAATCATCTATCTTCTATTGTCCTCTGCTCCCTTTGTCCTCCCCCTGAGAGGCTGCAAAGCCTTCTTAGGCCCCATCCTCTGTGAATCCTCCTCTTCCCTGTCCTCTATGTCTCTTCCTCTTCCCCATCCCTCTGCTAAAAGACCTTGCATCAGGCACTTACCTCGAACCAGCCCACTCCCCAATCCATCCAAACTTGTCCTCGTTCAGTCTCAGACCCATCCACAGTCCAGAAAGCAACCCAGACCCGACTACAGGCCACAACCCCGACCGACGCCGGTCACTTCCCCAACCGACGTCGGCAGGATAGCCGACGCCGGTAGATCAGATAACCGACGCCGGCGACATTTCCGACCTCGGCGACTGTCTTCAGCCCAACTCCTTCATTCAGGTAATCATTTTGTTTTCTTCTTTCCTTTCTACTTTCTTTATCACTTCTGTATTCTGGCATTCTGTCTTTTATCAGTCACTTATCTCATCAAAACAGTGGGTTGACCTCCCTTAAGGAAGTTTTTACACTTCTGGGAACAAGCCTTTTGCTTGGCAACCCACTGCCTATCTATCTAACGTTCTTCTTGTCCAAGTTTCTTTCTTCTTCGCAGGTGTCATTCCTCCACAGCCAAAGAGGAGTGCCCACGAACGTCTGGATTTACGGTGCGCAATCTTTAGTCCAGGTACTTCCAAGCCTTGTCCATTACTTTCTTTTAGTTTCTTTCTTTTAAGTCTGAAAAGCAAATTTGAGGTAGAAACACTATAATTTGGAAAGATGCATATAAAATTGGTTGAGGGCACTCAAATGGTGAGGAAATAATTGTATTGAATGAACCCTAATCTATAAGCTAGAGTTAAATAAAAAATTGATAATATGTTATGCATTGGAGCTATTAATCTCATAGATGAATTTTAGTGGGTTATTCCTATGGTGATTAACATCATTAAATATGGGCAAATTTACATTTGTGTGGATTAAAGGAAAATTAATGTTATGTGTCATTGACCCCTTCCCAATGCCATTCAAGGAAGAAATTTTGGAAGGTGTTTCTAGAAGTGAGATCTACACTTTCACTAATGTCTTTTCTATCTATCACTAAGTGCAAGTTGTTGATGAAGCCAAGGAAAAAACAACCTTTATAATTGAATGGGGTTATTTTATGTCATTTAGATTAAAGAATGCACCAACAGTGTTCTCATGCATTATGGTAAAAACCTTTAAGGATTTCATCCATAATTTCCTTCAGGTGTACCTTGATGACTGGACCATTTATGGTTTAGTGTGAGACCATTGTGATAATTTACACCTCATGCTCAATCACTACCATAAAATTTAGATATCCTCAAATCTTAAAATGTGTGTCTTTTCCATGCCATTTATAATCCTATTGGGACACATCATTTGCTAGGATGGATTACTAGTGGATCCAACCAAGATTGTGGTCATTGTCCAACTCCCAACTCCAACCACTCAATGTGAGGTTTGCACCTTCTTATGTCACATTGGATACTACCATAATTTAATTTTTATTTATGTTAACATAATATATATGATGAAAGAATTATTCAAACATAATGACCTATTCATATGGACTACTACACACCAATAAGCATTTAAGGCTCTAAAAGAAAAATTGGTGATTGTGCCTATTCTCTAGTTTCCAAATTAGACATAATAATTTCATGTTCATGTTAATGATTTAGGCATGGTCATGGGTTCCATCCTTACACAACCCAATGAAGGAAACCTTGACCATCCCATTTAGTTTGCTATCCAAAACATCACAATAGCTGAATGAAACTACTCTACTACAGATTGTGAGGCCCTGTCCATACTTTACGTGTTCTAAATTTTTTACCAATACTTGTTGGCCACTCTATTTATCTTATATACATATTAATAAGTGATAAATTATTTAGTTAATAAACCAGTATTATAATTATGCATATACCAATGGATTGTCTTATTTCAGGAGTTCCATTTCTCCATGGTTGTGAAACTAGGCAAAACTAATTTCAACCCAGACCACCTCTCACACATTCAACATAATGAACCAAAATTCATAATAGAAGATGATATAATTCATGTTAAAATATTCCAAGTTATGCATATGCTTGAATAATTAGGATAAATTATTGTTTTTCTCATATCAGGTTCAACACTAGACCATCTAAGCACCCAAAAGAAGAAGCATTTAGTTGTTCACGCCACCCCCTTCCATATTATCAGAGGAGACCTTTACAAGTTAGGACATGATGAGGTATTATGAATGTGTGTAATGCAACATGAGCACACTAAATTACTTCAATAAGTCTTTGAAGGTGTTACTAGAGGATATTATGTTGGTGACATAATGATAAGAAAGATTCTACTAGTTGGGTTATGGTGGCCCACATTATTCACATATGCCAGAGCCTATGTGTGCCAATGTGATATATGTTAGTGCATAGGTAGAATAAACCATTGGGATGACATACCTCTTCATCTATTTTTTTCTCATGAACCATTTGAAAAATTGGTTATTAATTTTTTTGGCCCTATTCATCCTGCTACAAGATGGACTAGAACGTGTTATATCATTGATGCCACTAATTATCTCACATGATGGGATGAATCAGTACCCACATGAGATTGTATTACTATTTCCACTACTATATTTATAAGGGATCATATCATCACATTATATGTATTCCCATTAAGTCTAACTAGTGATCGTGGCACTCACTTTATTAATGCAATAGTGCACATCCTCTTAGTAGAATTATGATTGCACACCATACCACTCTCAAGCCAATGGTATAGTTGAAATATTTAACAAGGTCCTTGGTAATACTATAAATATTATTAGTAATATTAGTAATATTAATTGGGATGATCATTTCTCAACAATATTATTGGCTTACAAAACTATAAATAAATTGCTGAACAAAAGTACTCCCTTTAACCTTATCTTTGGCATTGAAGTAGTCTTATCGATGTAATTCCTTGTACCTTCCTTGTGTATTATTTGAATTGGTAGATTAGATGAATAATAATAATTAAAGTCTTAATTTGAAATTTTAATTTATTTAGATGAAACATGTATTCTTGCACACTAGAGTTAAGGGGTTGAGAAGTAAAAATAAAAAGCCTAACATGACTGACATATCAAAATAAAAAAATCATCTTTATATGCATGTACTGGTATATGATTCAAAGTTTGTGTGCCATCTAAGAAAAATATAGATCCATTTTAATGGTCAGTTTATTATTCTTGATATCTGCACAATAGGTTCTTGCAAGTTAAAATGGTTAGATGGCCAATTCCTTCCAGGCCATTTTAATGGTAGTAAGCTTTGGCCCTACCATTCTATGTAACACTTTTAAGCTTTAAAAATAAGGTGTATGACATTAGTTTAGCTTATTAATTAATTTTGTTTTTAAATAATAATCACATTGGTTGCTCACTTTTTTTAATGTTGACTTTAGCATATTTGGTGTTCTCTTATATTTGAGACTCTGTCATTTAACACTATTACCTTCTTGACAACTGAATCTCACTAGATAATGCCATAGAGGACCACAAACACATTTTAGTGCAGGGTAAGTTTGAAGATGGATAAACTAATTAAGTTAAAGTACATAAATAAAATTTTGGGAGGAATCACATGTGATTAAAGAAAGCTTACAAGACAAAAAGGCATGCAAGATGTGACACATGGTGCACAAGAGTTGGTGCATGACATAGGATTTTGAGATAGAGATGACAAAGGAAACACCATTATAAAGATGGTTTAAATTGAAAATGGAAGTTATTGTGAATAAAAATGAAATTTTAATTATTTTTTTTACAGCTAGCATGCATTAGGGGAATGACACAATAACTTTTAAAGGAAGGATGGGACAAGTTCATTCATTAATAAAGTAGTGGCATAAATGACAAGTGCGTCAAATGGATGGCATGGCATGGAATTTTAATTATTAATTATTGAAATGATGGATGGTGGTGTGAAGGGGTAGTAAATGAAAAACTCTTACTATCTATAAAAATCCTAGAGGGTCTTCATTTTTACTATTGAAAGCTTTAAATAATTGTAGAGCTCAAACAAGTGTTTCAAAGAAGCATATATGTCTTCATATAATTTTAGTGGAAAAAAAAAAGTAGAGGTTGAGGTGAAGGTCATTTAAAGAAAGACGATTGAAAATGTGATCATGGGAGCATGTGTGAGTGAGTTGCATGTTTAAAATGATATGTCTACCATTGAATGAGGTTGAAGCAGGAAGGATAAAGTGTTTTGAGTTTGGAAAAAGGAAATAAAATGTATTCATTTATAAAATTTATTTAGTCTCATGTTAACCTTAGACAACATCAATTGGTGATGCAGATAAAACATAAGTTAAGCAACAGAAGAGACCCATTACCATTAATCCATGAAGTAGAAGAAAGTGAGGGTATAGAGGAAGGTAGTCATGTTTTTATCCAAGAATAGGGATTTGGTTTACATAACATGCAAGGCAATAACCTAGTAGAGATAGTAGAAGAGACATCTAACGGTTAGGCACAAGAGATGGTGCATGTAGGGAAGAAGGTTACCATGACACCACCTCCACCTCTAGTTTTGATAGAAGAAATGTAGTACCCTAAGATGGTCTTTCACATGGATAATTTGGAATCCAATATTTCCACTTATCAAGTAATTGAATATAATCATCACCAATATAGGAATGAAGGTGACTTACTATGACTTGCAATGAATCTACCATAATGAATGATAAGTCACTCAAATATATACACAAGGTTTCCACTTCTAAGCTTGAAATTTTGATGACTCAAATAGATGATTTATTAGATTATCCTGAGTAAATGAACTGACTGTGGCAAGGTGGAATTGATTACTTCCATCTTCAAACTACACTCAACCAATAAAAGGAGATCAAATGCCAAGCGCAACAAACTAAACCTAAATTTTTGTTGTCTACGGAGTTTTAAACATAGTATAGGATGCACTATTGGTTTAGTATGGGGTGATATTGGACCCAAAAAAATTATTTATATATTCTAATGGTTTTGGATCCATATCGTGGAAGAGCAAGGGCATGAGAATGGTACAAAGGACCTTGGTGTAGAAGAGAAAGGTGCATAAGACCTTGGCATGGAAGAGAAACGCATAGAGGACCTTGGCATATAATATTGAGTTGTAAGAGAAAAGGATACAAAAAATTAGAAATAAAAGATGTATAACTTAGATAAAAGAGTAAGACTTGGACAAGGACACAAGAAGTAGAGATAGTTATGAATCATAAAGTACCCAAAGAGTGCCATATAAATACCTAATTTTAAAAATCCTACTTTATTCATTATACATCATATATAATTATCAAGTAATCCTATTAAAACACTTACAGATTTAGAGGGAGTTACCTAAACTTTATACTTTAGCAATCAGTCCCAAGGATCATGCCCTAGCTAATTTAAAATCACCTAATCCAATCCAATTTTTCCATTTTAGAAATGTGTAATATTAGATCACAGGTTGTATTCATTTAAAAGATAATAATTGTACATATATACCTAAAAAGGAGAACTATATGAAATTTGATTTCCCTCTTTGGAGTATTAGATATGTAGGCAACACTCAACCATTCATTTAGGAGTGGTTGAGGTTAGCTCAACTCATTGTTGTTCCCATTTTTAAGACCAACACCTACTTTTGAAGGTAGACATAGGGTTTAAAATAGGAGATAGGTTTTTTGATATTGTGCACATAAATATCCCTTGATATTTCACATAGAGATAAAACACAAGCAGATGTAATAGCTTATGCTGAAACAAAGAGTAACTACACATATATGAATCTAGTAAAATACATATGCTAAATATGTGATGCGGTATCCTATAAAGACCCTAAAATGGATATATTTTTTGTTTGATGTAGTATATTAGGTGTTTCATATGTATTATAGGTCAGAATTAGTCTCTAGGTGTGATCTAGGTTGTCCAAATATGCATAAAATTCAAACTATGACTTTCTCGCTAAAATGCTCATTTTGAAAATTTAAATTTTGTAGGCCTTGTCTAAGGAGTTTCTTTTAATATTGAATGTGTAAAGGTGTAGATAACTTTTAAAAAAGGTTTTATACTATGATTATGTTCCTAAAATTTTCTATAATCTTTATTCAAAGTTATAAATGGGTTATATTGTGTAAACTCATCAATAATGTAATGTGATCATAATGACCTCTATGTGGAAAAGACCCAAGAATTAGTTATGATTATTTGTATGAGTTTCTGGGAGTAATTTTTATAATTTTAATAGTGAATTCCATTTTAATTTTATTTATAATGGACATGTAAATAGATAAACTTGATGAATAAAGGATTATCCTATGAGAAGTCTATGTGCATTGACATTGCATGGCTGAGAATAGAAGATATTGTGTGTGTTTGAATCATCAAATGGTAAATATATTTGTTTAATATTGGTTGATATTATTATTATAATATTTTATTCTATATTTTATATTTAGGAAATTTTAATTGAGGTGATAAGCTATCACTTTTGTCAAGACTGTTAAATTTGTCAATAAAGTATACACATATATAGGTTGTTCAAGAATAACATGAGATTTTGATCTTTCCTTTCTCAAGTTATATGGATAATTTTGGGTTTAATAAAACTATTATTGTTTATATACAATCTTGAGATAGTGAACATTTGATCAAAATCTGTTAAGCCCAGGTTGGACATTGACATTACACCGTTTAAACATACAACCCACCAACTCAAAATTCTATAGACTGAGTTTTATTGTATTGAATCTTGTTTTGAATTAATATATGAAAAATAAGGGTTTAATGTGGTCATATAAAGTGAGAATACCCTTATTATAATTTATAGAGCCTGTTGGTGATGAAAAACAACAAAACCCTACTTAACCCCTGTTCTTGTTAACAGAGTATAGTTAGAAAGGACTGATATTTTATGTTTGTGAATACTTTGTGGGTTATGGGAGTTTTTTAATTGAATTAAAAATTTGAAATATGTATATATATAAATTTTAAAACAATTATTTTTATTTTAAATTTTGTGTGTATCAATATATGTAATTTAAATCACCCTCGGCCTACACAGTCCCTTCAAACCCAAGTAACTAGGGTTTTGACCATTGGGAGAAAACCAACTATCCAAAAATAATAAAAAAATGTGATCTTAAGTATTTTTTTGTTCCATAATAGATTAAATCATTTATAAACCTTTATAGACCATGGAGTATGGATTTCTAGCAAGTGGAGTTGTGGAAGGGCTAAAAGAGGCCTATTTGGGTAAGATACAAGAGAGAAGGTGGACTAAGGGAGTGAGTTAGGTAATAAAAATTGACAAACATGTTTTTATTAATAATAAAAAGTATAAAATATCATTTATAAGTCACAATATCTTGTAATTTTTCTATACAAAGACATATTTAGTTAGAAAGGGCTACAAGGAATGCATTTTGCATAAGCATAGTTGTATAAGTGAAAGGGAAGGTGTTGGAGATAGTTAAAAATGTGAAGTAAGAGTATTAATATAATTTTATAATATATATAAATACACTATATTATTTAAATAGTTCATAGGTTATATACTTTTGCATGGTGAATAGTTTCTTATGCCTAAGACTAGAGAAGTGATCCATTGATCAAGGACAAGAGAGAGAAACTTGTGCAAGCTCTACATAATTTTAGTATCAGATCCTAAGGAAGGTTAGATGATAGGATAAAATTTAATCAATACAAAGGAAACCTATTTTATCTTAAATAATGCAACAAAATATGGCAAATTTGGTCATTGAGATGAGGAATATGCAGGCAAGAATGACAACTATGGAGACAACCCAAAGAAGAAGGGTTATAGTTGAAGATTAAATTGGTATAAAAGATTAATATCCTAGTATATAATAGGAGGAATAAATAAAATATATATTTTAAGAAATATTGATCAAATCCATGATGAAGATGTCTTCAAAACCAAAGTTGGATGTGTCAATGTATGAAGGCAATCTTAATGTGGATGAATTGGTAGATTGGATAAAAACCATGGATAAATATTTTGATTATGAAGAGGTATATGACACCAATAAATTCAAATTTTTAGTCACAATGTTGAAAGGGAATGCTTCTTTGTGTTGGGATGGAATCCAGGAAGAGAGAAGGAGAATAGGTAAGACAAAGATTCAGTCATGGGATAGGATGGTGATGAAGATAAAGGGAAAGTTAATGCCCAAGGATTAACATACAAATTTATTTATGATATTGAAAATTATTATAAAAAATGAGCATTAAGTGAAGGAATATAAAAAATATTTTCATAGATTGACAATCAGAACATGCCACTTGAAAGAGGATGATGAGAAGGTAGCAAGGTACTTGAATGGCCTTAAGTTTTCCATATAAAATGAAATTAGTATATTTAATTTGAAAATATTTGAAGAATCTTATCAAGTATCCTTGAAATATGAGGAGAAGTTGATAAGAAGGCACACACAACAACCAAGAGGAAGAGGAGAGTATGAGAGAAAGAATGCATATGAAGAAGGTGAAAGCAGTGCATAGAGGCATGAAATGAAGCCAAGAGGTGGTTATAGAGGTATAATTCCATGATATATAGGTGGATATGCATCTATATGAAGAGGGAGTAGTGGATTCATAGGAAAATGATTAAAATGCAACAAGTATGTAGGTCATAAATATTAGGAGTGTCTAGAGGAAAAACAAGAAGTTATAAAAGTGAGCAAAAATGAAGTGGTGTAGCCTATATAGGAAGAAAGTGTGGGATATAATTCACATTTTGAATCACTAGAATAAGGATAACCACTCTTGATGAGGAGGACATTATTGAAGCCACCAAAGGAGAAAGATCTTGCTCAATGGAAAACACTCTTTAGAACAACATGTAAGTCCCATGGTAAATGTTGGAAGATGATTATAAATTCAATAAGTACAAACATTTTGGTTTCAAATGAAATGGTAATTAAACTTGGCTTTAAAATATTACCACACCCTACACTTTACAAAGTTTCTTGGCTTCAGAAAGGATATCATGTGTTTGTTAATGAATAGTGTTTAGTAGATTTTCAAATTGGTACCTATAAGGATCAGATCATGTGTGATATCATCCCCATGGATGTTTTTCATGTACTAAATAGAAGGCCTTGGTAGTTTGATAGGTCAACTAGTCATGATGGGGTAAATAACCCCTATTATTTGGAGCACAAAGGAAATAAACACATATTTCTAACTTTGAATAATGATGATGATAAAGTTATAGGTGTCTATTCTAAGGTGTTGGTTTTAGGTCACAAAGAGTTAGTGCAATAATAGGATAAAGATATAAGGATGGAAGAATAACCAAAGGAGATTAAGGCAAACCAAGATGAGAGGTATGAACCTTTATCAAGTAAGATTTTTTCAATCAAGTATGTGAGTAAGTTTTTTACAAGTTTGTCTTAGCACTTGTCCATGATTTATAGTTGTGATTTCATATAAGGCATGGTAACCAAGCTCAAATGCATGAGAGTCTTGAAAAAGAAAGAGATGAAAAAGAGATGGGTGATATACATCAGGTCTATAAAGGATAGCCAAGTGAATTCAATCATATGAGAGTGTCAATTCAAGAGAATGATAATCTAGTAGAAAACATGCAATCCTTGTTTATGTAGGAGGTAAATGGTAGTTATGATGGAGAAGCACAACATCAAACCAAGAAATTACACAAGCGTGTTACATACAAGGACCCAAAGGATGATATGCATGAGGTGAAGTGTAAAAAATAAGGAAAATGTATGGAGGATAAAGAAGACACATTTATAGTAGTATTACATCATGGAATTAAAGTTGTGATGGATCAATTGGAAGGAGTGGAAGCATGGTATGCACATTCAAATCAAGTAGCAAAAGATAGTAGCTGTGTTTTCCTTAGCAAGTTTATTACATGTGCAGGTACACCATTGAAGAATAAGAACTAGAGAATGCCTAATTATAGGCCCCAATAATATGTTCACCTCTATGAGAGGCAAGTAGCAGCAACAACCTTCTATTAGGAGGTATAATTCAACTAAAAAGGATCATACACCAAGTTGACACCTATGGTAAAAAATCTTTAGATTGGTAGTATAATGCAGGGACATCCTATAAGGACCCAAAAATGGATTAAATTTTGGCTTGAATTATTATATTAGGTGTTTCATAGGTATTATAGGTCATAATTAGTCTCTAGGTTATCCAAAGATGCATAAAATTCAAACTATGGCTTTTCCCACCAAAATGCTCATTTTGAAAATTTGAATTTTGTAAGCCTTATCTAAGGACTTTATTCTACTAGTGAAGGTGTATAGAACTTGTCCAAAGGGTTTGAGACTATTATTAGGTTTCTAAAATGTTTTATAATCTTTAGTCAAGGTGCTAAATGGGTCATATTGTGTAAACTCATGAATAATGTAATGTGATCATAATGACCTCTACATGGAAAAGACCCAAGAATTAGTTATTATTCTTTATAGGAGTTTTTGGGATCCAATTTTAGAATTATCATAGTGAATTACATTTTAATTTTATAGAGAATGGACATGTAAACAGAGAAAATTGATGAATAAAGGACTGTCCTATGAGAAGTCTGTGTGCATTAGCATTGCATGGGTGAGAACATAGGATATTGTGTGTGTTGAATCATAAAATGGTAAGTATATTTCTTATATATTGTTATGATCATATTGTATTATTTATTTTGGATTTATGAAACGTTAATTGAGTTGATAAGTTGTCACTTTTGTCAAGACTGTCAAATCTGTCAACATAGTATGCACATATACAAGTTGTTCAAGAATAACATGAGCTTTTGATCTTTACTTTCTCATGTTATGTGGATAATTTGGGGTTGAATAAACTTATTATTTGTTGGAGATAATATTTATACAATAAACATTTTATAAAAATCTATTAATCCTAGGTTGGACATTGACATTACACCTTGTAAACATACAACCCACCAACTCAGAATTTTGTAGATTGAGTTTTGTTGTAATGAATCTTGTTTTGTATTTGAATATGAGAGAGAAGGGTTTAATGTGGTCATATAAAGTGGGAATAACTTTATTATAGGTTATATATTCTATTGGGGATGAAAAACAACAAAACCCTACTTAACCCCTATTTTTGTTAACATAATATAGTCAGAAAGGACTGAGATTTTGTGTTGGTGAATGGTTCGTGGGTTATGGGAGTTCACTCATTGAAGTAACAAGTTGAAATATGCTTATAAAAAAAAATTCCAACCTTTAGCTTGATTTGAAATTGTGTGTGGATCAATATATGCAATTTAAATCACCTCGGCCTACACAGTCCCTTCAAACCCTAACAACTAGGGTTTTGACCATTGGGAGAAAACTAATCATCCAAAATTAACAAAAAAATATGATATTAAGTATTTATGTGTGCCAAGAGATTAAGTCATTTATAAACCTGTATGGACCATGGAGTATGGATTTATATCAAGTGAAGTTGTGGAAGGGCTAAAAGATGCCTAATTGGGTAGGCTAAAAGAGAGAAGGTGGACCTAGGGAGTGAGTTAGGTCATAAAACTTGACACACAGGTTTGTCTTAATAATAAAAAGGAGAAAAAATCATTTTTAAGTCACAATAGCTTGTAATTTTTCCATGCAAAGACATTTATAGTTAGAAAAGGCTATAATGATTGAGTTTTGTATAGGCAAAGTTATGTAAGTGAAATGGAAGGTGTTAGAGATAGTTCCAAAGGGGCATTAAGAGTTATTTACTAAAATATAAAGACCTAGTTAGTACAAAAAATTCAATGGAGTGCATTTGTTCCAAATTATCAGGAAGTAATGAGATGATGATAAGTGCTCGATGTTTAACAGTAAGCAAAGGTATAGACTGAGATAATTTCAAGAGAGATAGATGATGTGTATTCTTTCAAGTTATGAGAGGGAATGAGATGTTGAAAAAGTGTTTGAAGTTTAATATTTGATCAGTGACCATTGGAATTCAAATATTTAAATTTGTGAGGGAAGATCAGTCTATAGTTTTTATGTTATAACTTTTGATATATGTAGCATTTGATCATGGTGTAAAAGGAAAAGTTGTAGAAGACTTCATGGAGAATCTAGAAAACCTCATTATAAGGTATAATTATTTGTACGATCAAATATATGGATATATAAATTTGAACATGAATGTGTACGTGCTCTATAAATAACATGAAAAGGGTAATTGAGTTGTTTTTTATGGTATTTCAATATTTTAAGATGAACTAAGTATTAGAGTGTGTTTTATACTTCATAAGGACCATCAATGTGGATTATGGAGGTTTAACCAATCCAAATTATATATGATCAAAGGCTTAAAAGTTTACTATGTTTGTTCTTGGTGATTGTATGTACATAGTGATGTTTGGGTTAATTGTGTTATAGCAGAAGGGTGCTATGATAGATGTTGTCACTTAAGGAGGACCTATAGGTTATGTGGCATATGTTTATGTATGTGAAAGTATTATTATTTTCTAAGTTTTCTTAGACAAGTGTTAAAGAGGTGATGGGTCTCCATTAGACCTAAAAGGACACTTAAGCCTATTTGAAAGAGGGTACTACTTAAAGGTGACCCATATATATGCCTTAAAAGTGAAGGCATGTGTTGTGGCTAACAAGGAAGGTTGTGGAAATAATAATCATGAAGGTCTATAAAAGGTGAAATCAAAGGTGGTGATATCTAGACTTGTGAGAAGAGGTGTGTGTGAGAGTTATGGAATGCAGGAAAGAAGAAAGGGAGTGTGCCCAGTAGATGGGTTATAGAGTAGAGAAAGTTGATAACTGTGTTTATGACCTATAGGTTATATTTTTGATGTCAAATATTGTGCTCTTATAGGTTTGAATATTGGGGAGAGAAGTGAATAGAAGAAGGATTTTCAAGTTTAAGTGTGTATATGATGTTAGAAAGAGAGAAAACCATCATCAGGTGTGTAATACATCAAATCAGAGGTGGAGATCAATTTTGAGGTGATTGAGTTGGTTCTTGATCATCTGGGGGGTTGTAACCTCCTTTCTAGTTGGTGCTAGCTAAAGGTCAAATGGGTGTTTGAATAATAAAAAGGTTGGGTGCTCCTTGATCAATTGGTGCTGATATAAATTAAAGAAATATATTTATAATATAGTAGTCTAAAGCTTGTTTCAAGTGGATTTTATCCCCCAAGAGGGTTTTCCACATAGATCTTGTGTTGTGTGTGTAATATTTCATTATCTATTTTTTCATTGCTATAAACATATTGAATGCTTCATGAATGGTTGTATTGAATACTTAAGTGTTTTAAGGGTTTGGAAATTGAATTGGATTATTTTCCACCACTAATTCACCCCCCCACCTTAGTGGTTTATACCTCTAACAATTGGTATTATATCTAGTCCTTTGGTAAAGGCTTGACAACTTGAAGGAGATCTAAAGTACAATATGGGTAGACATCAAATGAAAGGAGGTTTTTCTACTAAGAAAAAATCAATGTTCAATGAATCCAATTATGCTTTTTGGAGTGTGAGGATGAGGACCTACATCATGTCCCTAGGGTTTGACACTTGGCAATATATTATGGATGGTTATTCTACATATACTATCCTCCATATACTGTTATAGATAATAAGTTATATGAGAACAATTCTAAGGCAATGAATGCTATCACTTGTGGTCTTTTAGAGACTGAATACACCAAGGTAAACCATTGCATATATACTAAGGAAATGTGGGATAAATTAAAGACTATTTATGAAGGAGATTTAAATTTTAAGTTGGCAAAGTTGAAAACTCACCAAAGACAATTTGAGAGTCTTAAGATGAAGGAAGAAGATTTTGTGGCATCCATTAAATAGAGAGTTGATGAGATTGTGAACATCATAAGAGGTCTTGGAGATAAGATATAACAATCTACTGTAGTTAAAAAGGTATTAAGGTCTCTCTCTCTCAAGTTTGATTCAAAAGTGTCTATTGTAGAATAAAGTATTGATCTTAATCAGTTGAAGATGGATGAATTGCATGACATCCTTACTACCTATGAGATAAGAGTTAATGATGATATACCACCAATTAAGGAATAAAATTCAAGATAGAAATGAAGCTAAATAAGAAGTTCCAAGGTAATAAACTCAATGAGGATAATGTTGATGCTTCCATTTACTCCAAAAATTGTTCCTTAGTGTTGATGAACATTTCTCAATTTAGGATTACAAGAATCTAAGGCATGAGTTCTAGTTTGTGACAAGTAATGTATCTAAGGTGGAATAGTTGGTAAAGTATGAGAGCTTCCCAAAAAAATTGTTTGATGTGGTGGTTGGGAGACACCAAGGTCTAAGTCTTTGCAGTCTTATAGTCTTCTTGGTTAAGATTTATAACTCTAAGTTAATCTAAGTGGATATTTACAATGATATTTAAACTAAAGAAAGCATTGATTAAAAAAATAAGCAAAAGGTAGGGTAAGGTAGAGAAGAAATGTGATTGCAAGCATTAGTCTCAAACATAATGACAAAGTTCTATTTAATTTGAGCATACACTTAACCAATTAGTGATGCAACATAGCATAATCCCAAGCTTCACCAAAAATCAGGCAAGATTCAAAGGAAAATATAATTATCATGAGTAAAATTCAAGATTACTTAAAGATTTTTCTATGTTAATATGAATTTCATAATAACATTCAAATTTAGAGCACATAAAATGAAGTAAACTTAGAATCCTTCAACTAGTCTAGCACATCACAAACTAGAAACCTCATGAACATGAAATATAGCTCATCTATCCAAGAACCATTCAAACCTAAGACATCCACCTATAATTGAGAGAAATCAGAAACAATATAACAAAAAACCAGGCAATATTTATAGAATTCTAATTGTGTTAAGTTCTCTAGTATAAATTTGCTCAAAATCCATCCCTTTACAAATGGTAACACTTATATTATTTATATAAGACATAAGTAGTATATTGGTCATCTTTCTTTCAAAATTTTATAAGCGGTAAGGATAGATATCCTTTTAAAAATAACTCTATAGTACATATGGCTGTTAGGTGCCTATTAGATCAAAAGACTAATATATGCTAACAAACTAGCATATATAGTTTACAAAAGAATAATATTGACTTTACTCTTAGGCTAATGGGCCCTCTTGATCACTTAGGATAAAGGAAGTATTTCACCCTGGTGTATTATTCTTTGATTAACTCAAAATCTACTATGGGCTTCATTAGAATCTCTTCTTCCTATTCAACCAATACATCATATTCTTGGTCACTTCTAATGGTGACCTCTTGTAATCACCTTGCTTATACTATATGCTCTCTTATGGCAAAGATGACATTAAGGACCTTTAAATTATCTTTATTGGATTGGCCTTGGTTTTCACCCTTGATCCCTTGGATGAAGGCTTGGACTCTCTCCTAGAATTCCATGTCATGCATTAGGCTAATGGTAGTAGGTTGAGAAGGGTTCACCAATAAGGTTCTTAGAAACTTCTCAATTCTGCTCACCAAATCCTTATCTTCCTCCATGAAGTCATTGGCCTTATTCTACCATGAAATTAATTATTGTAGTTGATCCACCAGGATCCCTTGAATGGCAATCAACTACTTTTCTTTGATAATCTTGAAGTCTAAAGGCTGTTTAGTGATGTGTACTTTGACCAACTCTTTTACCTAGTCTTTGGTTTCTTGTCATTATTGTATCAATGTTTGTGCCTTCTTAGCTTGAAGTTCCAAGGTATTAAGTTTGAGTTTGATGGATTTTAATCATTTAAAGGCATCTAGGAGGTACTTATTTAACATATTCAATAGGTCCTCTAGAATTGATAGTGAGACTTGTGCCTCTAAGTCTTTCTTCTCTTTCTCCAAGTTCAAGATTCTTTGCCTCATTCCCTAAATTCCCACCCCAACCATTGCTAACTGGGAATCCACAAGAATTGTAATATCTTCTTGATGAATGTAGTACTCCCTTGCTACTTGGCCTTGGACTAGAGTGAGTCTTGCAAATGGTTCCACTCTTTGGAGAGTGACTTATTTAGTTTCAATGGTTGTTTTCTTTGTAGTGACTTTTTAAAATCTAGTAGTATCAAGGTTAAATTATACCTTTGGGCTCTACTTCTGAAAGCTTTGAATCCCTTGGTGTTTTGAGACCAACACCACTTGATCTCCCTGATTATTCTATTTTCTTACTTCTGTATTTAGCAGCCTCAATCATTCTCCTCTCTTCTTGCTCCTTCATGAGCTCTAAGATCTAGGGTTGGACTTCATCATTAACTTCAACATTGGTAGTGCTAGTCAAAGCCCATGAATGCATATAAGAGGGTATCTTTTGGAACTTCCCATAAATGAACCAGTCAGGGATGATAGGTCCATGTATGGGAAATTCATCACTAAATAAGTTCATTTTACTTGTTGGGTGAATCCACTTCGGTTTCTTGGAGGCTCTAGGCACCAAAGCCATATCTTTCTCCCTCTTTTTTTTGGTCATAGGGACCAAATATAAGAAAAATACTTTGCCTTTATCTATCTCTTTAACTTGAGGACCTTTAATTAGTGCCACCTCAGGTATGGATCCTTCATCCTCATCTCCTTCCTTGTCTGACCCATATGTATCTACAAGTTCCTTGAAGAACTCTTCCACTATTTTATAAGGTTCCAAGGCAACTATATCAAGGTATTCCATAGGGGAAGGGGGTATTTGAGGTAGAATTAAGGTAGAGGGTCCCTCTCCTAGTCTATGTTCCATCTTTTGTTCACTAGATCCTTCAATTTTGGGCACTTACTGCTGAGGTGATTGCTATTGATGAGGTGGACCTTGAGGCACTTGTCGTGGACCTAAAGTGGAAGGTAAGAAGTGGTATTGCAAGGGATTTATTTTCCATCTTTCTCTTGATGATTTTTCTTCCCTCTATAAGCTATGTTCTAATTTGAATCCATTCCCCTTAAACCTATCCAACACTTCCTTAAAGTTGGTTGTCTTTGTGTATAAGTGGTCATATGGACCCAATTGATGTTCATAAGGCACCTTATGTAGCTGTTTGGATTGTAGATGGGATATCACATTGCCCATTGGATCCCATGTCTTGAGGTCATCTAATTGGAAGTAGAATGTCTCTCTATTCCTTGCTAAGACCTCTAATTGCTTCCATCCATGAATCATTTTTTTCCCAATCAGATATGGGAAGAGATATAGGATGCCTTTCTTCTTCTCTCTAAATACATGGTCTATACCATGAAGGAGTTGATGAGCTATCTCCTGCTCGACTAGCTTGATTGGGACATACACTAGTAGCCTATATGGTTGAGTTTGGCAACCTTAAATTCTGATGACTCTACAATAAGGATAGAGACATATATTACCAATGGGCTCTAAAAATTTCCTAATGAGGGGGTGAACCTTAGTAATTGAACTTACAATAATTATCCCAATTAGAGTGGGATATATGAAATCATAAATGAATTGCATGTGGTCCCTATACTTAAATATGTGTAATTTAGAGTAATGGTGAGAAATGGTAATATTTATACGAGGGGACCAATTCTTGATGGCAGGGAAGTAGGTTAAGGCCATGAAGGCATCCAACAATTAAGACATCTTACTAAAGAGCTGACTTTTTTTCCTTTTAATTCTATTAAACTGCCTTCCCAGGTGGATACTTATCATTTCTCCAATAGGTGGAGTCAAATTTTCTTCAACCATGAAGTAGACATAGGAGACCCACCTAGGGTCAACATAAGATGTGATTGATAGTCTATAATCCCTATTTAATAAATTCATGATGATTCCAATCCCTTCCTTAAATTACTTAGGATTTTATCATCATGGTTTCTCATTACATGAGTTCCTCTGTCTAGCCATGGTCTTAATATATTATCTAAGTCATTCTTAGTGTTTCATTCCTTGGTTATATGGAGGTATATATGAGTCATAGGAAGATTATATTATCCTTCAAAATCTATTGGATCTATATAAGCAACCCTCTTTGATGTACCCTCCTTTATTAGCTAGTCTCCATCTACTCTACAATCAATGAACATAGGAGCTAGGATATCGAGACAATGGAGTACCTCTATTTTGGTAGCTATGAGGTGAAGTAAAAACATTTGGATTGCCATGAGATCATCATGTCTCCCCTTGGTGGTTGCAATTAATTTCTCATTGGGATCCAATGGTTGTAAAAGGTCGATTGCAAAGAAGATTTTTGACTAGTTTTTCATATAGTTATTCAAGGCTCCTACATCCAGTTCAGTGTCTTTGTAATGTCTTCCTTCATTATCAATTGAAAAGTAAAAATCTACCATATCTCACCATTATTGTCTTGTTACATACATAATTCCTTAATTAGTTAATTTCCCTTAGACTGTGTGATCTCGTTGAGTGGTTTTAGCTCTTCTCAAGGTGATTTTCAGCTCTTTTGAATGTAATTGTGATTCAATAGGGCAAGAATTAGGGATTTATGTTGGAAAAATAGGGGTTTTCATAAATTTAATGGTGGAGGTGGTGAATTCATAAATTCACTCATGTTACTCCCATAAAAGTCCTTTCATAAGCTAGTTGTTAGCTTTTAAACATGTCTTTTATTTTGCACCATTGGATTAGATCCATGAGCGAGCATGGTCTATTGATCTCAATCCATGAAGTATTTTATAATTATGCACATTAATTATGATTTATCCTCATTGAAAAGTCTTCATCCATTTCACACAATTGGATCAAATCTTGTGATGAAGCACTAACCATCAGATCTATAAAGATGCACATGAAATGAGTCTTGAGCTTTGATAAAAACTTAGGTTAAAAGCTATTATACTAAACTTTCATGTTAAAATATGTGAAGGGGTATTTTTGAGGGTTAAGAGATACATCCCTTCACTAGGTTTTAAATTTTAGACTATGTTAAATTTGATGGCCTCACAAATTTCAAAGATGTTCTCACAGACGTCAAATGATGGGCACAAGGCTATTAAATTTAAGCTCATCTAATCTATTTAAAGCGCCTAAGATTAAGCCTTGTGGTCATGTTGTGTTGAAAAACCCATTGTTATTTAATATAAAATCATGAAAATTAGGCCATATGTCCATGTCTTTGGGCTACATGATCCCTTAAGTCCTTTCTTGATTGGTTACCTAAACTTTGATTAGGTTGAAAGCCTTCAACCAATTCACACCATTGAATCAAATCTTGTGATGAAGCACATATCATTATATCTATAAAGATGCACATGACTTAATGATATATGAGATTTGATATGACTCAGGTTAAAATTATATTTCCTAAGTTTATTTATGTAAAAAAACACATGGCATTCCTCTAAGGGTCAAAAAATACGTCCCTTTACTAGGCCTCAAGATTATACTACATTGAAAAGTCTTCAGTAATTTCACACTATCAAATTGGATTCATGAGGAAGCATGGGCCATTGATCATGATCCATCTATTTTTTAATGATTGGTCCCTATGGTGATTATCAACCTATTAGATCAAAATACTAATATATGCTAACAAACTAGCATATATAGTTTACAAAAGAATAATCTTGACTTTGTTCTTAGGCATGTGGACCCCCTTGATTACTTAAGCTAAAGGAAGTCTTTCAACCTAGTGTATTTTTCTTTGATTAACTTAGAATCAATTGTGGGCTTCATTATAATCTCTTCTTCCTATTTAACCAATGTATCATATTATTTATCACTTCTGATGGTGACCTCTTGTAACCACCTTGCTTCTGCTATCTATTCTCCCATGGAAAAGATGACATTAAGGACCTTTGAATTATCTTTATTGGATTGGACTTGATTTCCATCCTTGATTCCCTAGATGAAGGCTTGGAATCTCTATTTTAATTCCATGTCATGCATTAGGCTGGTGGTAGTAGGTTGAGAAGGGGTCACCAACAAGGTTCTTAGCAACTTCTCAATTCTGTTCACCAAATCCTTATCTTCTTCCATGAAGTCATTGGCCTTGTTATACCATGAAATTAATTCTTGTATTTTATCCAAAAGGATACCTTGAATGACATTCAACTAATTTTCTTTGATAATCTTGAAGTCCAAAGGTTGTTTACTGATGTGTACTTTGATTCCCTCTATCACCTAGTCTTTGCTTTCTTGCCATTACTATATCAATGTTTGTGCATTCTTATCTTGAAGTTCCAAGGTATTATGCTTGAGTTGGATGGATTTTAATCCTTAAAAGGCATCTAGGAAGTGCTTATTTAAAATTTTGAGTAGGTCCTCTAGAATTGATAGTGAGACTTGTGCCTCAAAGTTTTTCTTCTCTTTCTCCAAGTTTAAGATTCTTTGCTTCATTCCCTAAATTCCCATAACAAACATTAATGACTAGGATTCCACAAGACTTGTAATATCTTCTTGATGAATGGGGTTTTCCCCTACTACTTAGCCTTAGACTGGAGGTAGTACATATGGATTTTACGTGCCTATTAAATCAAAAGACTAATATATGCTAACAAACTAACATATATAGTTTACAAAAGAATAATCTTGACTTTGCTCTTGGGCTGGTGGGCACCCTTGATCACTTAAGATGAAGGAAATATTTCACCTTGGTGTATTTTTCTTTGATTAAATCAAAATCCACTATGGGATTCATTGGACTCTCTTTTGCCTGTTCAACTAATGTAGCATATTCTTTATCACTTCTAATGATGACATCTTGTAAGCACCTTGCTTTTGCTATCTACTCTCCTATGGAAAATATGACATTTAGGACCTTTGTATTATCTTTATTAGATTATCCTTTATTTTCATCCTTGATGCCTTAGATGAAGGCTTAGACTCTCTACTAAAATTACATGTCATGCATTAGTTTGGTGGCAGTAGGTTGAGAAAGGGTCACCAACAAGGTTCTTAGCAACTTCTCAATTTTGTTCACCAAATCCTTATCTTCCTCCATGAATTCATTGGCCTTGTTGTAACATGGACTTAATTCTTGTATTTGATCCACCAAGATCCCTTGAATGTCATTGAACTACTTTTATTTGATAATCTTGAAGTCTAAAGGTTGTTTAGTGATGTGTACTTTGATCAACTCTATCACCTATTATTTGGTTTCTTACCATTGTTGTATCAATATTTGTGCCTTCTTAGCTTGAATTTCCAAGGTATTAATACTGAGTTTGATGGATTTTATACTTGAAAAGGTACCTAGGTGGTACTGATTTAACATCTTCAGGAGGTCCTCCAAAATTGATAGTGAGACTTGTGCCTCCAAGTCTTTCTTCTCTTTCTCTAAGTTCAAGATTCTTTGCTTCATTCCCTGAATTCCCACCATAGCCATTACTGACTGGGCTTCCACCAAACTTGTAATATCTTCTTGATGAATGGGGTGCTCTCCTAATGCTTGGCCTTAGATTGGAGGTAATACATATGGTATTTAGGTGCCTATTAGATCAAAAGACTAATATATATTAACAAACTAGCATATATAGTTTACAAAAGAATAATCTTGACTTTTCTCTTGGGTTGGTGGGCCCCTTTGATCACTTAGGCTAAAGGAAATATTTCACCTTGGTGTATTTCTATTTGATTAACTCAAAATACACTATGGGATTCATTAGAATTTCTTCTTCCTATTCAACCAATGTAGAATATTCTTTGTCACTTCTGATGGTTGCCTCTTATAAGCACCTTGCTTATGTTATCTGCTCTCTTATGGCAAAGATGACATTAAGGACCTTTATATTATCTTTATTGGATTAGCCTTAATTTTCATCCTTGATGCCTTGGATGAAGTTTTGGACTCTCTACTAGGATTCCATGTCATTCATTAGGCCGGTGGTAGTAGATTGAGAAGGGGTCACCAACAAGGTTCTTAATAACTTCTTAATTATGTTCACCAAATCCTTATCTTCCTCCATGAAGTCATTGGCCTTATTGTACCATGAACTTAATTATTGTATTTTATCCACCAAGATCCATTGAATGGAATTCAACTACTTTAATTTGATAATCTTGAAGTCTAAAGGCTATTTAGTGATGTGTACTTTGATCAACTCTATCACCTGGTCTTTGGTTTCTTCCCATTGCTATATCAATGTTTGTGCATTCTTAGCTTGAAGTTCCAAGGTATTAATCCTAATTTTGATGGATTTTAATCATTAAAAGGAATCTAGGAGGTAATTATTTAACATCTTCAGCAGGTCCTCTAGAATTGATAGTGAGACTTGTACCTCTAAGTCTTTCTTCTCTTTCTCCAAGTTCAAGATTCTTTGCTTCATTCCCTAAATTCCCACCATAGCCATTGTTGACTAGGCTTCCACAAGACTTGAAATATATCTTTATGAATGGGTTGATCCCATGCTACTTGGCCTTGGAATGGAGGTAGTACATATGGTTGTTAGGCACCTATTAAATCAAAATACTAATATATGCTAGCAAACTAGCATATATAGTTTACAAAAGAATAATCTTGACTTTACTCTTGGGCTGGTGGGCCCCCTTAATCACTTAGGATGAAGGAACTCTTTCACCTTAGTGTATTTTTCTTTGATTAACTCAAAAGACACTATGGGATTCATTAGAATCTCTTCTTCATGTTCAACCAATGTAGCATATTCTTTGTCACTTCTGATGGTGACATCTTGTAAGCACCTTATTTTTGCTATCTACTCTCCTATGGAAAAGATGACGTTAAGGACCCTTGTATTAACTTTATTAGATTGGAATTGATTTTCATCCTTGATGCCTTGGATGAAGGCTTAGACTCTCTGCTAAAATTCCATGTCATGCATTAGTCTGGTGGTAGTAGGTTGAGAAGGGGTCACCAACAAGGTTCTTAGCAACTTCTCAATTTTGTTCACCAAATCCTTATCTTCCTCCATGAAGTCATTGGTATTATTATACCATGAACTTAATTCATGTATTTGATCCACCAGGATTCCTTGAATGTCATTGAACTACTTTTCTTTGATAATCTTGAAGTCCAAAGGTTGTTTAGTGATGTGTACTTTGATCAACTCTATCACCTGTTATTTGGTTTCTTACCATTGCTGTATCAATGTTTGTGCCTTCTTAGCTTGAATTTCCAAGGTATTAATACTGAGTTTGATGGATTTTATTCCTGTAAAGGTATCTAGGTGGTACTTATTTAACATCTTTAGGATGTCCTCCAAAATTGATAGTGAGACTTGTGCCTCCAAGTCTTTCTTCTATTTCTCTAAATTTAAGATTATTTGCTTCATTCCTTGAATTCCCACCATAGCCATTACTAATTGGGATTCCACTAGACTTGCAATATATTCTTGATGAATGGGGTACTCTCCTACTACCTAGTCTTGGAATAGAGGTAGTACATATGGTTGTTAGGTGCCTATTAGATCAAAAGACTAATATATGCTAACAAACTAGCATATATAGTTTACAAAAGAATAATCTTGACTTTGTTCTTGGGATGGTGGGCCCCCTTGAGCACTTAGGCTAAATGAAATATTTCACCTTGGTGTATTGTTCTTTGATTATCTCAAAATACACTATAAGATTCATTAGACTCTCTTCTTCTTATTCAACCAATGTAGAATATTCTTTGTCACTTCTGATGGTGACCTCTTATAAGCACCTTGTTTCTGCTATCTACTCTCCTATGGCAAAGATGAAATTAAGGACCTTTATATTATCTTTATTAGATTGGCCTTAATTTTCATCCTTGATGCCTTGGATGAAGGCTTGAACTCTCTACTAGAATTCCATGTCATGCATTAGGCCGGTGGTAGTAGGTTGAGAAGGGGTCACCAACAAGGTTCTTAGCAACTTCTCAATTCTGTTCACCAAATCCTTATCTTCCTCCATGAAGTCATTGAACTTATTGTACCATGAACTTAATTATTTTATTTTATCCACCAAGATACATTTAATGGCATTCAACTAATTTTATTTGATAATCTTGAAGTCCAAAGGCTATTTAGTGATGTGTACTTTGATCAACTCTGTCACTTGGTCTTTGGTTTCTTGCCATTGCTATATCAATGTTTGTGCCTCCTTAACTTGAGGTTCCAATGTATTAATAATGAGTTTTATATATTTCAATCATTCAAAGGAATCTAGGAGGTACTTATTTGACATCTTTAGCAGGTCCTCCAAAATGGATAATGAGGCTTGTGCCTCCAAGTCTTTCTTCTCTTTATCCAAGTTCAAGATTCTTTGCTTTATTCTCTAAATTCCTAGCATAGCCATTATTTATTGGGCTTCCACCAGAATTTCAATATCTTCTTGATGAATGGGGTGCTCCCTTATTGCCTGGTCTTCGATTGGAGTGAGTCCTATAAATGGTTTCACTCTTTGGAGAGTGGCTTCTTTAGTTCTAATGGTTGCTTTATTTGTAGTGATTTTCTCCAATCTAGCAGTATCATGGTTAAATTATACCTTAGGCTCTACTTTTGAAATATTTTAAGCCTCTAGTGTTTTGAGAGGAGACCCACTTGATTTCCCTAATTTTTTTTTTCTACTCTCCTTAGCAACCTCAATCATTCTACTCTCTTACTACTCCTTCATGGGCTCTAAGATCTAGAGATGGACTAGTCAAAGCCCATGAATGCATTTGAGAGGGTATCTTTTGAAACTTCCCATAGATGAACCAGTTAGGGATGATATATCCATGTATGGGAAATTCATCACTAAACAAGTTCACCTCACTTGTTGGGTAAATCCACTTGGGTTTTTTGGAGGCTCTAGGTATCAAAGGCATATCTATCTCCCTCTTTATTTTGGTCACATAGACCAAATCTAAGGCAGCTCCTTTACCTTTGTCTGTCTCTTCATCTTGAGGACCTTTAATTATTGCCACCTTAGTTGTGTCTCCTTCATCCTCATCTTCTTCCTTGTCTAACCTGTATGTATTTGCAAGTTCCTTGAAGAACTCATCAACTATTTCATAAGGTTCAAATACAACCATATCAAGGTATTCCACAATGGAAGGGGGTCTTTGAGGTAGAGCTAAGGTAGAGGGTCCCTCTCCTAGCCTATGTTCCATCCTTTGTTTAGTAGGTCCTTAAATTTTGGGGACTTGTTGTTGAGGTAGTTTTTGTTAATGAGGTGGACCTTGAGGAACTCGTGGTGGACCCAAAATGGAAGGTAAGAAGTGGTATTACAAGGGATTAATTTGCCATCTTTCTCTTGATGGTTTTTCTTCCCTCCACAATCTATGTTCTAATTTGAATCCATGCCCCTTAAACCTAGCCAACACTTCTTAAAAGTTGGATACCTTTGTGTATAAGTGGTCATATGGACCCAATTTATGTTCATAAGGCACCTTATGAATTTTTTTGGACTATAAATGGGAGATCACATTGCCCTTTAGATCCCATATCTTGAGGTCATCTAATTGGAAGTAGAATGTCTTTCTATTCCTTGTTAAGATCTCTAATTGTTTCCATCTATGAATCATTATTTTCCCAATTAGATATGGGAAGATATGTAGGATGCCTTTCTTCTTCTCTCTTCATACATGGTATATACCATGAAGGAGTTGATGAGCTATATCCTACTCAACCAGCTTGATTGGGACATGCACTGGTAGCCTATAGGGTTGAGTCTGGAAACATTTAATTTTGATGACTGTACAATCATGATATAGCCATATGTCACTAATGTACTCTACAAATTACCTAATGAGGGGGTGAACCCTAGGCATTAGACTTCTAATAATAATCTAAACTAGAGTGGGATATATGCAATCACAAATGAATTGCATTTGGTCCCTATACTTGAATATGTGCAATTTAGAGTAAAGAAAAGGTAATCTTGTTATGAGGGGACCAATTCCTAATGGTAGGGAAGTAGGTTGAGTTCATGAAGGTGTCAAAAAAGTAAAACATCATAATGAAGAGCTGACTTATTTTCCTTTTTATCCTATTAAATTGCCTTCCCAAGTGGATACTTATAATTTCTCCAATAAGTGGATTCAAATTTTCTTCAACCATGAAGTAGACATAGGAGACCCACCTAGGTTCAGCATAGGATGTGATTTATACTCTATAATCCCTATTAAACAAAGTCATGATGATTCTAATCCCTTCCCTAAATTACACAATTGGGATTTTACCATCACAGTTTCTCATTACATGAGTTCCTCTATCCAGTCATGGTCTTAAGATATTATCTAAGTCATTCTTACTAGTCAATTCATTGATTTTATGGAGGTTTATATGAGTAATAATAAGCTTATATTAGCCTTTAAAAGATACTGGATCTATATAATCAACCCTCTTTGATGTACCATCCTTTATTATCTAGTCTCCATCTACTTTACAATAAATGAAAATAAGAACTAGGATATCGATACAATGGAGTACCTCTAGTTTCATAGCTACAAGGTGAAGTCCAAACATTTGGATTGCCATGATATCATCATATCTCCACTTGGTGGCAATAATTCATTACTCATTGGGAGCCAATGGTTATATAAGGTTGATTGCAAAGAAGATTTTTGACTAGTTCTTCATACTGTTATTCAAGGCTCCTAAATCTAGTTCATTGTCTTTGTAACATCTTCCTTCATTATCATTTGACAAGTAAACCTTTAGCTCATCTCACCATTATTGTCTTGATGTATCCATAATTATGCAATTGGTTAGTTTCCCTTAGACTATGTGATCTTGCTGAGTATTTTTAGCTCTTCCCAACGTGATTTTTAGCTCTTTTGAATATAATTATGATTCAATTGGGTAATAATTAGGGATTTATGTTGGAAAATTGGGTTTTTTCACAAATTTAATGGTGGAGGTGGTGAATTCATAAATTCACTCATGTTACTCATGTAAAAGTCCTTTCAAAAGTTATCCAATAGATTTTAAACATGCCTTTCATTTCACACCATTGGATTAGATCCATGAGTGAGTGTGGTCCATTGATCTCAATCTATGAAGTCTTTTCTAATTGGTCACCTTGGTTATGCTTTATCCTCTTTGAAAATTCTTTGGCCATTTCACACTGTTGGATCAAATCTTGTGATGAAGCATAGACCATCATATTTGTAAAGATGCACATGAAATGAATTTCGAGCTTTAATAAAAACATAGGTTAAAAGCTATTATACTAAGATTTCATGTTAAAATATGTGAAGGGGTATTTTTGAGGGTCAAGAGATACATCCCTTTGCTAGGTTTTAAAGTTTAGACTATGTTGAATTTGATGGCCTCACAAATGTCAAATATTTTCTCACAGACATCAAATAACGAGTGTGAGGCTATCAAATTTAAGCTCATATAATGTACTTAGAAGGCCTAAGATTAAGCCTTGTGGTCATGTTGTGTTGAAAACACATTGTTTTTAAGCTAAAATTATGCTCATTGGGCCATATTTTGAATTATATGGGATACATGATCCTTTAAGTGCTTTCTAGATTGGGTGCCTAAACTTCGATTAGGTTGAAATCCTTCAGCCAATTCACACCACCGAATCAAATCTTGTGATGAAGCACAAACCATTAGATCTATGAAGATGCACATGACTTAATGAGCTCTAAGATTTGATATGACTTAGGTTTAAATTATGTTCTTAACTATATTTATGTTAAAAAACACATGGGGTTCCTTAAAGGGTCAAGAAATATGTCGCTTTGCTAGGCCTCAAGATTATACTGCATTGAAAAGTCTTCAACAATTTTGCACTGCCAAATTAGATCCATGAAGAAGCATGGGAAATTGATCATGATCTATATATTTTTTAATGATTTTTCCCTATGGCCATTAGGTGCCTATTAGATCAAAAGACTAATATATGTTAACAAACTAGCATATATAGTTTACAAAATAATAATCTTGACTTTACTCTTGGGCTAGTGGGCCCCCTTGATTACTTAGGCTAAAAGAAGTCTTTCACCTTGGTTTATTATTATTTGATTAAATTAGAATCCACTATGGGATTCATTATAATCTCTTCTTCTAGTTCAACCAATGTATCATATTCTTTTTCACTTTTGATGGTGACCTCTTGTAACCACCTTGCTTCCATTATCTGCTCTCCTATGGCAAAGATGAAATTAAGGACCTTTGAATTAACTTTATTGGATTGGCCTTGGTTTTCATCCTTGATGCATTGGATGAAAGCTTTTAATCTCTATTGTAATTTCATGTCATGCATTAGGTCAGTGGTAGTAGGTTGAGAAGGGGTCACCAACAAGGTTCTTAGTAACTTTTCAATTCTATTCTCCAAATCCTTATCTTCCTCCATGAAGTCATTGGCCTTGGTATACAATGAACATAATTCATGTATTTGATCCACTAGGATCCATTGAATGGAATTAAACTTCTTTTCTTTGATAATCTTGAAGTCCAAAGGCTATTTAATGATGTGTACTTTGATCAACTTTGTCACCTGGTCTTTGGTTTCTTACCATTATTGTATCAATGTTTGTGCCTTCTTAGCTTGAATTTCTAAGGTAATAAGCCTAATTTTGATGGATTTTAATCCTTAAAAGGCATCTATGAGGTACTTATATAAAATATTCAGTAGGTCCTCTAAAATTTATAGTGAGACTTGTACCTCCAAGTCTTTCTTCTCTTTCTCCAAGTTCAAGATTCTTTGCTTCATTCCCTGAATTCCCACCACATCCATTGACTAGGATTCCACAAGAATTACAATATATTATTGATGAATGGGATTCTCCCCTACTACCGAGATTTGGAATGGAGTATTACATATGGCCGTTAGGTGCTTATTAGATTCAAAGACTAATATATGCTAACAAACTATCATATATAGTTTACAAAAGAATAATCTTGACTTTGCTCTTAGGCTAGTGGGCCCCCTTGATCACTTAGGATGAAGGAATTATTTCACCTTAGTGTATTGTTATTTTATTAAATAAAAATACACTATGGGCTTCATTAGAATCTCTTCTTCTTGTTCAACTAATGTAGCATATTCTTTGTCACTTCTGATGGTGACCTCTTGTAAGCACCTTGCTTATGCTATCTGCTCTCTCATGGCAAAGATGACATTAAGGACCTTTGTATCATCTTTATTGGATTGGATTTTATTTTCATCCTTGATGCCTTGGATGAAGGCTTGAAATCTATGTTATAATTCCATGTCATGCATTAGGCTGGTAGTAGTAGGTTGAGAAGGGGTCACCAACAAGGTTCTTAGCAACTTCTCAATTTTGTTTACCAAATCATTATCTTCATGAAGTCATTGCCCTTTTTGTATTATAAACTTAATTATTTTATTTAATGCACCAATATCCCTTGAATGGCATTCAAATAATTTTATTTGATAATCTTGAAGTCTAAAGGTTGTTTAGTGATGTGTACTTTGATCAACTCTGTCACCTAGTCTTTGGTTTCTTGTCATTGTTGTATCAATGTTTGTACCTTCTTAGCTTGAAGTTCTAAGGTATTAAGCCTAAGTTTGATGGATTTTAATCCCTCAAAGGCATCTAGGAGGTACTTATTTAACATCTTCATTAGGTCCTCCATAATTGATAGTGAGACTTGTGCCTCCAAGTCTTTCTTCTCTTTCTCCAAGTTCAAGATTCTTTTATTCATTCCTTGATTTCCCACCACAGCCATTACTAACTGGGCTTCCACCAGACTTGAAATATCTTATTGATGAATGGTGTGCTCCCCTACTACTTGGCCTTGGACTATAGGTAGTACATATGGCCCTTAGGCACCTATTAGATCAAAATACTAATATATGCTAACAAACTAGCAAATATAGTTTACAAAAGAATAATATTGACTTTGCTCTTGGGTTGGTAGGCCCCCTTGATCACTTAGGTTGAAGGAAATCTTTCACCCTGGTGTATTATTCTTTGATTACCTCAAAATCCACTATGGGCTTCATTAGACTCTCTTCTTCCTTTTCAACCAATGTAGAATATTCTTTGTCACTTCTGATGGTGAGCTCTTATAAGCACCTTGATTCTACTATCTACCATCCTATGGCAAAGATTTAATTAAACACATTTGTATTATCTTTATTAAATTGACCTTGATTTTCATCCTTGATTCCTTGGATGAAGGCTTGGAATCTCTATTAGAATTCCATGTCATGCATTAGGTTGGTGGTAGTAGGTTGAGAAGGGGTCACCCAAGGTTCGTAGCAACTTCTCAATTCTGTTTACCAAATACTTATCTTCCTCCATGAAGTCATTGGCCTTGTTTTACCATGAAATTAATTATTTTATTTTATCCACCAAGATCCCTTGAATGGCATTCAACTACTTTTATTGGATAATCTTGAAATCTAAAGGTTGTTTAGTGATGTGTACTTTGATCAAATCTGTCACCTGGTCTTTGGTTTCTTGCCATTACTATTAATGTTTGTGCCTTCTTAGCTTGAAGTTCCAAGGTATTAATCCTAAGTTTAATGTATTTTAATCATTCAAAGGCATATAGGAGGTACTTGTTTAACATCTTCAATAGGTCCTCTAGAATTGATAGTGAGACTTGTGCCACCAAGTCTTTCTTCTCTTTCTCCAAGTTCAAGATTCTTTGCTTCATTCTCTAAATTCCCAGCATAGCCATTGTTGACTGGGCTTCCACAAGATTTTCAATATCTTCTTGATGAATGGGGTGCTCCCCTGCTACTTGGCCTTGGACTGGAGTGAGTCCTAAAAATGTTTTCACTCTTTGGAAAGTGACTTCTTTAGTTCCAATGGTTGCTTTATTTATAGTGACTTTCTCCAATCTAGTAGTATCAGGGTTAAATTGTACTTTAGGATCTACTTTTGAAATCTTTAAAGCCTCTAGTGTTTTGAGACTAACCCCACTTGATTTCCCTAATTCTTCTATTTTTTTTCTGCTCTCCTTAACAACCTCAATCATTTTCCTCTCTTCTTGCTCCTTCATGAGCTCTAAGATCCAAGGCTAGACTTCATCATTAACTTCAACATTGGTGGGGCTAGTCAAAACCCATGAATGCATCTGAGAGGGTATATTTTGGAACTTCCCATAGATGAACTGGTCAAGTATGGTAGGTGCATGTATGAGAAATTTGTAACTAAACAAGTTCACCTCACATTTTGGGTGAATCCACTTGGGTTTCCATGAGGCTCTAGGCACCAAAGCCATATCTATCTCCCTCTTTATTTTGGTCATAAGGACCAAATTAAGGCAACTATTTTTCCTTTATCTATCTTTTTAGCTTGAGGACCTTCAATTAGTACCACCTTAGCTATGGCTCTTTCATCCTCATCTCTTTCCTTATCTGACCCGTATGTATCTACAAGTTCCTTGAAGAACTCTTCCACTATTTCATAAGGTTCCAAGGCAACCATATCAAGGTATTTAATATGGGAAGGGGGTCTTTTAGGTAGATCTGAGGTAGAGGGTCCCTTTCTTGGCCTATGTTCCATCCTTTATTCACTAGGTCCTTCAATTTTGAGCACTTGCTGCTAAGGTAGTTATTGTTGCTGAGGTGGACCTTGAGGTACTTTTGGTGGAACTTAAGTGGAAGGTAAGAAGTGGTATTATAAGGGATTAATTTTCCATCTTTCTCGTTATGTTTTTTCTTCCTTTTGCAATCTATTTTCTAATTTGAATAAATGCCCCTTAAACCTAGCCAGTACTTCCTCAAAGTTGGTTGCTTTTGTGTATAAGTGGTCATATGGACCCAATTGATGTTCATAAGGCACCTTATGTAGTTGTTTGGATTGTAAATGGGAGAGTACATTTCCATTTGGATCCCATGTTTTGAGATCATCTAATCATAATTATAATGTCTCTCTATTCCTTGCTAAGATCTCTAATTACTTCCATCCATGAATCATTGTTTTCCCAATCAAATATGGGAAGATATGTAGGATTCCTTTATTATTCTATTTTCATACATGGTCTATACCATTAAGGATTTGATTAGCTATCTCTTGCTCATCTAGCTTGATTGGGACATGCACTTGTAGCCTATAGGGTTGAGTCTAGCAACCTTCAAATTTTGATGACTACACAATCAGGATAGAGCCATATATCACCAATGGAATCTACAAATTGCCTGATGAGGGGGTGAACATTGGGCATTATACTTCTAGTAATTAATCCAACTAGAGTGGGATATATGTAATCACAAATGAATTGCATGTGGTCCCTATACTTGAATATGTGCAATTTGGAGTAATGGTGAGAAATGGTAATCTTGTTGTGAGGGGACAATTCTTGATGGTAGGGAAGTAGGTTGAGGCCATGAATGCATCCAATAAGTAAGACATCATAGTGAAGAGCTGACTTGTTTTCCTTTCAATTCTATTAAACTACCTTCCTAGGTGGACACTTATCATTTTTCCAATAGGTGGAGTTAATTTTTCTTAAACCATGAAGTAGACATAGGAGAGGTCAACATAGGATGTAATTTATGCTATAAAATCCCTATTCAACAAAGTCATGATGATTCTAATCCCTTCCTAAAATTATACAATTGGGATTTTATCATCATGGTTTCTCATTAAATGATTTCCTCTATCTAGCCATGGTCTTAATATATTATCTAAGTCATTCTTAGTGGTTCATTCCTTGATTTTAGGGAGGTTTATATGAGTCTTAAGAAGCTTATAGTATCCTTTAAAATCTACTAGAGTTATATAAACAAACCTCTTTGATGTACCCTCCTTTATTATCCAGTCTTCATCTACTCTACAATCAATGAACATAAGAACTAGGATATCGATACAATGGAGTACCTCTAGTTTGGAAGCTATGTGGTGAATTCTAGACATCTGGATTGACATGAGATTATCATGTCTCTACTTGGTGGCCGTAATTCATTTCTCATTGGGAGCTAATAGTTTTAGAAGGTCGATTGCAAAGAAGATTTTTGACCAGTTCTTCATACCATTATTTAAGACTCCTACATCCAATTCAGTGTCTTTGTAACATCTTCTTTCATTGTCAATCAACAAGTAAACCTCTACCTCATCTTGACATTTTTGTCTTGTTATATCCATAATTCCTCAACTAGTTAATTTCCCTTAGACTGTGTGATCTTGTTGAGTGTTTTTAGCTCTTCTCAAGGTGATTTTCAGCTCTTTTGATTGTAATTATGATTCAATTAGGTAAGAATTAGGGATTTATGTTGGAAAACTAGGGTTTTTCATAGATTTAATGGTAGAAGTGGTGAATTCATAAATTCACTTGTTTTACTCTTGTGAAAGTCCTTTCAAAAGCTAACCATTAGCTTTTAAACATGCCTATTATTTTGCATCATTGGATTAGATCCGCAAGTGAGTGTAGTCTGTTGATCTCAATTCGTGAAGTCTTTTCTAATTGGTTGCCTTTATTATACTTTATTCTCATTTAAAAGTCTTTATCTATTTTACATCATTGGATCAAATCCTATGATGAAGTGTGGACTATCAGATCTACAAAGACGCACCTAAAATGTGTCTCGAGCTTTAATAAAAAGTTAGGTTAAAAGATATTATACTAAGCTTTCATGTTAAAATATGTGAAGGGGTATTTTTGAGGGTTAATAGATACATCTCTTCACTAGGTTTGAAAGTTTAGACTATGTTAAATTTTATGGCCTCATGAATGTCAAATATGTTCTCATAGACATCAAATGATGGACATGTGGCTATCAAATTTAAGCTCATCGAATCTATTTAGAAGGCCTAAGCTTAAGCCTTGTGTTCATGTTTTGTTGAAAACACATTTTTATTTAGGTTAAAATCATTATCCTTAGGCCATATGTCCAAGTCTTTAGGCTATGTGATCCCTTAATTCCTTTCTTGATTGGTTGCCTAAACTTTGATTAGGTTGAAAGCCTTCAGCTAGTTCACACCATCAGATCAAATCTTGTGATGAAGCATAGACCATCAAATCTATGAAGAGGCACATGAATTAACGATATATGAGATTTTATTATGTTTCCTAAGTCTATTTATGTTAAAAAAACACATGGGGTTCCTTTAAGGGTCAAGAAATACGTCCCTTTACTAGGCCTCAAGGTTATACTGCATTGAAAAGTCTTCAGTGATTTCACACTATCAAATTAAATCTATGAGAAAGCATGAGCCATTGATCATGATCCATTTATTCATCAATGATTGGTCCATATAAAGAGAAAATATTAGTGTTAGGCATAAAATAAGGAACCTAGAAAGATTTCACATAGTTTCCCTTAAACATTTTTTAAAGGGTCACTTTTTTGGGAAAGTATCTTAACCAATTCTTTCGAAGGATAGGTTTCCAAAAAGTTGAAGGGTTTATTTTTTTAGACAAAATGTCTGCAAGAAATAGTGCCCAAAATAATTTCTTCGAAAGGTAATTTCTACCAAAGTGGACTGAGACAACTTTTATGAAGGGACACTTCAAGAAACTTTGAAGGGTCACTTCAAGAAAGTGCCTCAAAGTTAGGATTTCAAAGGGTATTTTTGTGTTTAGGTGTGCCTATTTTCTTTAATTTGATTCACACCATATTATTAGATTTATGAGATAGTGAGATCCATTAGATTTGCAAAGATGAACAAATTTTAAATCATTAAAAGTCATTGAGCTTTAAGAGGCAAACAACTAATAAAGAAGGCACTGAAGTAGGAGGGGTTAAGAAACTTGAACAAGTAATGGGTTGACCAAAGCCCAACTAAGTAATGAACTAATGAAAACCTAATTAAATATAGATACTTATAAACTTTATAGGTTGAGTTATTTGGGAAACTTGAACAAGTCTTCCCTCCAACTTTTGAATTCAAAAATTAGGGTTTTCTACAAGGGAAACATAGCCTTCTTTATGTAACCTAAAATTTAATCTTCAAATACAAACCACTAACAAAGTTAGTCTAGAAACATAATCATTATCATTAAGCATGTATAAAGCATATCCCTTTCAAGTGGATGATCTTCAAATTCTAAAAAAAAACCTTTTCAAGAAATTCAAACTTCAGATGTTTTAAAACATTCATAAGGGTTCCCCTATTTCCAATATCAAGAAAGTGTGGGGGGGGTATGTTCATACAACATATGACATATTTGATATCAATGAAGATGAACTAATTGTTTTATTTATAGGGTAATTAAAAATAGGGTCAAGCAAATATAAGGATAAACTACCCTTCAAATGTTTTAATCATGGATAAGTAAGACTCTTTACTAAATAATGCCCTCATAAGCATAAGAAGAATGATGATGAAGAGTATGGTGAAGACCAAGATGAAGACAAGAAAACATACATGTTTGATAAGAGGAAGAAAGGATTCATAAAGTATGACAACAAGAATAAGTCATTCAATAAAAAGAAGAGTCTCTATACCAATAAATATTATAGCTCATCAAATGATAGTGAAGATAGTGACTCAGAGTATGATTATGAAGATGATGGTCCTATTGAAGATAAATCCCTCTACATGGCTGAGGAAGGAAGTTGCTCATATCAAAAGGAGTCTAGTTAGAGTGATTCAGATGATGATAAAGATGATGTGGATGATGATACTAAATTGATGAATGCTCTTAAAGAATTGAAGATTGAAAAGAAGATTAACAAGAATATGATGTCTCAAATCAAGGAATATAATGATAAATTTAGTGTGTTTGAGGAAATAATGAATTAAAACACCAAGGAAAATGTATATATAGTCAAGCATCTCAGTTGTCAATTACAAATCCTATCTACAGGCCTAAAAGCTAAAAAAGATTAATGTTCAAGGCATGTAATTGAAAATGAGTCATTAAAAACTAAGTTAGAGAAGACATCTAGTAAGATGAAGTCATTTGTGAGATTTGAAAATATCTCAAGTGATCTAGACAATATTCTAAGTGATCAAAAGCATGCAAGAGATAGAAATGGTCTTGGATACAAAGAAAAACTAGAAAATGCAACTCAAGACAAGATGAAGAATAATGTAAATCACACCTTGAAGGTTAAAAATCAATCAAGGAATGAAGATGATAGAATAATGAAGATAAATCATATTAGACAACTAAATTCTATGAGGTATGCAAGTTTCAATGGTTATTGTTACACATGTAATCATTTTGGGCATAGAGCTAGATAATGCAAGAGACTTGTTAGAAATGAGTTTGCATGGAACTATGATGGGGGTCATTAGTCAAAAGGTGAGTCTTCTTCAAAAGGAATAGTTTATTTCAATTGTCAAAAGAATGGACATATTACAAGATTTTATTCTAATTAGGAAAGGTAGGATAAGATTATTGCAAAAGGTATAGTGTGATTCAATTGTCAACAAATAGGTCATATTTCTATATTCTACAAGCAAAGGCCTACAAGATAAAATAGGTTTAATCAGGCTCCTCTAAGTGAAAGAAAGAAGGCAAGTTAACTCATGGAAACCAAATGTGGTAAGTGTGAGTCATGATGTGTCTGTAAATCAAAGTAATCTATTTGCTATGGTGGATAATGTTACAAAAGTTGAAGAGTGTCAAGGGCTCTCATTGTCTACTCATATTGTGAATGAAGAGACCAAGATCAAGGACAAAACCAAGGTACTGGTTGAGGTTGGTTCTAAGGTTTGTATGGATTCAAGTGAACATCCTATTATTGTTGAGAAAGTTTCATGAAAATATCATCAATTGTCAATACCTAGTGATGAGGTTATAAACTACAAAGAAGATTCTTCAATTGAAAAGGTATGTCATGAATCTATGTTATCCCCATGTGTTGCCAATACCATCTTAGAAGAGAAGGAGAATGTTGTGGTGGATGATCAAGTTGTTTCTCTAAATTTTAAGAAGAAGAAATATCAGTATTAGATGACTAAGAAGGATAAGGAATATGAGGAGTCATGGGCAACTCTTGGTTTCACATTGTTCTATGGAACCATATGAAGTAGGGTGTCTCTACCTATACTTCTTAAGAGACTCCTTTTAGTTGAGAATAAAGTGTAATTTTTGTGTTATTTATAAGGTCTTAGAAGGCAAAAGATGAGTGTTTCCAATTAGAGTTGGTGTGTCAAAATGGGAGAAGTGCTTTGATGAGGTCAACATTATGTCATAAGGTGTTTTTGATGTATATGCAGTGTTTGCAAGATTAAAATGGGTGTTTTTAGGTGGAAGAATGAGATTAATGGAATGCCAAGAATATTTTGGTTCTTAAAAAGGTCTGATAACTTATTTTTGATGTATTTTAGGGGGTTTTGTGTCTTGATGATCCTGTTTGTGCCTTTTGAGGTTTTTTTGTGCTCCCATGTTTATCTTTCTTATTGCAGATCAAAGACATGGTATAGGAAGTCAAGGTTCCCAAAGTTTTAAAGGCTCAAATATTGGTCCATAAGTATGTGATGGTTGTATCTAGGTGTGAAAAAAGTTTCAAAGGTGGGCGTTGAACAAAAGGAGGTTTGTTGACCTTGTTTATTTTAAGATTCTAGAGTTTTGGGCTATACTAGAAAAGTGGTTTGCCTTATTAGTTGAGGTATGAGGATTTTTAATAGGTTGAATAATATAAATGGGTTGTAAAATAAAGATTCACATAGATTTTAAGTTTTTTGTTTTTCAAATTATTCAATTTTTTTTTTTAAATGGAGGCATAATTAGCTAGTATATTTGTGAAGGAAGTATATTGCAGAGGAGGATCTAAGTGATGAAAATTGGTGTGATTAAGGGAACATATGAGAGTGCTCCAGATATGATGATTTAGGTTTTGAAATTATGTATACTAAAATTTGTGGGCTCTATAAATTTTAGGTAGGGCTATAAAGAATCTAGATAGGCCTAGTGTGAAGATTTGATGATTTTGCTCAGTTTCTCCAAAAGATAAATGAGTGAGTGTTTTAAGGTGATTTATCAAGTTGTTTTAGATCATTTTTCTTGTTTTATGAGTGTCATGAAGTTCTTTTGGTGGTCCTTAAGGTGGCTTGAGAGAGAAGGCTAGTAAGCTTGTGTGGTTGTTCTTCATGGTGTGTGGAGATCTGAAGATGATCACAAGGTGAATTTGCTTAGATATATTAGTGGGAGTCTATCTCAAATGTTTCATGGTGATTTCCATCATATTTTATTACTTTCTATTTTTTTTATTCATTGGTTGCAGTGCTTGGTTGAAGAGAGTATTGGCATGTATCAAGAGGAAGTTGTCAAGGAAAGAAGAGGTAGGCTCAAGGTAATGGGGAGTTTACATCATATTTATAAGGCGTTACTCTATTTTTTGTGGTCTTTTCAAGTCCTTAATATTATTTTGTGCCCACTTTATCGTTGTGTCAAAGGGGGATAAGGTTCCTATTATGAGAGTGCTTGAAGAGAGAAAAGGAAGGTGAGCTATATGATGGGTGTTGACATCAATAACAAAGGGAGAGATTGTTGGAGATTTTTCAATGATGTCATGGAGGATTCCATGTGAGTGGATTAAGTGTCTTGATAGTCTAAGTGTCAATGATAAAGTGTGCAGTGTGTTTGCCCTAGTATGCTTGAAGTAGGCTTGGTTGATATTTATTTTTGGCATGATTAGGGATGGGTCTAAAGTATTGATCATGTGTGAGGGTTCCTATCAGAGGTCAAGGATGATTGGAGAGCTTGTGGGAGTGCATGTTATTCATTTGGTTCTTTATTATGTTTATCTTGGCATAGTTGGTTGAGTAGGCATATTGATGACATTATATTTCACACATATTGAAGGTTTTAGGAGTAGATTAATACATGGATGTATTCCAATATGTGAGGAGATCATATGGTTAAAATTTTAGGCCATGAGATTGAGTGTATAGAAAGTTACTAAGGGTCAAAGTTGGCTTCTTAGATAGATTTACTATGTTCCCATACTTAGCTAGACTATCACTACACATCATGCATATATGGATGAACCAACAAGTTTGAGCATTTATTTATAGTAATTATAAAGTAAAATAAGGTAAAATTATTTCATGGATATATTATATATAGTGCCAAGAAGATCCCCTGAAAATTTAGACAATTGAAGTGTTTTCTAGCTCAAGTTATAAAGCTTCAAAGTTGTTCTTATAGACTATGTCAGGCCAAACACTGTCAAGTTTAAATACATCAAAGTCTAAAGTCACTATTCAATAGATATAATGGTGAAAATTAAATAATATATCTTGATCTAATGATTCATGTAAAATTTAATATGTCAAATAATAAACATGCTAGTGATACGTGTCACATTAATAGAGCTTGGATAAAAGATCAATGGTTCATGAGCATTCGTACTATCAGAAGATCAATGATGTGAGTCAAAGTTAAAGAGTCAAATGTGAAGAAGGAACATAGATATTCAAAGTGGAAAAATCATAGGAGCTTGGAGATTAGATAAATCATGAGTGCTACAAGATAAAGACCTGGTTAATTCGTAGAGATCGATGAAGCACATTTTTTTCAAATTATTAGGAAGCAACAAGATGATGACAAGTGCTCGATGTTTAACAGTAAGCAAAGGTAAATACCAAGCTAATTTTGTAGGTGAAAAATGATGTGTATTGATTTAATATATGATAGGGAATTATATGTTGATAAAGTGTTTGAATTTTAAAAATTTCTCAACGACCTTTGGAATTCAAATATTTGAATTTACGAGGGAAGACTAGTCTATAGTTTTTGTGCTATAACTTTTGATATATGTAGAATTTGATCATGGTGTAAATGGAAAAGTTGTAGGGGAATTAATGTTACATATATAAAACCTATTTTTAATTTATATTTATTTTTACAATCAAATATATGGATCTCCAAAGTTTACCATGTATGTGTTCATGCTCTGCAAGTAACCCGAGAAGGGTAATTGTGTTGTGTTTGATGGTATTTTGATGTTTCAAGATAAAATAAGTATTGTAACATGTTTTATAATTAATTATACCATATTTTTGTATTATATAGGTTTTAAAAATATATATTTTTTATGATCAAATTCTTAGAAGTTAACTATGTGTTCATTCTTGGTGATCGTATGTACATAATGATGTTTGGGCTAATTATGTTGTAGCAGAAGGGTAATGTGATGGATGTTTTCACTTAAGGAGAACCTATAGGTTATGTGGAATAGTTATATGTATATTAAAGTTTTATTTTTTTCTAAGTTTACTTGAATAAGTTTCAAAGAGGTGAATGGGTCTCTATAGGACCTAAAAGGACACTTAGGCCTATTTGAAAGAGGGTATTGCTTAAAGGTGACCCATGTAGATGAATTAAGAGTGAAGGAATGTGTTATGTACAAAAAGGAAGGTTGTGAACATAATAATCATGAATTCTCTATAAAAGGTGAAATCAAAGGTGGTGATTTCTAGACTTATGAGAAGAGGTGTGTGTGAGAGTTGTGAAGCGAAGGAAATAAGAAAGGGAATGTGCCCAGTGGATGGGCTATAGAGAAAATTAGGTTGATGAATATGTGTATTAATTTTAGGTTATATTTATGATGTCAAATATAGTTCTCTTTTAGGTTTGAATATTGGAAGAGATGAAAATAGAAGAAGGATTTGTAAGTTTGAGTGTGTACATGAGAGTAGTTTGGGTGTTAGAAAGAGAGAAGACCATCAAGTGTGTAAGATATCAAATTAGAGGTAGAGATCAGTTTGGAGGTGATTTAGTTGGTTATTGATCATATATGGTGTTGCATCCTTATTTCAATTTGATGTTATCTAAAGGTTAAATGGGTGATTGATTAAATTGAGGGGTGGGTGCTCCTTGATCAGTTGGTGCTGATCTAAATTGAAGAAATACCTTTATAAGACAGTAGTCCAAAGATTGTTTCAGGTGGGTTTTCTCCACCAAGAGGTTTTCCCACATAGATTTTGTGTTGTGTGTGTAATCTTTCATTATCTATTTGTTCATTTCTATAAACATCTTGAATGCTTCATGAATGGTTGTATTGAATGATTAAGTGTTTGAAGGGTTTGTAAACTGAATTGGATTTTTTTCCACCACTGATTCACCCCCACTCTCAGTGGTTTATACCTATAACATTCCATATTTCATGTATTTAATTCCACCCATTTATTCCTTCAATTTATCTATATGTTATGCATGGGAACTCATTCTTTGCCTTGTCCCTCTCTAGTTACTCCCCTAACATCAAGACTAATTTCCATCCTTTTCTCATTACAAGACCAGTTGTATAACCTCATCCAAAGGTTTCACGATCACATATCCCTAAAAACATCATCCTCATCATCCAACCTATAAAAAATTTTCTATCCATCAACATGATCACTCTTCATGCTTGCAATCACATAATTCCCTACCCCATGTTTGCCATACCATCTCTTAGTATTGCATATCTAGAAAACCTAGTGATAATTATTTAGGTTCATATCATCTCTAGGTTTATCACCTATATTAATTTATTATCATATAAAACACAATGTTAATTATTTTATTTATTATCATCTTTGGGTTAATATTGTTTCATCCTCGACTAATAGCACATTCATGCTCATTGTTTGTGCTAGTTTCATCTCTAGGTTAATATTATCCTTTCATTCATTACATTTATTCATCCTACTTAATTTATATGTATTCACCTTCATTTATTCATATATTTTTTTATCATATTATCCTCCCCTTTGGGATAACTAATTCATCTTGAGGTCTTTTTGGACTATGTAGGCAATGCTTGCTGTCTCCAAGGTCAGTTTAACTACCTTTCTTATTCACTATCCTTTTTTTCCACTCTTATCCTTTCCACCATGTGACTAATATTCTTTATTCATTTCACTCATCCATGCTCTCAACATTTTGTGCACTAAATTTCCATCCCTTAGCCACTTTTCAAGTTATTTCTTTCTACACTCCAGATATTTTTATGAGCTAAGTTTTCCTTACAATCTTACTCCATTTTATCACCATTTTGTAAGTGACTCTGTTAGGATCCATGGCTATGGTACTAGTTATTAGAGCCTAAGATCTGGTATCACTTGTTAAAAAAACCATCCTAAACATGTGAAAGTAAATAAAAGTAGAACAAAACAAACTACAAAACACATAGATAAGAGAGAACACATTACACAAGATATACAAGAAAACCTTGCAAAACTAGCAAAAGAAAAACCATAGGACAATGGAAACTTCTAGACTTCAATTACAACAATAAATATCTTCTAGAAACATTTCCTTTGGAAACTCTTTCTACTGCTTATAAACAAAGCACTTAGGTGATCCAAGCATATATATCCTTCTAGCCTCCAACCTATAAGCTACAACAAGCAACTCCATCACAATAATTAAATCTAAAGCATCAATAAAGCTGAGATAACTATATACACCCCATTTTAGACACAATTATGTTCTAATTAGAATTCAGATTGATTTATACCAAATAATATACACTAAGCCTAAGAATCACTAAATGTATCAAATTCATCTGCATATCATACATCAGTGCTTAAATCATGTTAAGGCATCCCTATTTGGGGTATTATCCTATAAACAATATTAATCTCTCATAAAATCATCTCTAATCAAATTATGACCTAGCAAATTGATAGTTTGGCCTTTGGACCCATTAAGTGGGGCACTTAAACAATTCCTAAAGTGCAAAAATGCTATGTAGAATGAATTAACTAAGTAAATAAAATTGAATGCTTAAGTGAAATTTCCATGTGCAACTAATGAAAATGATTTTTATAAAAAGAAAATTTTAATAAAAATGAGGACTTGATGATGTCATCATCCTCAAAGTCAAGGAATTGAAAATATCTTGCCTAAAGCCTTAAATTCAAAAATGGAGAGCCATGCTTAATAAATGTGATCTTTATCCCAAATTTTAATTATTTGTACCCTTCTTAACTCAACTAGGGTTAGTATAAACTTAACCATGGTTAAATCTAACCTAACTACACTTGGGTTAGAGTTAGTTTGGAAGGCTATAAATATAAGGTTTCACCCATTGTTCAACAAGTTATTTTGGTGTAATATTATGATGCAAAAATGCCTTCAATGAGCCTCTTACTTGTAGTGTTATAATTCTCATTTTTTGAAAGAGAGCCAAAGCCAAACCCAACATTGCCAAGGTGATAAGGAGAGATCATGCAAGGAGCATCATTGCAAAAGATTATTTGATCACATGATAGATCACATTCTTCCATGGCCAAGACACAAATCTTTCTCTCAAGAAAGGTAAATAATGATTGTTTTGTCTTCTAATGATAGTTACTTGTATTATTCTTTTGCTCCTTGAGTGTCAAAGCTTGAGGTGTTAGCTTAATTAGTGTGTTTTTTATTTGGTTTTTATCATACTAACATAATATTAAACTCTTTTCTTGGATTCCTATTGATCACATAATGGCACACTTGATGGGAAACAAATACTACATGCATAAATTAAGTATCTTGAGAGATTTTTGGGGCCAAGAAGATTTCATTTTAGAGATTTATTTCTGGTTTTGGATAACTTTTCTATGTTTGGCTTGTGGCTATGGATTTATGAATTCATGACTACAGAACAATGAATTAAGTGAGGTAAACCACAAAATATTTGCTCAAATATGTGAAATCATCCTATAAAATCACAAAATCTCCTTGGTTTGACCTTGGCTTTGTGTAACTACAAAAATGGGCCCATAAACAAAAAAAATGTTGACTAAAACTATGAATTCATCCTTCCAAGAAAAATGACTTTTCCTTTATTTTTTGGTGAATTATGAAATTGTTTTAAATTTGTAAATTTATTTGTTTTAGTTTTAAAATTGTTATTTATAGAAGTGAAATCATATTTTTTAGTAGAAAAATTGCATTTCTGGGTTGCAAAATCATCACTTAGCACTACGAAATCATTGTCTAACTACAAAATTGCTAGAAAATAGTGAAATCATTGGTATATGTTTTTTGTTTCCCTACAAGTTTTTTCTAGAATTTTTAAATCATTGATTGAATCATGAAATCATCAAAATGAGTATAAAAATTATTTTATAACTATGAAATCACCCACTATAAGTTTTTTTACATTCAAGTTTTTCTTGCCTGAATAATTTTGTAGTTCACATTCTACTATGTAACTATGAAACTGTTCCATAGAACTAACTTTTATGTTTTCTTGAGCTAAATTTCAAAATTATAGAATGGTTTAAAGTAAAAATTAATTCACTAACTTGTTTTTAGGGAATTAATCCAAGAAAGAAGAAGTTTGGGTAACTTTTTAATCATTTTTTTCCATTTTTCAAAGTCAAAATTTACAACAAAGGTTAAAACTCCTTCACATTAAGTTAAGGTGTTTTAAAAATTTACTTAACAATTTGTCTTTTCACAAGTGCAAACATGGGCAAGGGGCCAAAAATTTCAAAAACAATTGAATTTGGTTTTAGTAAAATGAATCTACATCTTTAGTTAGAGCTCCTAAGAGTTTTTTCAATTTGTGTTTATTCTTTTCAAAAACTTAGATTAAATTCTCTTTGTTTTGGAAAAAAAATTAGCATGTATGCTCTCCCCCATCCCCTTTAAGTAACTTGGGTGACCAAAAGCACTTAGTTTATTACCCTTGTTTATAAATTTGTGTCATAAAAAATGTCATGTATTCTCTCTCCAAGCTCCAAGTGACTTGGATGATTCAAAAGTGACCTCTAAAGTCTTTCTCTTTTAATTTATTTCTTTTTATGCATTTGGCTTGTCCACAGGAGTTCATCACCTTCCTACAAGTTATTTCAGGGTACATTAAACTAGGGATTCATCTCCAAACATCGTACTAACTTCAATCTATGGAGAGGTATATAAATTTAGGAAAATTATTGGATGGGATAGTAGTGAGAAGTTGGCCTAACCATTCCAATGAGCACCCAGGCCATGTAGAAGATACACATCAGTCTTCACTAAGTATTACATGGTTGGTGTCATTATGCAAAGGAATAGACCCTTGCATAATAATCTAGGTGGTTTGGATTCAATTGATGTGAATGTGACCTTATGTTATCCATATTTAGGACCATCTAGTACACACAAAACTTATAGATTTTTAGTCAAACCCCACTTGCCACTAAATCTCATGCCAAATTCCAAGTGCTCCTCACTCTAATTTCATGCCACATATAAATGCTTGAGAGAAAGAGGGGGTACAAAAACTCTACCTACACCTATACTTTATTTTTGGATTAACACTTAATTCCTCACAAGTATTGGTATATCGATAGAAAAGTTGGTTGAAGCTATACACATCCATGTCAATTATAGGGATAAGACAAGCCATTTATGCTGCTTCTATTTTCTTTGATTTACATGTGTGTTTTTTAGACAAAAAAACTATTTGTTTATTCATTAAAAAATGAGTCATAAAACATCATATGTTTTTACACCACTTTAGCCTAAGAGGTGTTATTTTATCCCTTTGATACCACACTTTTGAATTTTAAAATATTTATGTGTATCACTTATTTAAACAGGGCATCGTTACACTGCCCATTTCATCCCAAGTATTTGCCTTGAAGTTTTAAAAACCATTATCATACATTTTGATCTAAGTAGCATTATTATGATACTCATATTATTTTAATAACTTTGCCTTGTGTCAAACCAAGTTTAAAACCATGTATGAATTTGGTCTACAATTGGTTTCATCATGTCATCTATTTGGTTCTATAATGTTATTCATTTGAAGAAACTAAGTCTTTTAAAACCAAGTTCAAAATTTGTCTTGTGAAGTTAAGATTCAAAATTGAGTGGTTTATACATATGACTTTCTTAATTTTGGCTTGGGTGTTTACCTCTTGCCTTTAAATTGTGTAACTTGGACTAGTTACTTACTTGATTTGAAGACCTCCTTTGCCTAGATCTAATAAGTAGTCTATTTTCCATGTGCCTCGAGTTTGTTTGTTACCTTAAACTAAGATTGAAACTCTCTTTTCAATTACAACCTTAAGCACATCTAGTTTACATTAGAGCCTTGCTTATCACTTGGGATTGAATACTTTACTCATTGCTATTATTGTTTGCTTACTTGAGATTAAATTTTCAAAATAGTTTTAGGTGTGTGCCTAGGGTGAATGTCTTATACCAAGGTCAAGTTTGTTTATAAATCTATGTGCCTAGTTTGAGTCCAAGTTTTTCAAACTATTTGCCTTAGATATTAGATTAAATTATAATTTTTATGATGACCAAGTTCATTTTAAAGTCTAGCATTGTGCCTTGTTTCCAAAGACCTAGCATTTTCCTTTTATTTTTTAGACCTCACTATTTTAAAGTCTAACTTTGTGCCTTTTATTCCAAAGACTTAGTATTGGCCTTGGTTTTTAGATTTTGTATATACCTTTTGATTATAGTTTTGTGCCTTATTTTTAAAGACCTAACACCATTTTCATTTTAGACCTAGATTAAATTTGTTTGAAACACTTTGCCAAAATTAGGATTCAAACTTAGCATTATTTTGGCCATTTATGTGTGAGAGATTAGACCTTAGATATATTTGAGACCAAGCTTACCATTGATGATTTTGGAAAAGAGTTCCATTCCTTGGCTAAATTTAGACCATTTACAACAATAGATCGAGTTTTCCATTTAGACCAAGTTTATAGACATACCAAGCATCAACTAATCCTTTTAGACCATGTTTCAAGATTTTTGTAAACTCTAGACCTTTTCTTTACAAGAAGTTAGTCATGGATTTGGATATGACTCGCTACACATGTAGTGGGACCATGTACAATATAGATTAAAAAAATATAGACACAAATAATGCCTTTGATCAAGAACCATATGGTGATGATGTAGTTTGTGAGATGGATCCATATCCTCTTTATAATACTCAATATGCAGAACAAGGACAAAATGCATTGGCACATTACCTGGTTAATACACCCCCTTATCCAAGTCAAGAGCAAGAACAAATATCTCAATACCTTGTTATTGTGCCATCTATTATTGAACAAAACCAAAAATAGCCTTACTTTGTTACCATGCCATCGACTTGTGACCCATACTTGTTCAATCATCACTTGATTTAAAATAATGATGATGTTTTGTTCACAGATGTAGAGGTAGGGGCCAATTTTTTGGAAGACTTTTCCCATGAAATCCTACCTAGTCTAGTTAGATTACCTAGAAATGTACATTATACCCAAAATATTGAATTGGCCTCTACTAGTTACTCGCAAACTCTCATGTTTATGTCATAACAAGATATGAATATGATTTCAAAGGTAAAGGGCCTCGTGGAGGACAAATTCATGCAAATACAATAATCATATTAGACTTATCTTAATCTAGCATTAAATTTCAATTCCATGGCCATATTGAATGCTCCACTCATAAAACTAACTCCTTTAATAGGAGTACTAGCTGATTTGTTAGGTGATGTTAATCTAGGTATGGACCCATTTTCCCAAAGTAATTTGGTAGGTGACATGTTTAATTTTCCATTCATTGAGGAAGTGATTATGGATTTTACTTAGGACCACATGCCAAATATAGTGGATAACACGCAAGTGTCTTCCAATTCAGGCCAAGGTGAGTTAAATATTCACCAACAACAAGTATCTCTTACCAATACCACAAGTGGTTCATAACAATAGGGGACATAAAGACCTAGTTCAAAACCATATTAGGTTACTCACACTCCTCAACCAATTGCTTCTTTAAACATATAACGATAGGGGATAAGTCATCAATCATCAACCAATGTTTTGACTCAACAAGTGATAAATGTTATTATACCTCAATAGGTGTGGTTGATATTCTATGGCCACAGGCATAGACCAATTCATCACCTATGCAGAGGTTGAACACTATGCCACCTCAACAAGGGGAAATAATGTTCCACCTCAATAGGTAGTGACCAATGTACTTCAATAGTCTTAGACCAATGTACCTCAATAGTCACAGACCAATGTACCTCAATAATCACACATATTATCTAATTAAAAACATCTTTTTATTGGTCAATGAAAAATTCTAAACACCCAACAAACATATAGTTCACAATATGTGTTTATTTAAAAAAGAGGTGCCAATGTCCAATAAGTACCTATTAGGAAACTATTTCCTTTTACTCATCATGTACCACATATTCAATGACAAGGCCTTGGTCAATATCAAGTACCATTTTTTAGCAAGGTTTGACTAGTCAACAATAAGTCCCTACTCAAACTCAATAAATACAATACCTTCCAAAAAGCCACATACTTCCATCACAACCTCAATTCCTTCAGGTCCAAGGCCATATTCTAAATCCAAACTAGAATATTTACTAGTAATGTATGTAGTATCAACAACCTCATCCCAATGTATGGATGCATATTCCTAGTTAATTGGTCCATGAAACTAATGTTCCACAGTACTCCATACCCCCATTATACCCCAGTCAAGGTATTCCAACATTAATCACCTAAACACAACCACAACCAAATGTGCTATAAAATTTCTTGGCCAAAGAAATATAACATATGAAGGATGTAATTACATCCATTCAGATAGGAAAGTAGACCAATAATTTTAAATTGGATGATATGTGTTCATACCCATTTAACATGGAGTATATCTAGATACCATTTCTTCTAGGATATAAGCCACCAATTTTTTAAAAGTACAAGGGTAAAGGAGACCCTAGTGAGAATATAAAAGATTTTTTATTGCTTATCATTTAATGGCCTATAGTGACATCTACATACTTATTTTTCCATGAAGTCTAGTTGAATAGGCTTTGGAGTGGCTTTGTTCCATCCTGATTCTTCTCCAGACAAACTTGCTAGATTATCTATAGATATCTGCAACTAACAAATTTATATTTGATTATATTTTTTACTAAAATTGAGATTTATGCTATTATGGGATAATAGAATATTTCTTAGATACATGATGATACATTATTGCTTACTGTGAGTTGGTAAATGTATGCATTTACATTTTAAACATATTAATATATTGTTTTAGTTATATTTATTACTATATATTCATCATATGCTATGATCTAATTACCTATGTGTTGTGAGGTGGATGCAAGAAAACTCAACCCTTAGAGTGTGCTAGAGGGAAAGCATCATTAGAGAGGGCGACGTAGATGGAGATGCCAAAGGTTGATAGAGAGCTGGGAAAAATCTTGCACACACCACAATAGTTAGTACATGGTAGAAATGTATTAAAAATAATTGTTTATATTGTGTTTATTACTTGTTTGAAATTTTTATTTATATGGCTTGTCAGAGTAGGTAAAAATATCATAATAGATTCTTTTCCATGTTTTGTTATTAATGATGATAGGAACATTTTTGATAAAAATAAATTGCCATTTAAAATAACTATAATATATTTGGATGCTAATTTGATTTAATAAAATTATAGAATTTTAGAATTCCATATTAAAAATATATTAGAAAATGGAAATTATCCTAAGGAAAAAACAAGAAGAAATTAAATAAAATAAAAACTAGAGACTAAAAAAGAAAATCTAAAAAGAATTAAATATATTAAAATAACTAAAACAAAAAAAAATCTTGAAAAGAGGAAGCTGTACCTATTTTTACATAGGGAAAGCTAGAGAAAGTGATGATTTTATGCATTGAGAAAAAGAAGGTTAGAATGAGGAGGGAGTGCAATATAGAGGGAAAAAAGACACAAGAGGATTAGTAGCCAAATTTATCTGATAAGTGGTGTTTTTGATTACATATATCAATAAATTTTGGTATGATTATGATGGGATATTATGTTAATATTATATATGTATACTAATATCCTTATTAGGATGTTGTATATTGTCTTTGTTTAGTTTGAAAACCAAATTAAAAAGGAAAACAATCATATCAGTTTGTTTATATACCTAGTCTATGTATCCTTTTAGTTAGTCTATTTTATTGTATGAATAGTGTGTATTTTAAAGACCTACAACTTGCTAAGTATTTATTTGGAATCAACTTGAGAGTATTTAAGCCAGACCAAATTAGAAAACAAATATTTTAGTCTAGGCTTTGCCTTACTATGTCAGTAGTGATTGTTTAAGAGAATCAAACATGTATTGCATCACTTATACTAAAACATCACTATTATATTGGATTCTAAATGATATATATTATTGAATATTATCATACTATTACACATATAAATCCAAGAGAATTACACCTATGTCAACAATGCCTATTTTGGCAGCTATCATACTTTTAAAAGTTGTCAGGTGAGTCAATTTATAATTAATATAAAATCACCTTATTGTCTTTTATTCCAACCTGTTAATATTTATAGAATGTTGAAATCAACATGAATGAAAACTAAAATAGGTAGATATTATAATATTGGGGTCATTTTTAATATTATAGGCATCAATTTAATTATACACTTTTAAAACTAAGAACCTATGGGGTGTCAATATTATTACTTAATATCAACTAGTATGTAAAATCGTTGCTATAGTCAATGGCATCATTCTTTTGAATCATGCTTTCAATGTTTGTTGTATAATCCACCATCAATATATATATATATATATATGTATATATTTAAATACTGAAGTCATTGTATAATTTTTTTTAGACTTTACCTTTCTTTTGGTGGCTATATAATTATGTGGATGCCACTTTAATTATCTTTTTCTCAGCCTATGCAAATGAATTGAAATCACTACCTTTATTTTTAATTAGAAGTATTATACATATAAGTGCTTAAATATCAAGAGAAATACTGTAAAATTGCCATCATATTTGTATGTTTAATTTAACATGTTTAACTAAACCATGACATTGCCATAGTTCCATATTTCCATCATTGTAGTTGTGGAGAATAAGAGACCTCCTATTGGCATCATTGTTTGCAAGGTTGTCTTGTGTTCAAGCCTATGTATATAAATGAAACATTAGATTAAGATTTAGCCATATAAAGAAAACAATTCATTGAGGTCATATATAGTTTGCTTATTCTTTTAGCATGTTTGCCAAATCATGTCAAATAACGACATATGGTTGGGCATCATCATATCTTTTTAAAACCTTGCCTATGTTTTTACTAGAGTTACTACTGTAAATAAATAAAAATTGGGTTGTATATGGAAAGGAATTATTATCCAATCAATGCTATAAATATAGAATCGCCATATATATCTAAACTTTTATCTTGGACTAAGATTTTATACTCACATCTAAATTAAAAAGTATCATAGTTATGTTAATTAAAAAAAGGAGAGTTATATTTAATAAATAACATAAATATCACATCATGGTGTGTAAGGGATTAAACACTTTTATATGAATGTTTGTCTATAATTTTAATATGGATATCAATTCTTAGTTATGTTTCCCTCATTAAGCTTAAGGATGTGTTTGGTAAGAACAATTCTTTTTTCCAAATAATGATATGTCTATTTTTGGGATGGATGTAAGCATAGAGCATAGTATTATTATTTCACCATAAATATTTAAATTAAAATATAGGAACTCTTATAGAGGTTTCTAGTTTTTCTAGCTCACGTGTTAGGTCCTTTTCATTATGTAGGTGGTGGAATAAACTCATAATATTCCCTTTTGGAATAATTTTGATTGTAGGTATTATTTGAGAGTAATTTATCAAGAATATCTTAAAAATATTAAATAAGACATGTGGAGGATAGAAAACCCATCAAAGTGTTTATCATGATGGGTATGAGTAACTTATCATATATTATTTGTGAGTTAAAAACATGTGATATAAAAACAACATTAAAATAAGCTACAGGTTACTAAATGCAAGAATTTAAGGTGAATGTACCTATTAACATATTTAAAACATAGGAGTATATTATTGTGATTATAGTCCTCGAATGAAGTATTAACTGAATTAAAATAATTATTTAAAAATAACATAGTGAATGCTTACTTATAAACCTCTAAATGTTATACCAATGCTAGACTACATTTCTTATGTTTTAAGAAAATGAAGTTCTATATATTCTAGCTATTAAATACAAATGTGTGTTTTCATGTATTTATGACTACATTATTAGCTTGATTTCGAGGCTTAGTAGTTTTGCTTAAAAATACTAAATCATGGTTTAGTAATTACATAGTATTAGAGTACCTACATGTGATGTATATTATGATGTACAAGTACTTGTATATGAGGATTATATCTATAGTTCAATAGATGATTTGAGTAAGTCATTAAGTTTCTTAGGCATCAAGAACTATAACCTTTTAGAATAGTATCCTAGAAGCAGAATGAAGTGTTGGAATAAAAGATCATAGTGAGTTTATGAGTGCTCTATTTATCTAAAATGATTGATTGACTATTATTTATATGAAACTTAGTATTGTATAATTGTGAGTAGTACATACTATAGGAATGTTAATATGTATTAATGCTTGGCTATATTTAGCATATAAAGGTGCCTCATGATGCGTGTTAATTAATTATATTTACTTGAATGCTAGTATGCAATTTAGAATTAAGGCATACTCGGTTGGTATAGCCCCGTATTTGTTTAATTATTATTATATATGTGTGTCACTTGATTTTTGAAATCGTAAGTTTGAATTATGTGTTATTATGTAGTTGGAAACCTATGATAGTATGAGATATCATAGAGTACTACATTATAAATCTATGTTATAATTTGATGGTACATACTGTAAATATTATACCCAAACTCATATCTACATTTTATTAATTATATGTATATGTACATATAATATTAACATTTTAACGAATGTTATGATAGTATATTAGTGTGTTCTATGGAAACTATAGTTTAATTCATTATACCTAGTTGCTTGAATATAAGATGTGTTTCTATGTAGTTATGACCACTTTATTATGACTGATTGTGAAAAATTAGTAGTTAAGTTTTAGAATACTAGACTATAGTAATATGAGTTATCATAAGGTCCAGTATGTTTAGAAATTAATTATGGTAGTGAAAATCTGAAGTTAAATATGTAATTACCCAGATGGTATAAACTGTAGTCATTATTTGTAGTATGGGATAGAAAATAATGTAAGATTCATTCATATGTTTGATGGAATAAATGTATGCTTCAATTACTCCTATTATTAACATGTTATATGATGTGTTTGCTTGTAGGATGAAAATTAAATGAATCTTGCGGTTTAATTGTATTTGAATAATCTACATTGTTGATATGCAGTAAGGAGTGAGATGGACTTCACTGGCTTACTAGTATCACAATGATAGATGAAGGCAGTTTGATCAAGTGGTGTGTATGAATTTGATTTATCTATAGATTGTTATCATTTATTATTTGTAAAACTTTGGACTAAAATATGTTTAGTGAGACATTATCATTTTAAGAGTGTGAATTACATATTTGTGAAATATCTTACAATATAAATGATTTATATGATATACTACATGTTTAGTTTAGAAATCATACAATACATGGGTACTTGCTTGTCTATATAGATTCCCACACCATCACTATCTACTCATCCACAAAGGGAGGGATATTTCCTAATGATATTAGTGTGGGGGATCATTGGTTTGTGGTTGGTGTGAGAAAACACTCTGATGATACTCTCCTTTCCCATAGCAGTATTACTTATTAAGATGACACTTGAGATTGCCACAAATACTTGAGTTTAGAAATTATGCTCTAAGGGAGTCATGTATCTTATATGTAAATTGTAACATATTGTATTGTACTTATCAATGAATATTGTCATGAAAATTTTTAATTACTTATTATTATACTGTGATAGTGGTGGCTTTAGAATTATTTTAATTGTAGTTGAGTTAATGTGATTATTTCTATATTCACTTTATGATGTGTACTTTCATGATATTAGAGATTAGTATTATGTGATATGTTATACTTGTTGTTATTATCACACCTTGAATATTTATTATGTTCTCTTTAGATTATTGAGGTATAATCTATGTTTGGTATGTGTTTAAAAAAATCATGTATTTTTGTGTCTAATATAATAGAGTTGTATGTGGTATCAAATTTGTGAATTGAACTCTAGGACCTAATGAGTCCATTAGTGTTTCATGTTTTTTTGTTCACCAGTGTGAACCTAGTGACATGAATTATTGCATTTGTATTTTGGATTTGTGGTGCCTTGGTGCAGAACCATGTACACCAAGATTGGAGTTTTGAGACTTGATAGATCCTCCTCTGTGGATTGGTGAATTGTGTTTGTGACATTCGTGAAATGTGTGTGGTATAGTGAGTGTGCATCCTTAATAGCTCTAGTACCCTCTTAGAATTTTTATAGTGTTATATTATCAAATGTCCCAATGGTGATGGTTGTATATGAGGTTTGGGTAGACAAGTATATAACATAGTTCATGAGTTATGAACAAAATATTTTTACAATAGTTTGATCACTTAGATTGAACACCTCAAATGTGATTACATCCTTCTTGGTAATCAAATCACCTTCACCATTTATATTTTGTGTTGTGATTGATTATAAGTATGGGATGATTCTCACTTAATATGTGTGTGTGTGTGTGCTTTAATTTTTTTGCCTTATTTTCATTAATCTTAGGAATGGGAAAATCTTATAAGACCAATTTTAGTTTTGGTACCACCTAGTGTGGTGGGAATTTTCTTGTAGTAGAGTGTTGTTATTTTGTTTGAGAGTTATTATGTGTTAGGAGTTTTTTTAATGATTGGCACCCTTAAGTTATGTGGTTTAGAAAGAAGTGTCAAATCTATTTGTTAACTTAAAGGTGAGTTGTTATTATCTCATTCTCCTTTGATACCATTAATCTATCAAGAGGATTCATACTTTCATGATGTTGATTTAGTGTTATCTATTATGGGAACTTGATTTTGAATGATTTTTTATTGTACTCCCTTGAAGTTTGTGAGAGAATGTCTTGTAATTATTTTTTAGAGAGAAGTTATAGGATTAGATGGTTTGATACATCTTTGTGATTAGTATTTTATTTCTCCCAGTTGTGAAAATAGATTGTGAAACTATACTTATAGATCTGGTAAGTAGGTAGTGTTTTGGAAACATTGAGTTGTGGCATTTTTTTAACTTTGTGAGGGTATGTAATAAATTTTGAGATGTTAGTTATAAACTTTTCACTTGTGACTCTTTAGGATCACTAGTTTACCTAATCTTGTGATTTTAGATGACATAGAGTGGCAAACCTTGAATTATATATTAAAATTCTATATTAGGAATTATTATGTTATTCTTCACCCTTTATTAGATTGATTTATTCTCTTTTAGCTTAAAACGTGTTGTTTTGGAGAGTTATTTTATACCTATCACTGGAAGAGAGTAGGGTATAGGATGTATGGAAGATCTTATCAATCTAAGGGTTGAGATAAACTTTTAATTGGTTTCATTCTAATTGAGAAAGTAGGGAGATATTGTCTCGTTTGTTCCCTTTTAGGGTTGAAGGGATGATGCGATCCTTGGCCCTTGTATGTATGTTAATTTTAACATTATTTTCTCTTAACTATGAATATAACACTATAAGTTAAGCTCAAAAAGATGATACTATATATGTTTGGCTAATGGGAACTTAATATAATTATGGATTAATTGTATGATATTTTTCTTGTATATATGTTGACACATCTAAAATTATTTAGTATATATTACTGCTTTCTATGATCTATTAGTATGAATTTGTGGTCCATTGAACCTTGTACACATTATGGAGATCATTAGGTCATGAAGACCTAAGGGAAGAGTGGTGAATTAGGAACATGAATTCTAAGAGATAGGACAATATCCTACTTAATATCATATTGAACTAGGTGTTATTAAGTTTAGATCCAACAGATGAACTTATTGAATCCTAAATTTGACAAACAAACTTGTCAAATTTAGTCATATAGACATACACATGTATAAAGTAGAATGTTTATTCTATGATTTATATACATTAAAAATTTAGTATTTCTAGTTTCTATTCATCATCATACTTGTCAAAATATCCATGAAGTAGTGATAGTATTGACATGTTATACTTATCAAGAGCTACATGGAGTAGCAATAGTATTAACTTATACACATTATTCTTGCTAGGTTTCCTAATTACTTTCTCTAGAATGAGAAAACACTCTCTAGATTAGAGAGATGTGCATACGAGATGGAATATTTTTATGGAACTCTTCTTGTTCATTTGTTTTGGCTTGTATGATGATCTTATATGTTCTTAAAAATTCAATGAAACTATCACTGAGATATGTAGGACCCTTTAAGGTAACATAAGTGGTTAGTTTTATAGTATATAGGCTTGTATTTATGGTTCTAGACCTCATGGTAGTCACGATAGAATCAATCAGAGTAAGTATTACTCACAAAACATGTTTGTTTAATAGGGAGATGTCATAGAGTAGGGTCTTGTGGGACCAATACTTTAAGAATAGTGAAACTGGAAAGAACTACAATGAGTTCTATAGGTAGTTTTCTATTTATTTGCTTAACTTGATATTGGATAACATGTTATTGATTTGATAAATAATAATTTTAATTCAAAATTTATTTTTGAATAAGAGTCATTGGGGATGATGACTAGCTTTAGGGGGGAAGGATGTTACATCTTGATTCCTCACCAAGCAAACTTGCTAGATTATCCGTAGATATCTACAACTAAAAAATTTAGATTTAGTTATATTTTTAATTAAGTTTGAGAGTTATATTATTATGGGAGAGTAGAATACTACTTAGATACATGATGATAAATGATTTCTTACTATGAGTTGGTTAATGTATTCATTTACATTTCAAGTATATTAATGTATTATTTCAGTTATATTTATTTTTATATATTTATCATGTGATATGATATAATTACTTGCATATTGTGAGGTAGACACAAGAAAACTCAACCTTCAGAGCATGTTAGAGGGAGAGCATCATTGAAAAAAGTGACGTAAATGGAGATGTCAAAGGTTGATAGAGAGCTAATGAAAACCTTGCACACACCATAATAGTTAGTATATGGTAGAAATACATTAAAAATAATTACTTATAGTGTGTTTATTATTTATTTGAAGTGTTTCTTTCTGTGGTTTGTTAGAGTAGGTAAAAATATCATAATGAATTTTTTAATGTGTTTGGCACATTTTTTATTAATGATGATAGGAACATTTTTGGCAAAAATAAATTTAAAATATGGGTTATTTGTAAATTTTGACATTGCCATTTAAAATTACTATAATATATCTGGATGCTAATTTGATTTAATAAAATTATGGAATTTTAGCATTCCTTATTTAAAATATATTAGAAAATGTAAATTATCTTGGAAAAAAAAAACAAAGAAATTAAATAAAATAAAAACTAGAGACTAAAAATAGAAAATATAAAAAAGAATTAAATATATTAAAATAATTAAAACAAAAAAAACAAAAAAATCTTGAAAAGAGGAAGCTGCACCTATTTTTACATAGGGAAAGATAGAAAAAGTGAAGATCTTATGCATTGAGAAAAATAAGGTCAGGAGGAGGAATGAGTGCAGTATCAAGGAAAAAGAGACACAAGAGGATCAACAACCAGATTTATCTGATAGGTGGTGTTTTCAATTATATATATCAATGAATTTTGGTATGCTTATGATGGGATATTGTGTTAATATATAATAATAATAATAATAATAATAATAATAATAATAATAATAATAATAATAATAATAATAATAATAACCACCTTATTGGGACACTATATATTATCTTTGTTTAGTCTGAAAACCAAATTAAAGAGGAAGGCGATCATATCAGGTTGTTTATATACCTAGTCTGTATATCCTTTTAGTTAGTCTATTCTACTATATGAATAGTGTGTATTTTAAAGACCTATAGCCTGCTAAGTATTTATTTAGAATTAAAATGAGAGTATTTAATCTAGACCCAATTATAAAACAAATATTTTAGTCTAGGCGTTGCCTTAGTATATTGGTAGTGATTGTTTAAGAGAATCAAACCTGTATTGCATCACCTATATTATAGTGTTTCTATTATATTAGATTCCAAAGGATCTATATTACTTAAGATTGTCATAGCATCACCCATATAAATTTAAGAGACTTACACCTATGTCAGCATCTCCTATTTTGGTAGCTATCATACTTTTAAAAATTATCATCTTAGTGGAGTTATAATTAATATGAAATCACCTTATTATCTTTATTTCTAGTCTATTAATATTTATGGAACATTGAAATCAGCATGAATGAAAACTAAAATAGATAGATATTATAATATTGGGGTCATTTTTATTATTATAGGCATCAATTATAATATACAAATTTAAAACTAAGAACATATGGGGTGTCAATATTATTACTTAATGTCAGCTAGTATGTGAAATCAATGGTATAGTTAATGGTGTCATTCTTTTGAATCATGATTTCAAAGATTGTTGTATAATCCCCACACACACACACTAAAGTATAATTTTTGTTAGGGTTTACCTTTCTTTTGGTGGTTGTATAATTATGTGGATGCCACTTTAATTATATTTTTCTTATCTTGTGTAAATAAATTGAAGATGCTACCTTTATTTTTAATTGGTAGTATTATACATATAAGTGCTTAAAGAGAAAGAGAAGTGTTGTAAAAGTGGCATAGTATTTATATGTTTAATTTAACATATTTAATTGAACCATGGCATTGCCATACTTCCAAATTTCCATCACCATAGTTGTGGAGACTAGAAAACCTCCTATTGGCATCATTTTTTATAAGGTTGTCTTATGTTGAAGCCTATGTAAATAAATGAAATGTTGGATTAGCACTCAGTCATATAAAGGAAACAATTCGCTGAGGTCATATATAGTTTAGTTGTTCTCTTAGCATGTTTGCTAAACTGTGTCAAATTTCTACATATGGTTGGGCATTGTCGTATCTTTTTAAACCCCTACCTGTGTTTTTATTAGAGTTACCATTGTAAAAAAATAACAAAAGGATTGTATACAAAAAAGGACTTATTAGACAATCAATGCTATAAATGTGGCGTCATCATATATAGCTAAAATTTTATCTTGGACTAAGATTTTATACTCCCATTTGAATTAAAACATAACATAGTTATGTTAATAAAAAAAGGAGATTTATATTTGATAAATAACATAAATATCACATCATGGTGTGTAAGGGATTAAAAACTTGTAAACTAATGTTTGTCTATACTTTTGATATAGGATATCAATTCTAGTTATGTTTTCCTAATTAAGATTAAGGATGTGTTTGGTAGGAACAATCCATTTTTTCAAATAATGATATGTCTATTTTCGAGATGGATGTAAGCATAAAGCATAGTATTATTCTTTCATCGTAAATATTTACATTAAAATATAAGAACTCTGATAGAGGTTTTTGGTTTGTCTAGCTCGAGTGTTAGCTCCTTTTCATTATGTAAATGGTGGAATAAACTCATAAGATTATCTTTTGGAATAAGTTTGATCGTAGGTATTATTTGAGACCAATTTACCAAGAATATCTTAAAAAGTTTAAATAAGACATGCAGAGGGTATAAAACCCATCAAAGTGTTAATCATGATGGGTAGAAGTAACTTATCATATATAATTTATGAGTTAAAATCATGTGATGTAAAAATAACATTAGAATAAGCTACAATTTACTGAATATGAGAATTTAAGGTGAATGTACTTGTTAGCATATTCAAAACATAGGGGTATATTCTTGATATTATAGTCTTTGGGTGGAGTATTAACTAAATTAAAATAATTACTTACAAATAACTTAGTGAATGCTTAATTATAAACCTCTAAATGTTATACCAATGCTAGACTAGATTTATTATGTTTCAAAAAAATGAAGTTCTAGATGTTCTAGTTGTTAAATAAAAATATGTGTTTCCATATATTTATGACTACTTCATTAGCTTGATTTTGAGGCTTAGTAATTTTTCTTAAAAACACTAAACTATGGTTTAGTAATTGCATAGTATTAGAGTACCTACATGTGGTACATATTATGATGTACAAATAATCATATATAAGAATTATACCTATAGTTCAATAGATGATTTGAGTAAGTCATTAAGTTTTTTAGGAATCAGGGACTATAACCTTTTGGAATAGTCTCTTAGAAATATAATGAAATGTTAGAATAAAATATTATAGTGATTTTATGAGTTCGCAATGATTGATTAATTTTTAGTTATATGAAATTTAGTATTGTATACTTGTGAATGGTACATATTAAAAAAATGTTAATATGTGTAAATGCTTGGTTATATTTATCATATAAAGGTGCATCACGATGCATGTTAATTAGTTATATTTCATTGAATGCTAGTAAGTAGTTTAGACTTAGGGTATATCTAGGTGGTATAGCCCCATGTTTGCTTAATTTTTATTATGTATGTGTGTCACTTGATTTCTGAATTCGTAAGTTTGGATTATGTGTTATTATGTAATTAGAAACCTATGATAGTATGAGATATCATAGATTACTATAGTATAAATGTATGTTATACTCAGATGATACATATTTTAATTGTTATACCTAAACTCATATCTATATTTGATTAATAATATGTATGTGTGCATATAGCCTTGAAATTTTAATGAATGCTATGATAGTATATTAGTGTGTACTATGGGAACTATGGTTTGATTCATTATACCTAGTTTCTTGAATATAAGATGTGTTTTTGTATAGCTATGACCACTTTACTATGATTAAGTGTGAAAAACTAGTAGTTAAATCTTAGAATACTAGACTATGATAATATGAGTTATCATAGGGTGTATTATGGTTATAAACTAATTATGACAGTGCAAATTTGTAGTTAAATGTGTAATTACCTAGATGGTATAAACTATAGTCATTATTTCTATTATGGGATAGAAAATAATGTAAGATTTATTTATATGTTTGGCAGAATAAATGTATACTTCAGTTACTTTGTTAGCAAACAAAAAAACTTTTTCATGTTTTATTCATGCAAACTGAAGCAGTATAATACAATGTAGTTAACTAGAAATAACTAACTAATTAGCACAAATGGAGGAATTAGTATTATGTAATACTGATATTAATAATGTAATATTTATCGCTAACATTCCCACCTTAATAATATATTTTTTTACAATCATCATATTCTTAATAGTTAACCCCCCCTTATTTCAAATACTGTAAAAATATTTACACTCTCCGCATAGCCTTCTCACTTTTTGAGGTGGCATGCCATCTTTGTGACTTCATGGTCTTGGTGTCTCCTTAGTTTTTCCTTGCAAGATTACCACAAACCTAGAAGTGATAGGAGTACATCTTTATACTTAATACCTTTAGTGGTTTCTTGGATTACCACAAACCCATATAGTTTTTTGTTGTAGGTTGACCACAAACCTAGAGGTGGCAAGAGGTCTTAATCACTTCAGTGGTTTCTTGGATTACCACAAACCCTTTTCCAAGAACCAAGTGCTACTTTATTGATTTTTCTCCCCATAATGTTCTTCATCAGGAGGTACCAAACTAAAAAATAGTGTTTGAAAACCACACTACATAATAAAAACATACACAACATTAAACAAACTGAAAAATGTCACCATGGTAATGATGTGCCCCCATCATAGGTGACTTACGAGAGGATTCCAATTGTCTTCCAGCCTCTATGTATCCTCTAGCCTCCAAAATATCACTATTGCTTATTCAATTAATATCCTGATGAAGCTCATGAAATTTTTGAGAGAAATCCTCTCCACAATACGAACATCACGTACAAGCAAAAATGCATCTATAAGGCAATTTTTTTTATTTTTACAAATTTGAATTTTGATATTTTTGAAAATGATTCAATTATTATTTGTATGACCAATCGAATAATGACCATAGTCCAATTTAATATTAGATTTAACAACCTACATTTTATAACAAGACTTTTATTGACATTTAAAAAAAAGACTAATTAACTAATTTTGATATAAATGATATCAAAAGACTTATAAAAACTATTAAAAAAACAACTCTTAAAAAAAGTATTAACCTATAAAATTAAATAGAAATATCTACAATAATTAAAGATAAAACATAAAAAAATCATAAACATTAAGCCAGACCTAAAAATTTACTTTTTTTTATGCATGTACCATTGACTATGAAGAATGACCCACATAACTAGGTAGATGATTGTGTCTTTTATATGGTGGTAGAAGTAATAGGTGTCTTTTAGTACGCTATGTTGATCCAATGGTAGGAGATTGATTTGGAGATAGATAGATGGTTTTAAGGTCACAACTATGGCCACATGGAGAGAAGATTGCATTGCATTGTCGGTCTAGTTCTAATTTTTTTCTATAGATGACCACTAGAAAATAAGATTGCACATGGAGATCAATGAAGATAGGGAGCTCGTACAAAGAGTCGAGCCTATATGAAGACAACTTGGAACAATTTGTGAGAGATGGGCTTTGGTCTATAGAAAATGTAATGAATGTAAATTTTATTAAAATAAAACCATATATAGGTATACACCCAAATTTTGATGCATAAATAATATAGAATTGGTGTAGTAATCTGATAGGGATCAGATCTATTTTTTTTTGTAAAGAGATAGGCATCATTGAAGCCTCCAATGACTCTAATGTCATCGATGTTGTAGCAAGATAGACAAAAATATATTGCTTAAAGAATCATTCCTAAAATCAAGTAAAATAATTACTTCTCCTCCTTCAGCTATGACTACAATTGGCCTAGGTTAAATAACAATTTTTTTTAGTGAATACAATGACTCAATAGACTCCTAGAAGGTCATCGATCCACAAGATCAATATACAACATATTAGCATATGCGTGTAGATATCAGGGGCATGCTCAAGTCTGAAATTGACAACATCAAATTTAATCAATTTTTTTTACATTACCAGAGGCATCCATGACTTTGGAGATTCCCCTTCAAAACTCAATGCACCATATTGCACTCCATTGTGGATTTCAACTCTGATACTAAACTATTAGCAAATAGAGAAACTTTTTCATGTTTTATACATGCAAACTAAAGCAATATATATACAATGTAGTTAACCAGAAATAGCTAACTAATTAGCACCAATGGAGGAATTAATATTATCTAATATTGATATTAATATTGTAATGTTTGTTTCTAACATACTCATATGATTATCATGTTATATGATGTGTTTGCTAGTAGGATGCAAATTAAATGAATCTTGTGGTTGAATTATATTTGATCAATTTACATTGTTGATATGGAGTAAGGAGTGAGATGGAATTCAATGACTTAATAATATCATAATGATAGATTAAGGTAGTCTGATCAAGTGGTGTGTATGAATTTGATTGATCTATAGATTGTTATCGTTTATAATTTATAAAAATTTGTGCCAAAGTATGTTTAGTGAGACATTATCATTTTATGAATGTGATTTACATGTTTATGTGATATCTTGTAACAAAATTTATTTCTATGATACCATAGATATTTATTTTAAAAATCATACAACACATGGGTACTTGCTTATCTCTTTAGATTCCTATATCGTCACTATCTACTCATCCATGAAAGGAGGGCCATTTCCTAATTGGATTAGTGTGGGAGATCATTGATCTATGGGTATTACATAAAAGTACTTGGATGATGCTCTCCCTCCCCACATCAATACTACTTATTGAGATGATACTTAAAATTTCCACAAATACTTGAGTTTAGGAATTATGCTCCAAGGGAGCCATGTATATTATATGTACATTGAAACATATTGTATTGTATAATGAATATTTTCATGAAAAGTTGTAATTAATTATTATTATTATACTTTAATAGTAGTGGATGTAGACTTGTTCTAGTTATAACTGAGTTAATGTGATTACTTTATATATTTGATTTATGACATGTACTCTCATAATATTAGAGATCAATATTATGTGATGTATTATGCTTGTTGTTATTATCACACCTTGAGTATTTCTCATGGTTTATTTATATTCTCAAGGTTTAATATATTTTTGGCATATGTGTTTAAAAAAAATTATGTATTTCTATGTCTAACCTAGTGGGATTGTTACAGGCTTCTTAAGTTGCCAAATAACTCAGTATCTAATTTTGATGATTTAATAGATAGGTTTTTGAAAATTTTCTCCTAAAATATCGAGCATGATATTTTAGTAGTGGATTTGAGTTAGGCCAATAAAAAAATCAATGAGATTTTTTTGAACTATTTATAAAGATGGAGAGTGATTGATAGTCACTTCACTCATAAATTACTAGATAAATAATTATCAATTATGTTTACCAAAAATTTGCATAGAAAAATGTCTTATCACTTGAAGCTTTAGTGTTCTCACACATTCAAGGAGATCGTTGAGAAAGGCATACAGATCTAATAATAAAGGGATTATCAAGTTGTCTTCCTCAAAATAGAAATAGACCCAAAACCAAAACTTAGGCCTAAGTCAGAACCCTAGCCCAGTCCAAGCACAAGCATCTTCACCCACTCAGACTAATAATTATGACAAACTTAATCCATACAACCATAAAAAGAATGTTTTAGGTAATGGAGTAACTGATTTGTATCATTTTCAAATGGTGCAAACACTGTCTACTCAGTTTTATGCCATAAATGTAGCTTATGCCACAAATGTAGCCTATCAAGTAAGCACATCCTATGCCTCAACCTTAGTTAGCTCATCAAGTTCTATATCCATCACCTTTACAAACCCCTCCTCCAAGAAAAATACCCACTCCTAGAGTCTTCAACAACCTTGGTGATCCTATTGAAGTAGTGATTCAAAAACTAATCATGGCCAATATGATTAGTTTGCCAATTCTAAAACACTTTCCTAAAGGTATACCTTATCTAGATTAGTACAAAGAGCATGATTTTATGAATACCATCATGTTCATGGACACTCTATATGCCATTATGTGTATTTGAAGCACCTCATCAAGAATATGTTGGTAAATAGAGAGATCTAATTTGATAATAGATCTTTACTTCTAATAAAAAATTTAGGTGTCTACCAAAATATTTTTTTGCAACACAATAATGCCAATTAGTAATAGTAACAATGAATACCATAGCAATAAAAACAATAATAAAAATAGCAATGTCAACCATAAAATAGAAGGAACCAAAGCCAAAATGACCACAAAAACTAATAGACTTACCATGTAATTACACATGACTAAAATAAAGTTGTAGGTCATATTATGGGTGGGCATGTTTCTACCATTAGTAAAAAATCTTAGACCAAATGCCAATAGACCAGGATCATTATCTAATAATGCCAATCAACCTACCACTAATGGTAATCCATTCTTGACCTATGACTATAGCCAAACACAACAACAATCAAGGATTACCATTTTAAGACCCTATGCCAGTAATTCTTCATTGCCCCATGACTACAGCCAAGCATACTAACAATCAAGAATTATCCTTTCTGGCCCATCTCCATCATTTTCTAGTTATGATGGTCCTATACCTAATCTAGATTGCAAAATCATAACTCAAAGGTCTAAAATCACCATCACAAGCCCATAAATGATCTAATCTAACCCACTATGCCAGCTAGGAGTAAACCAATTACCACTATTAAGGAAAAAACATATGAGATTGTGGAATAAATCCAAAATACACCCATATAAATCTATATTTTGGATTTGTAACATACATCTACCACACATAATAATATTTTTAAATAACTCCTAGGCCAATCCCAAGTACCAAATGAAATTACACCATACAAATTTCAAATTTTGGTTGGACACCTATTCTCAGGCCCAAAGTTGACCTTCAACCAAAGTGACATGTCATCCCTTAACCCTCTCCATAATAACCTTTTATACATTAAAGTTGTCATCATGTGAGACAAATTCAAACATACCCTTATAGACAATGGATCGGGCCTAAATATTATGTCTCTAAAGATAATCAAGCATCTGGGATATATAAAAATTGAACTTCAACCAAACACTATTATTATTAAGGCATCAGACAATGAAGAGTGGGAATCACAATGAACCATAAGTTTTCTAGTGATCATTAGGCCTTTGACCAATGATACACTTTACCATGTGTTAGACCTATATTTTTCATACAATTTGCTTTTGGATAGACTATGGATACATGAAATTTGTGCAATCCCTTCAAAATTGCACCAATGTATCAAGTTTCCTCACTCTAAGAAGGAGGTAACTATCCATGGAGATTTATAGCCATATGAACACTACTATAATTTGGAGGCCAAATATGAAAGTTATAATTAGCATTTTATTCTAAACTCAGTGTCAAATAAAGACAAAGATGAAGAGATACTTGTTGAACTACCAGAGGCCAATTGTATAGACCCTGATAGCCTTGCCTCATCTTCACATAAGCCTCCTATTGAAATATATAATCATTTTACCATTTCAAAAAATGGTCTAGGAGAGTATTTTAACCATAACACATTCCATATAACCAAGCTTCCATAGAATCCTAAAACCTATGGAAGACCCAAAGCTAAATCAATTTGCATAGAATGGTGACAAAAGGGAAAATGAAAGATTCATAACTCAACACCTATTATTTTCACACCTACCACTATCCAAGAACAAGACCCACTTTCCAATGATGATTCATAGCTAAATAATGACAAATTGGCTCATGGTACAAAGTATCCCATCCCTAATAAGATCATGGATAACCAAGTGTATGAAGGTAAATGCTTGGAACCAAATCAGTTGGGTACTATTGATCCCATTTTTATGACCATATACAAAGGAACTCTTGGTCTTGTATTTAAACTAGTTGAAGGTGACCCCATGTATCTTATTTATGATCTAATACCAATGATTAGTGATGATGATGACAATAACGAAGCAGAGTCTGATCATAACATATACGAAGATATTGTAAAGGATTTTAACCCAAAAAATATCATTAATGACAAGCATGAAAGTGAGAGAAAAATAAGAATACATATAAAACTAAGTTACCTCTCAAAATCAAACCATAGTGACAAGAGATTTAAAGTGGAAATGTATCAGAGAAAAATACACATAATCTTATTAGAAGGCTTAAAAAAACTATCTCCACAACTACAAGATTTGATTAAGAGCACAAGAGAAGAATAAAAATTTATATATGATTCTTAGTGAGGAAAACAAGATAGGAAGGGCTCTTTTATAAAGCTAGAGGAGGAAAATGAGAGTTACATAGAATCTCATTATGACCTTACAGTCCCGCCAAGTTTGTAACACTTATATCCTAGTCCCTTACAAAGACAAGGGAGGTGTGTGTCATGTGGGGAAAGGAGTTACTCATGTAATTAACTTCCAAATCATAAGTAATAATAAAGAGGTGAGTGACACCTCTTTAATTCTACATTTATGTGAATTAATAATTCACATTAATATAAATTTCTCACACATGAAAAAGAAACTTAGAATAAAATAAATTATCCTAAATAAAAGGTAATTTTAACACTCTCACTTAAACTTTATTTAGGGTTTTTCAAACAAAAAATAAGGGAGGAAACATCACTAACTCTCCCCCTTGATGATAACTTCCTTCAATCCTAACTTGTTACAAAAGAAAACAAACTTGTCTTTACATAGTGGCTTAGTGAAGATATCAGCGATTTGCTCTTCAACAGGACAAAAAGAAAGAAAATTTTGATTATCTTCAAGAAATTCACACTAAAAGTGATGTTTAATCTCAATGTTCTTGGACCTTGCATGAAAAATTAGATTTTTGATAAGGTAATGGCACTTTAATTATCACGAAAAAATGTAGTCAAATGTTGTGGGTGGCCCAAATCTGTAAGAAGTCTTCTAAGGTAAATAGCTTCTTTTACATCATTATTTCAATATTTTTACTCAACATATATATAAAATAGTGCTAAAACCTAAAGAGAAGTAATAACCACTAGTGGATCTACGATCATTAAGATCACTAGTGCAATCAAAATATGAATAACTTGTCAAAGAAAAATTGATATTTGAGATATACTCAATGCCAAAAGTTAGAGTACCTTTAATATAATGAAGAATTATTTTCAGCTTTAAAATGAGTAGCTTGAAGTTTAGACATAAAGTGAGAAACTAATCCAATAAAAAAAACAATATCAATATGAGTATTGGTAAGATAATTTAAAGTGCCAACTAATTGTCTATAAAGAGTTGGATCAACATTTCCTATTTCCATATCATTAAGTAATTTAAAACCAAGTCCACAAGGAGTAGCAATAGGTTTACAATCTAACATATTAAATCTAGATAATAAATCATATGCATATTGAGATTGAGAATTAGAGATGTTATCCTTTTCTTGCCAAACTTGAATGCCTAAAAAGTAATGTAAAAAACCCAAATCAGTCATTTCAAATGTATTATTCAAATTATTTTTAGTGCAAGAAACCATTAAACTATTGATACCAATTATAATTAAGTTATCAACATACAAAACAATGAAAACTATTCTATTTGGAGTATTTTTGACAAAAATATTAGGATCATTACAACTATGAGTAAAGCCTTGAGCTATAAAAAATTGATAAATGTTAGAGTACCATTTTTTAGGATATTATTTTAAACCATAAATAGTTTATTTAACTTGCATACAAGATGTTCATTATTTTTCTTAATAAAACCAGGAGGTTGAGACATGTAAATTTATTTATGCAAGTCATCATTTAGGAAAGCACTCTTAACATCCATTTGATAAATAGGGAAATACATGTGAGCATGTTATGATCCACACTTATAATATTTATAAATAATGTAAAATATAATGTAGATCAACTCAACACAATATATATTAGTGGGCCAAGATGCCAAAATATTCAATATATGCAGAAATAGAATAATCACTTTTAAGGTAGAAAAACACCATATAATACTCTTTTACAAAGGAATAACTCCACAATGTCTCTTTGAGGGGACAACCTCCAATATCCTCTTACAATATAAGACTCAATGCATACTTTTTTCTTTTACAATGATAATCATCTCTTTTATATCGACCTATATTTAAATAGTAATGGATGGGTAATATCCTAATCTCAATATAGGTCGACTATTACCCAATGCACTAATTCCACAAGTTACTCTATTATCCTAATATATTGGATCCATATAACTAATTAAGGGGGATGTGTGCCACATGTTAGGATCTCCATCAACTCATATACATTAATATATCATATCCCTAATTACACAACATTTCTTCCCTCTTTGACATGTTTCATCCCTGTAACATATGAATAAATCAAATAATGAGTGTGCTTCAAATCATTTCACACTTTTTTCTAAGCTCAATCATCCAACCACCCATATGTGGTATTAGTAGGTGATACATTTCCAACCTTATTTCCAAATGCCAATGTGCTACTCTGATTTCATTTATGATCATAACTATATCATTTTGGTGTTCATGAATAAGTATTCCTCCTTTTATTCCATATACCATATTCCATTGTGCTACTTTGATTACATTCATGGCCATAGTAGTTATTATTCTATACATAATCATAGTTTTTTTTCACTGAGTCCATGTTTCATAGGCCACTTTGCTATGTTGATTCCATATCTGACCATATTAGTCCTTCTTTGGCTTTGATGCATAGTCATAGTTATTGGAACTCTAATTTCTTATATATCCAAAGTGCCTATTATTGTGACACTCGCTCACATGGATCCATGATTTTTTCCTCTCATGATGATGTGGGTGTCTATATACCTCAAAAATTTTTGATAATTTTACCTTATCAACCTTTTCTTCTACCTCTTCCACCTTTAGCTTTAGTGGTTCCTTTGTCTCTTGAATATATGAAGTGTTTTTCTTTATTTGTATTGTTTCTTTATCTATGTCTTCATTTGAAACTTTCACATGCTCTTTTTCACCTGCATTAATCTCATCTTTGTGATCTACCTTGATTTTTCTTTGTGCCTTTCCAACTATAATATCCTATAAAGTGACCTTCTTTTTCCTATATAAAAACTTCATGAACTTCTTCTGAACATTACTATTGATTGTTCCCAAAGTCTCTAACCATATATATCCAATAACAATATCCACATCATCCATATCCAAAGCATAAAAATCTGAATTCAAAACATACGTTTCTATAATGAGATTCAAATCTTCAAACACTAGAATATTCTTACCATCTATTTGAACCTACTTGATATTCTTTGATTGAACATGTAGATGCTTGGCCACATTCTTGTTGATGAAGTTATACTTGTTCGTAGGGTTTATGGAGACACCAAATTTATTATTTTGAATGCATCCATGAAATTAAAAAAGTGACTCAAATTTATTTAGAGCCAAATTATTTGAACCCTTTTCATCTAATTCTTTTTCTTATTCTTTGAGATCCTCTACCTCTCTTTTTGCACCATCTGTACTCTCCTCATTATCATTATGCTCAATTGATTTTTCTTCATCATAACTTGCATGTTCTTCCTCATTGTTATTATTTTCTTCCACTACTTTTTTTTCTTCATAATCTCCATTATTTTATTCATTACCAACATTATTTTCTTCCTCTTCTTTATCTTATTTTTATTTTATATCCCATCAGTCTAGGAAGACCCATTCCATTTATTCCCATGAATAATACCTTTATGTGAATCTCAACTACTTAAACCAATGTTTGCCACAAATTTTTTTGAGTATTAGTATCCTTAAAAATGAGCCACCATTCTCTAGCATCAATATCATCCCCTGAAAATACTTACAACTTCATGATCCACATAAAAAACTATTGTTAATGACATACCCTAAAATTTTAATAAATCATTCAAAATGGATCAAAATAGTTACCAAATTTTTAATGTAACTTCCCTTTATGATATTGGGACTTCAGTAAAAAAAATTGTGAAAAAGCCACAAATTTTGACTTGTATAGTGAATCTATGAAAAATCATAAATTCACAAAAAATCCCTCCAAACATTCAAAAAATATATTTAATTTTTTCTTATCTTTAATGTATTATCATATAACATCAATAAAATTTTCATATAAAAATTCCATATATTTTAGAAGATATGATGAAATGAATACAAATCCTAAAATATCAATAACTCCCTCAAAATTGTTCATAAAGGATCAATTTTTTTATTTCAACTTAATTAAAATATTATTCATACCTAATTTTAAAAAAAAAAAATCAAAAATTCATAACTTATTAAAATATATTGATGATTCCAAAAAACTAGGGTTTATCACACACAAATTTCTCAAATTGAAGTAAAAATACCACTTGTTATGATCCACACTTATAATAATTGAAATATGTAGAATATAATATAGATAAACACAACACAATAGATATTGGTAGACCAAGATGCCCAAATATTCAATATATGAAAAATTATAATAATTACCCTTAAGGTAGGACAACACCATATAATACTCCTTTAGGAAGGAATAACTCCACAATGTCTCTTTGATGGGACAACCTCCAATATCATCTTACAATAGAAGACACAATAGTTACTTACCTCATTTATAATTATAATCATCTCCTTTATATAGACCTTTATCTAACTAAAAATGAATGGGTAACATCCTAATCCCAATGTAGGTCGACTATTACCCAATGCACTAATCCATAAGTTACTCCATTATCTTAATATATTGAACCCATATAACTAACTAAGAGGGATGTGTGACATATGTTGGCATCTCCATCAACCCATATATATTAATATATCATATCCCTAGGTACATAGCAAAGTAACTAAAGCTAAAATAACTTAATAGTGGGCATTTTAGCAAGAGGAGCAAAGATTTCATTATAGTTAATTTCTTAAATTTGAAAAAAATCTCTAGCAACTAATCTAGATTTATATTTTTCAATTTGATTATCAAAATTGATTAGTTTTAAACAACCATTTACAAGTTACCAAATGATGCCCTTTAGGTAGAGTAACTAAGCCCCAAATGTTATTAGAAATCAAAGACTTTTATTCATCATGCATAGCTTTTTTCTAATGAGGCTGAAATTGAGCTTGTTTTAGAGTTTGGGGATCATTATTGTGCATAATTTTATACATCAAAGCATAATTATAAATTTTTTTCCTATTTATATGACTATCATTAAGATCTATAAGAATTTTAGAATCTTCTATATTAGTTTTGGCCCACTTAGTCATAGCTTTAGGTGGAACAAGATTAGAAGAAGGGGAAAAAATTGGAGGAACAACATCATTATGCAACACATCATTATTATAGTCACTAAATTCAAAAAGAAAATAAGCATAAATGATATAAAAAGAATTTAAATTAGAAGCACAATCAATCACACTATTTTCAGCAATATTAACATCCATTTTAGTCTTGATTTTGTTATTTTGAGGATCATAAACCCTATAAGATTTAGGTGATTCATCATAATGAATAAATATAAAAGTTTATACTTTAGAATCTAACTTCTTACACTTTTCAATTGGAATATGAATAAATGCATCACAACCAAAAACACATAAATATTTTAAATAGGTTTTATACCACTCTAAGCTTCTTCAAATGTAATATTTAAAACAATTTTAGTGAGAGTCTTGTAAATGAGATAAACAACACAATAAATGGCTTCAGACCAAAATTTGCAATGCATATTTTTAGCATGCAACATACACCTAACCATTTTAGTGATAGTTCTATGTTTATATTTAGTAATATCATTTTGCTCAGGTGTGTAGGAAACCATTTTCTCATACGTAATTACATGTTGCTTATAATATGCAAAAAAATCATTGTTAACAGATACAATACTATTATCAGTGCATAATATGTGTAAAGAATAATGAGATTATTTTTTAACAAAGTCATGAAACTCAATAAAAGTGTTTAAAATTTAATCTTTAGTTTTCAATAAATAAATTCAAACTCACCCAGTGAAATCATCAACAAAAGTTAAAACATACTTATCACCATTAATATAAAGAATTTGCATAGGATCTAAAACATCACTATGAACTAAGTGAAGATTTTCAATAACATGCTAAGAGTGATTTTTAGGAAAATATTCTCTATAGATTTTACCAGCCATACAACTATTATAAGTATAAGTAGTGGGGGAAATGTCAAGAAAACTTTATACCATATTAAGTTTGTTCATTAGTGAAATATTTTGATAATTGATATTTACTAATATTTCATGTCACAAATTAGCATAATTAGAAACAAGAAAATCATGAGAAGATGAGGGAGAAGAGAATTCAACAAATTAGAATAAACTATCATTATCTAGAAAAGTAGTAGCAACTACTTGAAAAATATTGATTAGTATATTTAACATAGCAAGTATCATTAATAAATTCTATCTTATAGTCATGTTTGCATAATTGAGATACATAAAATAAATTTAATTTCAAATTAGGAATAAACAAAACATCATGCAATTCACCATTAAAGATTTTAACATTTTCTATGACTTCAACATTACAAGAAGCATGATTTACAAGACTTAAATGATTGTTATAAATATATGGTTCTAAAGAATTAAACAATTGAGCATTAGATGTCATATGTTGAGTAGAAAAAGAATCAACAATCTATTAAATAGGAGAAGCATGTAAATCACAAGTAAAAGCAACTCTAGTATTAGACTTTTATTTTACTTGAGTCCTATTATTTCAAGTGTTAGCATTGTATTTGAATTTAACCTTTTAATTTTTTATATCATGTTTCTTTTTAAATTAATGATCTTCATCATGAGTTTTTTTGACATAATAATTACACTCTAACTTTTTCTTAGGTTTAGAGTTAGATTTTTTATCTTTCTTATCATGTGTGTTATTAGACTTAGCATATTCTTTGCCACTCTTATGTTGATGTTTATAAATAAAAGCATGTTCATTAATATTAAGAATACCAAATTGAATCAACTCTTATTATTTTTGATGCAATAAAGTAATAAATAATCCAAATATAAACATAGAAGATAGAGTAGGAAAAACTAATTGTGAATTGATATTAGTAATAAACTACTAAAAAGTTTGAGGCAAATGTTTTTTCATAATAATATGTATCAAATTCAAAATAGAAAATTTAACACCTAAACTAGTGAGCTAAGAATGCAAAGAATAAACTTTAATCAAGAAATCATCCATAGTTTTGAAATCATTGTAAATTAAATCAAATGATTGATCCTAAATTTGAATTTTATGAGATTCATTCACAATGTCATAAACAAATTTAAATTTAGACCAAGCAGTAGAGGCAAGAGAATAACCATCAATATAGATATGTAATTCATCGGTCATGACCATGCCAATCAATTCTAAGGCCTCATCATTTTTGGCTTTCTATTTCTATTGAATTTTGGTAGAAGTATTCTTTGTATCTGGTTGAGGATCTGTGTCATCTATTACGTGCACCAAATATTTGAAATTAAAAATATATTGCATATGTAATTTTCATAAATGGTAATTGGTGGATGTGAGTTTAAATTTGGGAAATAATTGAGTCATTGTGTTGTGAAATCTCATCCAATAATCAGAAAGTGAATAGGAAAAAAATCACTTAAATAAGAAAGGCGTAGGAGGGGAAAGAAACCAAAGAATGACTTGTTAGAATGAAAAAGAAATAACTATTAAAAAATAGGAGCAAAAAAAAAGATACTTGAATTGCAAAAAAAAAAAATGGTTTATTAATTTTCTCAAAAAAAGTATAATTTGATTTAAATTTTAAAAGGACATCTTTTTTTTTCTAAAAACTTTAAACAATGAAATTATTTTGAAAAAAAGACTTGAATAATCTAAATAGATTGCCAATTACATAAGATGTAATCAAAGGCAATAAAAAAACTCTAATTATGTTACAAATTAAATGTAATAGAAAAGATTGATTTTATTTTTTTGAATTAAAAAATTCATTAACATGCAACTTTAAAATTTGGAGTGAAGTTAAGTAAAGTGCTTTACCTGAATAAATAAGAAGCTAAAAAAAATAAAACACCTTACAATTTTTTTAAAAAGAAACTTGTGTTTGAAATAAATTTATAAAAGATAAAGTTGAAAAAATTTCATGAGAATTAATCTGAAAGAAGGGTGACTTATAATAAAATAAATAAATTAAAAAATTTAAATGACATACCTGAATCACCCAACATAGAATTATCAACTTGAAGAAAAATTGAAAGTGCCAAGTGGAGGGGAATACAACCAATGTTTAAAAAGGAAATTGACAAAAAATTGCAATGCCTTATACCATAACTAAGAAAAATTGATAGGGTGCATCAATTTATCTTAAAATAAAAAAAATTGAATTAATGTTAGCAAAAAAATAGACAAGGAAGACACGAAGGAGCAGCAAAAAAGGCAGAGAGAAAATGGAATGCCCACCTAAATAGAGAAGGGCAGCCAAAAAAATGAAAAAAAGGAGGAACAAAAGAGAAAAATCAAAAGGAATGAGGATACTTAGTAGGAGTAGAATGAGGTGTCTCAGACCCAAAGGAAAACCTAGACCTAAAGGTAGGCACAATAGAAGATCAGAGGAAAACAAAGTCAGCAAAAAAAATGACTTGGTAGTAGAGAGAAGTGACACCTAAGGTAAAGAGCCACTTCAAGAAAGTCATATGGCCTTGTATGGAATGTAGTATGATATAAAAAAGAGTAAATAATAAAAAATGGACAAGATAAAAAAGGGTGATGCAAATGTAGTGGGATGACTTAACAAAGGAGGTGAAAGTGGCATACCTACACAAAATTTCAAAGAACAAATTCTCTGGCAAGATGTAATTAGTTTTTTTTGTAAAGTAATGTAAGGAGTAGAAAAAATGAGTTTGAGAAAGAGAATAGATTTTTTTTTAAATACTGCTCATAAAAAACTAATTAATATTAAGAGAAAAAAAATGTGATACTAATAACAAAGTACTAGTAAAATAATTGTTTGAGATTTAATACTAACAACTAATGATTAGAAATAAATTAATTAAAATGAAAAAAGGTGTTTTTTAAAAACAAAGGATAGAAAAAAACTTTAAATGTGAATATGGCCAAACCCTACAATAAAAAAGGTTTAGAAACCACTAATTTAAATGAGGAGATGAAAAAAATTAATAACTAGCAAGGGTTAGAGCCCTTGCAAAAAAAATGAGAATTCTCCTAAAAGAAATCTACATATTTTTTTAAAAAATGTCATTAAAATGAATATAGCTCTAATACCATGAAATATTTTAACCTAAAAAATATCATTAATGATAAGCATGAAAGTGAAAGAGAAAAAAGAATGCACAAAAAACTAAGTTACTTCTCAAAAGTAAACCATAGTGACAAGAGATTTAAAGTGGAAAATTGAATGTATTAGAGAAAAACCCACATGATTTTATTATAAGCCTTGCAATAAATATTTCTACAAGTACAATATTTGATGAAGAACACAAGAGAAGAATAGAGAGAGATATGTGATTTTTAGTGAGGAAAAGAGGAGAGGAAGAGCTATTCTATAGAGATAGAGGAGGAAAATGAGAGTTACATAATGCCATTATGACCTTACAATCCTCCCAAATGTGTGCCACTTATGTTCTAGTCCCTTACAAAGATAATGGAGGTGTGTGCCATGTGAGCAAAGGAGTTACTCATGCAAGTAACTCCCAAATCCTAAGGGAGAAAAAAGAGGTGAGTGACACCTCATGGAATTTAGATTTATGTGAATTAATAATCCACATAAATATCAATTTATCACATATAAAAATGAAACTTAGGATAAAATAAATTATCCTAAATACAAGGTAATTAACACCTTGTTAGTACCAACTTATTCAACCCATATACCATTTATACCATTACGCCAGTAATTCATCATTCACCATTTTCCATTTATCATTATCAAATTATAGACTGAGACCAACAAGAATCCATAGTACCTTTAGACAAGTTTGAGAATAATGAGACCTTTCATGATTTTCTAGGCCTAAGAAATAATGTTATGTTGGAAGACCACAAACAAGGTTTTTCTATCAAACTAGATCCTAAAGCTTATTTCAGAGAGTAGGTGAACACCCTTAACCAAAAATAAAAGAATAAAAATTGAAGTCCCAAAGTGAAAACCTCTTTGAGATGCTTTTAGACCAAGGTATAAGTAAAGATAAGGGCCAGTCTCTTGGTGAAAAATTATTTCAAGTTCCATTAGATAGGGATGTTCACCCATCTTCAAATAAAGCTCAAGGAACCACCAACAATGAACTTGCTTTTGGGTCTAAGCTCAGTACAGAGGAATAACATGCCTTGGATCAAATGGTCTAAGAATGTCCTATAGTATTTATTACATGGCCCTTGCCACCAGTAGGAGATTCAGATTCATCATATTAGGGAGAACTTGAAGAACTAGTTTAACTAGAGGAATTTTCCATTGTTGGCCAATTTTCATCCTTGCCAACTATTTTGAATATGGTTTGACTCTCTTAGTTCAATATACTATAAAAGTCAACATCAACACTCTAGAAGACCCAAAATAGATCAAATTAGGTAGTCCCTCACTGAGGAGGAATGTGAAGTTTTTACATCCCTTTTGAGGGAGTTTGTTGACATTTTTGCATGGGCCTATTTAGACATTTCAGGTTTGGACCTTGCTTTGGTTGTGCATCACCTTGTTGTGCATCCTGATGCCAAACGTATGAATTAGTAATTATGTAAAATGCATCCTTGTATTATTATGCTAGTTAAGAAAGAGTTTGAAAAAAATTTGGAAGCAAGATGTATCATACTAATCAAATATTTAGAGTGGATCTCAAACATTGTGCTTGTTAGTAAAAGCCTAGAAGGGATCAGAATCTACACTAATTTTAGAGACATCAACAAGGCCTACCCTAATGATGACTTGTCTCTTCTGAATATAGACATTATTATTGACTCTATAACCAAATATGAAATGTTTTCCCTCATGGATGGATTTTTAAGATATAATTATAGATATAGATTCAAAGATGGTTAAATAAAGCATTAGTCATGAAAACTCAAGAAAAATGCATAAGAACATAACAAGCTAAGCCAATTCTTTAGATGATGTTTGAAAAATGATAATTAAGAGAAATTACAAGAAAACATACATAATACCTTCCCAAAATCATTCTATTACCCAAATGCAACTCAAAACATGATTTTTCTCTTGATTTGGTGCTCAAGTCTTCATCAATTATGCAAGGCAAAACTCCTCCATCATCTCTTTCTCACCAATGAAACTAGTCTCATGATATGAAAATAATGTTATGCCTATCTTGAATCTATCTTATTACAAATTAAACATAATAAACACCACACACAAATGGCTTATGGAAAGAAATTTGCATAATAAATTTACACAAATGAAGCTTTAAAATGGTGGTCTTGGCCCTCCTATTTATATATTTTTGGATTTGATCAAGATCAACCATGACCATCCATCTTGAGATTAAGATGTGTGCCCATGAATTAATCTAATTTTTCATAATTCATCCATAAATACCCTCATAAATATTTGGAAGGGGCATTAAAGAGGCATGGGAGGCCATAAGATTGATATTTGTTGCATTTATGACTTATGGATGTCACCCCACAAATGATGTCATTTGATGATGTAGATAATCAAAAACAATTTTTAACTAAAATATATTCAATAAATTCCATGGATTTTCCACTTAAGCACTTGATTTGGATTAATTTGTCTATGTGAGATTAATTAAATTTTAAGCATTTATTTAGAAATTAGTTGCAGTTCATTTATAAAACTAGTCAGAATGTCATATACTAGGTCATAATTTGACTAGAGTGGAATTAGAAATCAATATTAGTTACATATAGAAAAATATCCCATTTAGGATGTTGTTGACATAAAATAATATATGCACATGTCACGTGCTTCTGAATTAGAATAAAAGAGTGATCCAGAACACCAAAATGCATTTTTGTCATTTTGAATCTAAATGATTTGAGAAAAGTTAATAATCACATAAAATGTATTGGCCCATTTAGGGATACATTATCCTAATCAGTACTTGTATACGATAAGCTCAAACTATTTAGTATGTTTAAGTGATTTTGGCCCAATTTGTGCATTTTCATAAATTTTGAATAAGATTAAAAATTCCAACACAATAGTGTTAGGAATTAAATGTCTACAATAATTATATTAGGACTTTTCTAGATAACCAAATTAAAATAGTATTCACCTCTCTTTAGGAAACATTTTGTTATTAGGTCATGTTGTTTCACCTCAAGAATGGGGCCACATACCAGAGAGCTATGACCATTATATTCCATGATATGATGCATGATATTCTCAAAGACTATATTGATGACATATTGGATAAATATAAGACCCATGTAGATCATCTAACCATACTATGAAGGATATTTGAAAGGTATCATGAGTATAAGGTTCAACTTAATCCCAAGAAGTATGTTTGTGATGTCACTTTACATAAATTATTAGGCTTTATTATTTCTCTTCGAGACATTGAAGTTGATCTACCAAGGTACAAGATATTACTGAGATGTCCCCACCTTCCACATTGAATTAGATCTATATTTTGAAGGAAAAAATCCAATCTATCAGATGCTTCATTTCACAGTTGGTCAATAAATGCCATTCTTTCACTCATTTATTGAAGAAACGTATTACATTTTTGTGGGATAAAGAATGTCAAAAAGACTTAATCACCTGAAGGAATACTTATCCTACCCACTTTTTATATTACCACCAATGTTAGGGAGGCCATTTATATTGTACTTATCTTCCATTGACCTCAACATGATGAACATGGAAAAGAACATGCCATGTAGTATTTAAGTTGTACACTGGTAACATATGAACATAACTATATGTCAATATAAAAAACTTATTTAGCTATGGTATTTACATCCTATAAGCTTTTTCATTACATGATTAACAAGACCATAATTATTTATAATGTAGATCCACTCAAATATATATTATCAAAGACATCTTTACAGGATTCCATGGCTAAGTGGATCATGCTTCTGAATGAGTTTTAGATTGAATATGTCAATCAAAATGCCATAAAGGGATAAGTCCTTGTAATTCATCTTGTTAAATCATCCATTTAAAATACTAAAGCACTCACTTTTGCATTCCTAGATGAACCCATCATGACCATCATAGAAACACCTCCTAAAGAGCAACACTAAAATTTGTATTTTGATGGGTCATTCACATCTCATAGATTAGGAGCAAGCTTTTTATTTATTACACCACAAGGGGATCTTATTCCCAAATCATTTTGTATCATCTCTCCTTATAATAATAACATGGATGAATATGAATCACTTATTATAGGGATTTATCAAGCAATATAATGGAATATTCAGCATCTCTTTGTTCATGGTGATTCTCAACTAATCATCAATCAGGTTACAAACTAGTTATAGACCAAAGATGATAAGTTGGTACCATACAAGGCCATGGTAAACATTATCAAGCATTATATTCCCATATTTAGTTTGAACACATACCTTAGGCCAATAATAGGATATTATATGCCATTGCTACCATTGGTTCTTTGATTTGTAGCATAGACAAGGCAAAAGACTATGAGTTCCTTGTTAAACATGTTTTATCACCTTCTCATGAACCTTAAACCATTTAAATGATCTGTGAGATTTTTGGTCCCAATTCTATTTGGTATTTAGAATTATATAACTACCTTCATGACCAAGTCCTTCCACCATACCTTTCATGTAAATAATGAAAAGCTTTCACACATCAATTATCTCGATATACCTTACTTGGCCCAACCCTTTACCATGTAAGCTTTGATGGACCTCTGCTTCATTATTTAAATTCAATAGAAGCCACTATAGTGTTAAAGGAAGTTTATAAAGGAGTTTTTGGATACCAAACCATTACGTTCATCCATACCAAAAATCTTATATGTACTGGTTATTATTGGCCAACAATGGAAGTATATGCAATTTCTTATGTAAAAATATGTAACAAATGTTAGAGGCATGTAAATTTGATTCATATTCCAGCCAGAACACTCAAACTGATGACTACACCATGGTCATTTTCAATGTGGGGAATGTTGTCACAAAATCTTGCACCCTGTAGGAGGGTGTTCAAGCCTCCTCCATATTTGGGAAACATGGGAATACTTTTAGGTATATAGGTGTACCTATAGCAGAAGTAGACCTCTAGGTTTAAGGGCTAACTCTCTGAATATGCCTTGAAGTTCTTATCACCTAAACTATTTGATTGATTTTGGGAAAAGGGATATAAGTTTGCATGAAAATAAACTAATATAATGGGGTGATACACTAAAATTATTTCTACAATACCATCATACTTCTTTCACTAAGAAACAAAGCTTACAACACTAGTCTAAAAGTCATAGGATGCACTAGCATTAGTATTTCAATATGAAGGTGACACGCATGAATACTATCCAAGGTAAGTGAAACTAGAGATTAGTTGTAGATACTAAGGCTCATTTTACACTTGAGAATATATACATACACTTAAAAACACTTTATATGACTTGCTAGACTGAAATCACTTACATCAAACATGGAAGGATTGAGGGAAAATAAGGATAGATGAATATCTCTTAAATATTTAATATACATCTCTTCACACACTTTGAAAAAATTATATATGAAATTAATCTAGTTTATATTTATTTTTCTAAGGAAAATTACCATGTCAAAACCAATTCATCATACATGGTGTGGTATATTTTACAAGAGCTAAAATGGCTACTACTTATACAATTGGAGAGAGAGGAGAAGAGAATGAAGTCCAAGAGTCACTAAAACATGTGTCATGCTAATAAAAGGAGTTAAAAATGTAGGATAAAGGAATATGAAATAAAAAATGTAAGGTATCATAATAAAAATTTCCCTTAAAACATGAAACTCCTAAAATGTGGCATAGAACTCTTCATTTGCATGCCTAGAAAAAGTCCTCATCATTTGGCCTCCTTGGAATCTTTGAAAACAAAATAGGTATATATGAAATGATTTAAATAATAATTAAGGGTTATAAACAAGCCCTAACATGCATTGGTTTCATCCCTAATCACTACTATTCTTTTATACATGAGTTATCACTACCTACAGTCCAAATAACTCCTCTTTCACTCACCTTACACACTTGGCACCAAATTTTCTTTCAATTTTCCAATTTTATCCATACATAGGAGTTCATGACACTTTTTAAGATACCTCATGGACTTATATTACTTAAGAATAACTTAAAATTACTCCCACTTAAAGTTTTCACTCTCTCACTAGCTTGTTCACTATGCCAATTTTGATTGGCTAAGATGAAAGAACTTGTAGAGGAACTTGTGAGATTATCTGAAGTATTAAATGAACATGTGAGTTATTTTAAGTCCTAATATCTCTTTCAAAGTGGATTGATTCCTTTGAAACCCTTCCATACCTATAAAACACCAAAAATAGTCAAGAAAAGACATTTTCCACCTTGTCTGTATAGGTAGGGTACAACTAAAAATTATTGGGAAGATCCCTAGAGAGTCCTATACAATATCCAATCATATCCCAAGCCATTATAGTTCATATTTATTCCCCTTCTCCTTCATTTTCCCAATCGGGTCACTACCAAGGGTTTTAGAGGGTTTAAAGTACTTTTGCCCTCTAAATATTGTTCATAAATTCTGACGTTGGATTTTTAAACAAATTTCAAAAAAAAAAAATTAGGGCCTCCACCATTCCCAACTCCTTAGACTCCCATGCAAAGCCTTCAAGTAGATGTGAACTCTCAAAGTTGCCCTCTCAAGCTCTTCCTTCCATTCCTTATAAGCCTAATATAGTTTGAGAAATAAATGGCTTACCTATAATCTCCTTTACATTACAATATTTAAAAAAATCTTTATAAATCCAAACAAACATTCTCTAACTCATTTTAATGTTCATCTAACACTTAGAAATGGAATTGACCCCCTCTTGGGCTTTAGATCTAGTTGAGACCTAGTGGGATTTAACTGCATCCATATGGGTTTTAAACACCCTAATTGGTTTCAATCACCTATGAATTATTTTTCATGTTGGTTTAGGTCTATCATATCTCATGAAATCTTATTAAGAAGTTCCAATTAATCTTAAACTCTCCCTTCTATCTTTTCATGTTGAACCTGCAAGTTTTGACATTCTGGGAGTACCCTCTATCTAAAATAGAATAGAGGGTATCTACTTTGTTTTCCTAAGTATAAGGAGGGTATTAAGTGCCTATAAAAGTGGTGGGGACCCTATGTTAAAATTTTTAGGATTTTATCATATCATTATACTCTCCAATCCTTCAAAACCTTGAAGATAGACTTGTGGAGAATATTGATTATGCAGGCTTTTAACATGTGAAAGTAGGTTGCATTTTTAGAATCTATCCCTTCCTTATTTCCATGATATGATAGTTTCATTGGATGATAATTATCACTATGGGTATCCCTTTTGAAAACATTTATCACTTAATCTTTTTCTAACTTCTCTATTGTATACCTTTTCACTTGACTAGTCTAGACTGTTGACTGTGTTTTCTTACTTGAAAGAGACATTTTTAGGTGTTTAATGCTTATTTTAGGGCTTGTATAATTTATACAAGGTATTATTTAAGTCCTTAAACCATTTTCAAACTTAATTGGATCCATTCATACCAAAATTAGGCTATATCAACACCAAGACCATAATGTTTCTAGTTTACTACAGTCAATTGTAGTTGGTCACTGATGGTAAAATAGGGATCATGTAGGTGAGTACCCACCTTGAAGTTTGTGCCACATATATTTGGATACTTATAGAAGTATTGGAAGCATTTATGAACTTTAAAATTTTCATGTTTGTAGGTTTCCATGCTTAAGCTCACACCATGGACTTGTAGGACTCCACAGTCAACTATAGGTAAGTTGTCTCAATGCAAAGCACAATTGTAGGTGTTGATCGGGTCAAAACCTTGCATTTAAACCTTTGTTGATGACCTTTGAAGAATTTGTGTCTTCCTTACCCTTATAGGACCACTTAACATACATACATATTTTCTTGCATTGCAAATTTGGATGTTAAGGTCACTTGGAAGTTCAAAACTATATACAACATTAAATGTCTGTAGTGAACAAATGTGTAAATTTGAATCCTTATAACATCCTCCTTACTTGTCCAACCTCAATAAAAATTTTCAAGGTAATTTTTTTGGGATAGGGCTACATGATGGAAATATTTAGGTTCATCCAAACTCATTGTAACATTGTCATATATTAACACCAAAATTACTGAGGGCTCTATTTTGGAGGTTTAAGGGAATTTATCCCTAAAGATCAATCCTTCAACTTGAAGATGGATTTTCAACTCTTCTTACTTGTCTAGTGCTTCACTTATGACTGCCATGGTCTCATAAAACTCCACAAACCTCATGATAGTTTCAAATCATGTTTGAACATCTTTATATCACACCTTCAGATCTCTATGTAAGCCACTTATAAGTGGTCATTTGTAGTATATAGGTAGTGAGATTGAGATAAACATTTTGTATGGTGTATAATCTTACAACTAGTTTATAATCTCCTCAAATGTGTTTAAATTAATTACTCATCCTCTAGAAACCATTTCACCAACTAGATTGTATTAAATAGCTCACATAGAAGCAAAACCTGCAAGATATGGGAAATAATAAGTAGAAATAGATAGTCAAATTGTTAAGAATAATTTATAAATCATAGGAATACAATCCTTAAACCCCCAAAATGAATGTTAATCTAACCAAGTTTACTATTAAGAGCATTTGACTTGAAAGTCCCCCTACTGGCTATACCAAGAAGAAACTTGTTGACCAATTTTGCTTGCATAATGGAGTGATGGAGAGATAGAATGGTTTTGGTCCAATTTTTGCACTTCAAAAATAGATCAAGCATGTAAATGGATTTAGGGAAGCTAAAAGGTCACTACAAAATATTCTCCCATGTGCCACTCTCTCCCATAAGTTGTATAACCTTTGAAACTCCTTCTTTTTCACTTATTTTCTTGATTTTCAATTAACACTTACAAGTTTCTATTAGTATTGACTTTATAGATAGGGAATAACATGAGGGATATTGAGAAAGAGTTTATAACACTTGTCAACCTAATAAAACCAAACCATTCTCATTTATGGCTCTAAAATGACCCTTTAAATGACATAGAATGACTTAGGAAATAAATTGACTATGACCAAGGTGATGACACATTAAATGACATCAAATAACACTATTAAAAAACCTATAGGACCCTAATATACCCCTATACAATTTTTGGATTATAGGGGGTTGACCTATTTTGACTTGTGGTCAAAATAGTCAACAAGGACTCAATCTCATTAGAAAGATTAACCCTACCTCTTCAAATGGCCATAAACATATTATTACCACCATCGAGTATTTCACTAAGTGATTTGAAGTTATATCCTAGTTACGTGACTATAAAATATATTTCCAAATTCATATTCAACCATCTCATTTGTTGTTATGGTGTCTCATCTGACATTATATCTGATAATGGTAGATTGTTTAATAACAAGGATGTCAAAGCACTCTATGCCAAGTTTAACATCTCCCAACAATTTTCCACTACATATTACCCAGGAGGTAATGGCTAAGAAGAGGCATCTAACAAATCCATTTTCAATAATCTTAAAAAGATTATTAATGATGCTGGTTGTGACTAACATTTATAGATCTCTGGGTTTACTTTACTAATTATCATACATATTCCCTTTTTTATGGCATTGAGGCCATCCTTACTATTGAGGTTGAGTTACCTTCTATGTGTTTCTCATTAGATCACATCCTTTATGATGAATATTATAGATTTGCTCACCTACAAGACCTAGAGTCAATGGATGAAAAGTGCATGGCCACTGTAAATAACCTTCAAGCATATCAGAATAGGATACATGGTTAGTATAACTATAATTTCAAGCATAAATAATTTTATCTTGGTGATCTTGACCTCAAAGAAAACTATAAGAACACCATGGTTGAGAAAAATAAGAAAGGTAAGTTCAAGCCTATTTGGATAGGCCCTTATGTCATTATCCTAACTATGGCTCTAGAGCTTACCGGTTAGCTACACTGAATGGAGATGAACTTGATGATCCCATGAACATAATACATCTCAAGATTTATTTCAATTGAGAGACTCAAGTTGTTGTTTACGAGGATCATTTACATCGTACCATAATATCACCTTCCCTATACCATACCATATATTATTCCTTCCATACCTTCCCTATTGATCAAATTTGTTTTACCCTCCCTTACCCACCTTTTTTGACCTTGTTTCTGATCCATTGGTTCTTTGAGCACCTTCAAAAATGGGATTCAGATGAAGTTTTAGCAATTGATTCAATATTTCAAAAATTGGTAGTATCCAAGAGCAATATGACAGTGGTTTGGCAATTGCATTTTTCATTGTTGTAATATATTCTCTCATTCTTGATGATACTAATTATAACTGCCTTTGGAATAATTACTATCAATAACCCACATCTTTGTTTCCTAAATATAAACACCTATGGTAAAATTAAGAACAACACCTTTACCATGCATTATTGCATTACTTTGCCATTATTGTTGCTATACTATGCCATTTGCCTAATTCATGAATTCACTGCTACCTAGTTGGATTCTTTCACTATAAGGAGGAACTATAATGACTTGAGGTCTCATGTGAGACTATTTAGGTAGTGCTTGATTCATGTTGAGGTCAGCTCAGTCACCCCTTTGTCATGCTCTCACCATTTTGTGAGCAATTTCAGTTTGAATGTTCTTGCCATTTTATGAGCATGTTTAAGCCACACTCTTGACATTTTGTGAGTTAAACCATTCAGTATCTCATAATTATCGATTGAGTTTAGATGCCTAAAAAATTCTAAAAACATTTATTTTAAAAAAAAAAACCTAAAAATCATAAAATCAAGAAAATAGGATTAGAATTTTCATGCAAGATATAAAGCATTAAATTTTTTTTAGGATGGGCTATCTGGTTTGTTCAATTTATTTTTAGACCATCTTGGTCTTTTTCCTCCCATTTCTAGGAGAACTATGTTGACCTGAGGTTTACATGGACTATGTAGGTAGTACTTGGATATATGGGGTATCTCAAGTTTGCTCAATCACACCTTCCTTTATTTTTTGGTCACTTCTTTATCTTAAGGATCCTAGGACTCCTAACTATCTCATGAGTAACCACATGCCATTTAGTTTCCCCATCCTTATTTCCCTTAAGTCACACACTCTCACCATTTTTTGAGTTTATATTGTGAGCATTATGCATTCAAATTTGATACACTAATAACCACTTAGATTTTCTTACGTTATCTTTATTTTGTGAGCAACCATTGCCTATGCTCTCACTATTTTATGATCTTATTCTATTTCCAAGCCTTAGATGTAGTAGATACTATAAATTTCCAAGTTGGTTTGTTTGTGGATACTCATCTCTTACCTTTCAATGTGTCTTTTGCTTAAACCATACTCTCACACTTGCACGATTTTTTTATGTTGATGCTTTCATGATTTTGAATGTCATCCCTCTCTTTTTATACATACTCATGATTTTAAGAGATCATTCCCCTATTCCTCTACATGTCAATCATGTTTCCTCATCATCATTTTTTTCTATCCCATATCCTATGAGAACTACATTTGGCTTGAAGTTTATGTTGGATATTGCATCTATAGAACTATGTAGATAACATCCACTTTCCTAGCGCATCTAGAGTTAGCTTGGCTACCCTTTCCATTTCTTCTATTCCCCTTTTTCTTTTTATGTGTCATTGTTCCCTTTAGCCTAGGGGAAACATTGATAGTTTTTTGTTTTTGCAGTGTTATAGCAACATCATTGCTACCTAGCTTAGGGATCACTCTTTCGCCAAGAATAACACCTATATTACACATGCACGAGACATTTGTTTTCTATTTGCACTAACATTGTGATTAACCATTATTTGTGTCTTGTTGTTTGTTTAGTTTTATTTATTTGTTATATTTAGAATAATTTATTTATTGCAATTTTCTTTGCTTTAGATTGTTTATTTATTTTATTTATGTTATTTTATTTATTTTCAACCATGTTTTTTAATTTTTATTTATTAATTTTTTGTTGTTTGTTTATTTTTGTTTATTGGTGTTTTATTTTATTTATTTCTCTTGTTTTGTTTTTCTTTTACCTTTTTAATTCTTAATTTTCATAGGATTTTTACACTTTATTTACACTTGAGTTTGGATTAACCATATCTTGTAATTTAGTTGTGAATTAGTGTACATTCCTCTAATTAGTTTACTGTAATATATTCACTTAGGATTTGATTTTTCATATCTTATGCCTAAATGATTTGTACTTGTATTTAAAATGAGTTTTCATGCTTTGGATATACATTGCTATGATAGTTGTCTATAACGATGATATATAATATCCTAAGGTACAAAAAAATTTAGTTATGTGGAGCTTACAAGAAATGGTGCCATAATACTTCTCCTTATTCACACCTAAAAATTTCCTGACCTAACCTAATACTACCCAAATGTAGATTAATTCAATCACAATGAATAGTAATCCCTTCTAGTTAGGATATGTATCTCCATACTAGCAAGTAGCCTAAATTTATGTTTATCCTTTATGTTAGCTTACTCTTACTCCATGAGTACAAATTCAATATAAAAGCCCCATTTCCTTGATTTTCCCTATTAAGACCAAGATGAATTGTATCATGCTTGCATTTACCCTATTGGGTAAAGCTACTATGCTAATGATTATAACCACCTTTGTGAAAATCATTGTCTCAATCTAGTTACCATATTGGGACATTTTTATTGTGCTAATGATTATAACTTCCCTTAGGTCAACCACTATTTCCACTTCACTATGTTAAAGATTATAACTACCTTTGGGCAAATCATTATCATTTCTCTATCCTACTAGGGCATTTTTCATATCATTAATGATTATAACCACCTTTTGAAAAATCATTATATTTATCTACCCTATTAAAACACCTCATTAATAATTATAATTGTCTTTGGGTAAATCATTATCACTCCTCATCCCTATTGGGGCATCTCATTGTACCATTGATTATAATTACCTTTGGGCAAAATAGTATTTACACTCTTGTTACCTATAGGTCACATCATTTCTTTATTTTTGAGGGACCACTCATTGGCTCTATTTTTTTTCCCATTCCTTCAAGGGGGAATCCATGGCTTATCTATCACCTTTTGGGGCATTATCAAAGGAATTAATGACTTTTTCATTATTTGAGAATGCATTATTCTACATGTGTCTTGCAATGCCTTCCCAAATAGGGGTAAATTATAGACACCCCATTTTGGCCATAATTGTGTTTCAATCAAAATTCAAATTAATTTCTACCAAATAATGCAAACTAAGCCTAAGAATCATTAAAAGTCCCAAATTAGTTTACACATCTAAAATTAATGCTCAAAATCATGTTGAGACATCCCTATTTGGGTTATTATCCTATACTCAATAGTAACCTCTCACATATTCATCTCTAGTCAACTTATGACCTAACAAATTGATAGTTTGACCTTTAGACCCATTAAGTAGGGAACTTAAACAATTCCTAAAGTGCAAAAATGCTAAGTAGAATGAATTGAATGCTTAAGTGAAATTTCCATGTGAAATTAGTGAAAATAAATTTTATAAAAATAAAATTTCAATAAAAATGAGGTATGATGATGTCATCATCCTCAAAGTCAAGGAATTGAAAATATCTTCCCTAAAGCCTTAAATTCAAATATGGAGAGCCATACTTATAAAATGGGATCTCTATCCCAAATATTAATTGATTATCCCCTCCTTAGATCAACTAGGGTTATTCTAAACTCAATCATGATTAAATATAACCTAATTGCACTTGGGTTAGATTTAATTTAGAAGGCTATAAATACAAGGATTCACCCATTTTTCAACAAGATATTTTGGTGTAATGTTTTGATGCAAAAATACCTTGAAGGAACCTCTTCTTTATAGTGTTGAAATGCTCATTTATTGAAAGAGAGACAAGCTTAAGCCAAATACAAGCCTAACATTGCCAAGGTGATAAGGAAAGATGATACAAGGAGCACCATTTCCAAATATTCTTTGGTCACATGATCGAGAACATTCCTCCATGGCCAACATATAACTCTTGCTCTCAAAGAAGGTAAATAATGGTTGTTTTATCTTCTATTGATAGTTACTTATATTGTTCTATTAATCCTTGAGTGTCTAGGATTGAGGTATTAGCTTAATTAACATGTTTTTTTGTTTGGTTTTCATCATACTAACACAATACTACTCTCCCTTCTTGGATTGCTAGTGATCACCCTAAAAAGCCTCTAGGATTCAACCTCCAAGGGATTACCATGCTTACCACCAAATAATACAATGCTCAAAACCAAAGCATTCAAGGTAAACTCTAAGCTTCAACCTCCAAACATACAAGCCCAAGCTTAAAAGGATATAAGCATGATTCAATGGATACCACATACAAAGAGGATCTCATGCATTTATAACATTATAATGAGAGAAGAGAGAGGGAGAGATAAACTAATGGGTGGCCCAAAAAATGTGCCACACTCTCATGGGTGAAACTTAATCAACAATAATGTTTATATTCATATGCCAAGGGTTACAAAATTAGATGCACTACTTTAAACAAGATCCAAGCCACCTCTATGTGACTCTAAATATTGCACCCCACTTCACATGTGAGGATAATACGTAATATTAGAAACTTGTATTCTTATTCTTATGTGAATAAAAGAGTTAAAAATGTGTTTCAATCACATTTTGACTTTCACCACAGACATGAATCATGGATACACCAAGAAATGTGCCCCATTACCAACCCTTGTCATTTACACCACAAGAAACACAAGTGAATCACCAAGGACAAAATCATGTCCATTAGTAGATTAATACACCCCACTCCATTCACATAAACCTAATCACATAAAATACATTCCATGGTCCATGCCACATCACTTGCATTCCACATCACCTACATCACCCACATACCACATCATCTGCATGCCACATCACCCACATACCACATCACCATGAATAGTGATTGTGAGTAGTCACTATGAATAATGTATGTGAATATTGATTATAAGTAGTGACTTCACACCTAAAAATCTCCCACTTGAATTTAATATTCAGGATTTACCACACCTAGTTATTTTACTATCCAACTACAATCCATGCCCACTATTACCCTATCACAACAATCCCAGTAGAAGTTTAGTTGCACTACTAAAAATTCTCTAACTTGATCAAAATTTTAAACATCTACTCCTCCATAAAATATTGAAACACCTAAAGTGACTTTCCACTTCACCATAGACCAATCCTCATTTTTAAGATTTTACCATGAACTAGATCATAAATCCCCCTACTTGGAAATATCCAATCTAGTGCACACCATAGAATACATGAGGCTTCCTACTCATGATGAATATAATACACATGATAACCATGTCTTTTCCTCCTAAGACACTACTCAGAAGAAAACTTACAACCTACATGAAGTAAGGTACTAACTAGATTTGCATTTTGCATATTGAACCACTACATAATCTTCATAATAATCTTAAGAGACAACCAAATTTTCCTTACTTTCCTATCCCTATGAATATTCATCCTTGTTTTTCTCCTAATAACTTTATCTCAACTATCCTATCCAATTGATCCATCATGCCATTGATCTCCTTCATGTTGGGGCCTATAACCAACATGTCATCAACATATATTATCAAGATAACAAAGCTCTCATAATTAAACCCACTAAAACCTTGGATCTCCATGAAGGTATTGAAATTTATTATACCACATTAACATATTTGTTTCAATTTATATAATGTTCAATCCACAAACTAAAAACCCTTTACCTCATCCTCATATCCCTCATGCTAATTCATCTCTTCTTAAGAGATCACCATGTAGGAATGATGTTTTCACATCCAATTACTCCATCTCTAGATTATAAATAGCCACAAGTGAAAGTAACACTCTTGATAGTAGTTAGAGAATAAATCCTTGAATTCTATACCTAACTTTAATACATAGCCTTTAACAACCCACCATGTTCAACATGGCACCTATCAATAATTATAGGGAAGTCATCGTGTTACTATTGACCAAGTTTTGATCTCAAATCAAAATTGGTCACCCCCTCCAATTTCAAACTTTCATAGGATTTTCATGTGTTATTATCATACATTATATGGTCCCTAAAAGTCTTCATATAACCTATTTAGCATTGTTTAAGGTTAGTTTGGACATGTTAAGATAATGTCATGTTGTGGTAATATAGTGGTTTAGGAATGTTATGGAGGGATAAGGCTTAGTAAAGTGGTTTCATAGGTTATTAAGAGTTTATCAAAGTCATTTTATGCTTTAAACATCTTTCCATAACATTTCATGAAGTTTTGGAATGTCTAAGGATTATTTGCAAATTTTAAGGTGGTGAAAATGCATGAACATGTGATTTTTGGCTAACATTTATATATGTAAAAATTCCCCCAAGAGATAAATCCATACCAAACACCTTTAAAATATCTTAGAATAGTTACATAACTACCACACTTGTCTGAAAATTAGAACAAATTAGATTCTTGAGTTTCAATGCCATCTTGAGGAGTTAAATGACTTGTATGGACTTTTTGAAGTCACTTGTAGGTAAAAAGAGTTACAAAATGTCATTTGATATTCCAAAAGTAATAGAAAATCTTGGAAATAAGTTTGAAGATCCATAGTTGTAGAAAACTATCTCTTTCTTCCATCGCTTCATTCATAAGCTAGTGAAGGCCAAATTCAACCACATGGTATAGGTCATACAGGTTGATTTTTGGGATAATATTTAGGCCAAATTTTATGACCCTTATGGGATTATAATTTTTTTTTAATTCATTAGATTGGTTTCCTTATCTTTATAAACAATCACTAAGGATCCAAACTACTTTTTAAAGGCTCAAATCCCCATAAGATAAGTTCTATGAAAATCCAATGCGAAGTGTGAATTATTAGATGCATGAAACTAATTGGAGTGAGTTATCAAAAAAATTTATATGAATCATACACTTTCACTCATCATGGTGGTACGTGTGGATGGTCTTTTGGCAAACAAAGTGACTATTGTGTATAGTTTGAAGTGACTAGTAATTTTTTTATGTTTATGAGCTGTCCAAGTGGTCTAGTAAATTTAAGTGAACCTTAATGGTATAATAAAATCCTTATCAATTCATCAATGGCCTTATTATTATTCAAATATTTTTTACAAGTCTCAATATGGTCACATCCTCAGTCAACTTGTAGACTATGTTTTGTGTGTCTACATAATAGTTGATTTGAGTGATTTTGATTATGTATTTCAAGTAGTTTTAGAGTTTTGGTTGCTTGTTATAATGTGTTTATTCATAATTAATAATGATCTTCAGTCCATAATAGTCATGTTCACACTTTTCAAGGCTTCAAACACAAAGTTATAGAATAGTCACCTACATACCTATAGGTCTGTAATCCAAGAGAAAATCATGTTGTCAATGTTATTGAAGTCTTTCCAAGCATGATATTTCTATGATTTTTCAAGTTAAAAATGGGTATGGAATAATTAAGTCCTAAAATCATTTGAAGTCATTAAAAGTTGAAGACTAAGCTGATAAGGTAATTATTGCCTAAGATAGACCTACATGACTGTGTGTGTGTGTGAACAATGAACACAAAGGTTTTAAGATGTTTTGAAAAGACTAATTTAATTGTAATGAAATTATAAAGTGAATATAATATTATTGACCACTGTAATATATCATGGTGCAGTAAGGAAGGTTAATCCAAACCATATGCCCAAACTCCCCTAAACAATCATCTATAGCTAGTTAATTTAGAAAACTATCTTATACAGTAATTTTAATATAAGTAAAAAGTTATATGGATTTGATAATTTTCTAAGAAATCCAAAATGACAAAATAGAACCTTTGAAAAGTTTTAAGAGTGGCAATGTAAATCCTACAAGACCTCAAACACAATCAGACCTCTCTAAGAGAGACCTACAGTCAATACTAGATCATATGGGCTATTTCAAGATTAAATAGAAGGGAAAAGTTATTGAAGAGTGATTGGATCCCTGTTTAGGATTTAAAATAGATTCAAATTAATTGAGAAGACCATTAATGAAGAGGTAATCATGAAGCTCTAAGACACAGTCAAACTATCACAATTGACACTTATAACCACCTATTAAAGATTTTACCTTGGATAGTGAATGATAATGAAGTACAAGGTTTAAAGAGATTTAAATGAGGTATTTACCCAATTAATGGCATAAAAATAGTTTTAAGGGTTAATTTTTTTAGATAGGGATCCTAAAGCACCAAGTTTATAAACCACTCTCAAATGCATACACATAGGCAATTGGTTACCCGTAGGACTGCTTAAGTGACAAATGGATTTCCAAAATATGAGAAATGGTGTGTGATTATTTGAAGTCTAGAATATAAATTAGGTTATAAATTCATTGAGGTCAAATAATTTATAATCCAAGAGTAGAAGGTATGACCAAATAGGGTCATTGAAACCCTGCATATTTAACTAGTCATATAGCTACACAAGTCTTGCATTGCTAGATGAAGTTAGTTTATCGAGAGGGAATAGGATTTTGTGATATATAATAGGATATTTACATGATGAAAAAATGGCGATAAATTTAAACCTCACAGAGTCTTTGACTCACCTAAATCAAATACAAACATTGAACATTCTACCTACTTAGTCTAGGCAAGACACAAGACTGCTCATTCTTGAGGAGTAGTTGCTTGTATGAATAAGTTTAAAGACTTCAAGAGATATGAGAGAGAGTATAATTTTTTAATATTATTTAAAGGGGATGAGAATAGTCCATCATAATATCAAACTCAAGCAAAAAAGTGAAATAACATGTTAGCAGACCCTGTTCATTGAAGTAACAAGACCTAAGTGAATACTCAAAACTACATAGGCAGTTTTGAAGAGATGATGACCAGTCAGTTGAAATTAAATTGAAAATTTGGATACCCTAATAATATGGTGAGTGGTATATTAATAAATTCCATGAGGTTTCAGACCTCTAATAGTAAATAAATAGTATTTTTAGATGCATGTTTTTTTATTATGAGATGATAATAATTAGTTGATGAATTCATGTTTTTATTTATAAGTGGTTTCAAAAATCATGGTGGATTAATGAATAAAATATACATATATATTTGTGAATGTGATCAATTATCTTGATTTTTAGTTAAAGCATATTTTGAGATATTTTTTAGTTGGGAATGTTTTCAAAATTGGCAGTACATATATTAGATTTTATTGAGTATGCATTTTCATTATTATTTGGGTTATTATTTAAGTTTGATCATTTAAATAATTTAACATATTGATTAATATGATTCTTGATTTAGAATAGATAATGGAATTCATGATGATTATCACAATTTTGAAAATAATAAGTTACAGATATAATGCATTTCTTTATGGAATTTCCTTTGAGATGCAGATATAATTGAATGATCAGTTTGATTTTATCATCTAATATAATTTTTAATTATTGGAATATTAATTTGGTTTATGTTTTGAACTCAGTCACATCAAAATTTCCTAATCCTAAAAACCTAAGGTGATATCTCTTTTTCTAATAACTAGATTACTTAGGATTAATAGTCGTAAGTTCTAAAGACATGGTTTAAGACACTTCAGGTCACGATGTTAAGTCCTACGCATTTGTAAAATATAAGTGTTCATTGTGAATAAATATTTAAATAATTCTAAGGTGATAGATTGATTGTAAAGCATAGTTACTGCATTTTTTGATTTGATGAGCTGGATTGGCAACATGATCCATCGTGTAAGGTGAGTCAACATAAATATTTAATGTGAAGCACATATCCATTTGACTAATTCACTCAATCTGTAGGATGATGTGGGGTATAATGACAACCCAAAAACATGTTATATAGTCACAAATATGTCCAAGTGATTCAAATTATCCTCAATTATATTTGTGATTAGACCTTATGTACCCTAAACCCCAAACCTTATAGGTCTTAAACCCCAATCCATAAACCATAAACCCTATACCATATATTTTAAACCCTAAACCAATCAGTTTAACACTAATTAACATCATTTAGAGTAATAATTAGGTATTTACATTACTTAATTTAGCCCAAAATGCATTACTCATTATCCCAATTGACTAATTGGCTCAATCTATGATAATGTGGGGGATACTTGAGTCCAAAAACATAGTGGAACCTATGTACACCATAAAACATATATGCATTAAACCCTAAGCCCTAAAAAATAAACCCTAAACATTATACCCTAAATTTTAAACCATAAACTTTCCTTATTTACCAATCAATTTAGTCTCAATTAACATCCTTTGTAGTAAGAACTAGGTTCCCATGGCATAGAGAGATTAGACCTTATATCCCTTAAATCTAAACCCTATGCCATAATCCATAATCTTTAAACCCTAAAACATAAATTTTAAGCCTTATGCCCTAATGTCATAATCCCTAAACCCTATGCACTAATGCCTTAATCTTTAATCCTTAATCCTTAATCTATATTAAGAATAACATGATCACAGTATTCTTAATATAGACAAAACTCACTTCTCAATGTCTGTATTTAACCCGAGTCAAGTATTTAGAATAACACAATTGAATTATCGCATAATGTGATCATGTTATTATTAATATAGATAAAGCTCACTTTTTTAAAAAAAAAACCCAAATTGATAAATTTGTCCCCATGAACATTCTCTATGTACTTCTATAGGACCTATGAGACCTATGTACTTCTTTTGACCCCACCTTTGAAAAGCTGTCAATTATCCTTGATGGGTGATGGCTCATGTTTGAGGAAGAGGAGTATGTTTAAGAAAAAAATACTAGAGGATTTATAATAGTTGAAAGAGAAACACAAGATACAAATACAAAAACTTCATGGTAGACAAGGTACAAACCCTAATCTTGATGAACCAAATACCATAGATAATGAGCCAAATGACAATAATGAATTAACAATGATAAAATTGACCATAATTAATAAAATAATGATGAAATTGACCATAATGAAATGAATAATAATGAAATTGACAATAATGAATTAGATAATGTCTGAAGTTTATATATAAAGTTCCAAGTTTTTGATTTTGTTAATGAGTCTATGTATGATGCTTCACCCCTCATAAATGAAGAAAATTTGATGGAAATAAATAAATATGAAATTAAAAATCAAGAAAATTTCATGGAAACATATAATGAAGAAATAAATAATGAATAAAATGTGATCTAATATCTAAACAATGATTTTGAAAAAACCTCTCAATAATTTCCACCATTAACAACACCTCCAAGAATTGTGCATAGAAAACATGGATACTTAAATTGAATTCAATGAAGATATTTTAGAACCAATGCATAACAAAATGTCTAATTACCATTCAAGAAGACTAGCTCAACAAATTTAGGATAGTTTCTTTCATAATTTAGATTATGATAGTCAAAGATGTCAATTATTTTTTTCATTGATAAAATTGATTAAGATGAGACCTATAATATACACGTTAGGACTAAGAACATCTAACATGGATGATGAAAATAATGAAATTGTTGAAAATTACATGATGCATATCATACTATAGGTCCAAAATCATGCACCTAATATTGTAATCTTGCTCGATGTATACTTATAACTTGTGCAATAAGTGTCCAAAGAGGGAAAAAATGAATTATTTAAAAAATAAGTTAAACACTTAATATAACTAGAAAACATTAATGAAATCAATTGAAAGATGTGAAAGATTTAATGAACCTAATATCAATGTTCTCTAGACATTCTATGGTAGATGTCCATGAAAAGACAAGGCTATAGCCGATGCTCTAAAAGAGTTACCCTCTCAATTTTGGAAAGACAATACAAGAGTTTCACCTAATGCCAAAGATGTAATCAAAAGAAGAGTTGGTTCTCATAAGCATGAACTGCATCCGATACATTTTTTGGATATGACTCAAACATAATTATACTCTATTTTTTTAGAAAAGCATTCACAAATTTTTATTTATCAAAGATATTTTGAGATGGGTAAACCTTTTTATGTAAAAATAAATCACACACACACACACCACTTGTTGTAGGAAACATGTTCAATTTTCAAATCACTATGACATTTTTTTCCATATTTGTTGTACTTTGCATACTAATAACATTTTACAGGAGCATGGCATTGAATTTCCACCAAAATCAATTAGGGAATTTATTCCAACTATTTTTTTCAAAATATTGGATGGAAAATTATTTTATAACAAATCATGTTTAGCTAGAAATTACAACATTTGTGGTGGATTTTCAAAATTAAAAAATTGTATCCATGAGGAGAGTACAAGTGCAATTGGATAGAAATTAGTTGGTTTAAAAAAATATAAATCAGTGACTTCTCTAGTAAAATATGGAAAAGAATCTAAAAGGTGTGATATTTTTACAAAAAAGATACCTATTTCTGAATTTTGGTCAAATTTAGGGATAAAATTATTTATGAGTATGCAAAGCACACACACAGGGATAGATGATTAGATGAACATTTAAAGATAAGAAATGATACATCCCACTTGGTTTGATTATTTTAGTAGTTTTCTAAAAATTACACATTCAAACCCCAAATAGAAGTTCAATCATAGTATTACAACTCATCATAGGTTTCCATATTCATGCATATAGCATTCATGTATGCACCTAATAGTACAGAACAATAACGTAAAATATTAAGGGAGTAACATTTATATATTAATGATGATTGATCACATTATTTATAGTATGTGGAAGGTTGTTTTCAAAATTTACTTGAATAATTGAGTCAAAGGAATATTACTTTCAATCAAAATTACAATAGGTCAGACAATTGCACATCGCAATTCAAAAATGCATGGATGTTTTATTGGTTGAGATGGATGCATGTTACCACTAGTGTAGAACACATTTAGAGTTTCATAGAGGATGGCCATGTAAAAAGGGAGCATGACAGTGTTGGAGCTTGTGTAAAAAGAGATATTACAAGGGAGGAGTTAAAATTTGAAGAGGGTGTTGATTTGATAGATGCAAAAACCATGGTTGAATGGTGTAGTGAGAATATGTGTCATGGTGCTCAACCAAATTCTACTGTTCATAGAAATTTTTGGTTAATAGAGGAAGAACACTTGAAAAATTATGAGGATTTTATGAATCTAATGGGCTCAAGTGAGCTCCACTCATTTCATAGATCAAATGCAAATTCTTAGACTATTCATATGAGACACTTGGCATGTTTCAATTTTGCATGCATGGACTCTATTTGGAATGAGTGTGATTCACAAGAGTGGTTGGATGATTGGATTTCCAAACCTCTAATTACAATCAACACATATCAGGTTCCAATAGTATTTCAAATTATAGATATTACATTATCAGATGACTTTGACCATGTATCTGATCTAGTGCAACCAGGTAGAATATTTTTCATTATGTATAATTTATTCTCATTATATATCTTCATAGTGTCAATAAAATTGTTTTTTTTGATACAAGTCATGTTTTATAGTTATTTCAGATGAATATAATGAAAAGGGCACAACTTACCACTTGTGTTTGTGTGTAGAGAGAAATAAAAAATTTGACTTCCCTAGTTATAAATAGAGAAACCATTGACTATCCCACTAGGTCAGTGGTAGTCAATGGAACTTGGTTTTGATGATATCCTATAAAAAATTAATATCAATGGTTGTTTGATGCATTTGAAACACACAAGAAGATACTGCACCATTTAAATTTTATTCTTGTAATGAATATCCAATTAAAAAAATCATGGGGGGGCATTAAATAGGAAACTATGGAAAGTTCATTAGATTGAAATATATAGGTATATTGACTATTAAAATGTAGATGTAATCAATTTTACCAATTTTTTTAATATTTTCTAGATAGTACATATGAATTTATTTTCTAATTGCTTACTAATATTTTTTTGTAGGTTAGTGGTGCCAAATAATCTTCCAAATTCACATGGTTGGTACTATCAGTAAAGAATTTCATATTCTTGAAGCTAAAAGAATTTTTATAAAATTACTTAGCATTTGTCCTTGAAATGAGGTTGTCTTGAATGAAGGCATAAAAGGAGCATCATGGCTATTTTAAGTGTTTGATGTGGTCAAATGCCTCCATGAGTTGACCTATATTTATGGATGGTAGTCTCCTTGATTCCATTTTGATCTTAACTCACCATGTCCTTACCTTCAATGTTTCACTTATTCTTTAACCAATTTTTTTTCAATTCCCATGAAGTATTTCCATTATTATAGGGTAGTTTGAAAGACCTTTAATGCTTTTTTGACTCCATTAAATGAATATTTTCTTTCTCAAGACATAGGGTAGCATGTTTGACATTATTTAAAGCCTATTTCCTAAGAGATTATGTTTTAATTATCTCCCCATTCAACATTTATTCCTTCTTATTTGCATGTAACTAATTGCATGTAATTGATTGTCAATTCTTAAGTTGCCACACTCTCATCACATTCACTAACATCTTCATGATATTGCATGATTTTCAATGTAGGATCCCCACTTATGGCTATTCCTCCACCTTAATCAGGGAAAGTAGGTGTAGGCATATTTTTAAGTCTTATTACATCTCAAAATTTGATAAAAAACCTCAAATTAGAGACCTCTTTCCTTGGAGAGGTAAACTAGCTCCTCTTGATTCTTGACTACTCCAATCCACCTCATTAGTGTAGCCAAGGTGGATAGTGTATAAATTAAGCTTCTCTTAATTATTTAACTTTACATGGTTAGAACTGTTAGTAATGAATTCCATATTCTTCAAGCTAAGAGAAGCTAACTTTTTAAGTACTTAGTGTTTCCACACTCCTGAATGGTGGTGAAACTACACTTCCAAGTGGATTTGAACATCATAGAATTGTTATCATGTGTAATTTACCTGTCTAGATGTGATAGAAGTTATATATTATCAAGTGGAGGTCTTAAAGGAATAAATGGTAGTTGGAGCTCAAGAAATTGCCTATTTAATGCCAAAAGGTTGCATTTTAGGACCCATCAATTCAACTTGTCCAATGGATTGCTCTCAAAATTTCCACTTGAGTGCTCAAGGTGCGATTAGAGGTCTTAAAGAGGCAGGGGAGGGATTTGATGGTTCATGAAAATGACTTACATGTTTCATTTTATGCTAAGGCTAGAATGGGTGGTGGGTGTGTCGATCAAGCCTAATGGGAGGCCAAGAACTTGGTCCTAGATGTTATCTGCCTCCCTAAATGTGTTAATAGTGCTAGTTTTTTATCAAGAAGCATCAAAATTAGAGTTATGAAACTACAAATTAAACTTTGATAACATGTGTTATCAGTGTTTCTACACTCATGAACGGTATTGAAAATTCACTTTCAAGTGGATTTGAATGTCATGGTGGTGTGATCACATGTAATTTGCCTATCTAGACATGATCAAAGTGATATATTCTCAAGTGGAGGTCTTGAAGTCAAAAACAACAATTAGAGATCAATAAGTTGCTTATTCAATGCCAAAAAGTTGCATTTTAGGACTTTCCATTGAAACTTGTCCAATGGATTGATCTCAAAGGTTCTATTTGAGTACTTTAAAGTGTAATTAGAGGGATTAAAGAGGAAAAGGAGAGATAAAATTGCTCTAAAAAATGATTTAAAGGTTTTATTTTATGCATGTTTGAACTTAGGATTAAAAATTACATTTTTATTGTATTGAGAAGGGAATTATTGAGGTTAGAATGGGTGGTGGGTTTTTCAATCAGGTCTGATGAGAGGTAAAGAACCTAGTCCTAGATGTTATCCACCCCTTGGATGTGTTGGAAGTGCTATTTTTTTGGTCAGGAAGCATCAGAATTAGAGTTCTACAACCACAACTTAAAATTTGACAACATTTGTTGTCAATGTTTTTACCCTCCTAAATGGTAGTAAAAATGCACTTATTGGTGGATTTAAATGTTGTAATGGTGTGCTCACATGTAATTTTGCTATCTCAATGTGATCGAAGTGATAGATTCTCAAGTGGTGGTCTTAGAGGTAGAAATGGTAGTTGGATCTCGAGAAGTTGCTTATTCAATGCCAAAAAGTTACATTTTAGGACCTGTCACTACAACTTATCCAACATATTGCTCTCAAAGGTTCCACCTAAGTGATCCAGGGTAAGATTAGAGGGATTAAATATGCATGGGATGGATTTAATTATTCACAAAAATTACTTACAAGTTTCATTTTATCTATGTTTGAACTTAGGCTAAAAATTTGAATTTTTCTTGTATTTGGAAGGGCATTATTGAGGTTGGAATGGGTGGTGGGTTTGTTGATTAGGCCTAATGGGAGGCTAAGAACCTAGTTCCTAGATGTTATCCACCCACTAGACATGTTTTTAGTGTTAGTTTTTAGTCAAGATGAGGTATTTTCATATTGACACTTTACTTGGAACTAATATTTTCTACTTTTACTTATTAATATTTGTATGGTTGAATGGAAATTGATTGTTTTTTTTGGAATGATGCAAGGAATCTGTCGGTAGCTAATTCAATTTACTAGTTGTAATTATCTATTTTTTGAATTTTAATAACTCAATCAAACTCTTTCCATACCTAACTATAGTAAATTGTATTTCCATGATTTTTATTCTTCAAACTACCTTTAATTGAGGGTGAAACTACCCCTCTATCTACCTGTAACCACTCAATCCTCCACATAGTTTTCCATATTCTTTCTCCATCTATCCCTCTTTCTTGAACCTCCTACCTACTCTAGTAACTCATACTACTCCCCATAATCTCATAAACCACATATCCCAATGAAAATATCTATCTCCCCCCCTTTCTCACACACTTTTACATGAAAGTGTATTTTAAGTGTTCAAGGGGATTTGGAAGCTAAAATAGGTTTGTGATATTTTCAAAGATCAATTGTAGGAGGCCTAACCCCCTTAAGGGACAAGCCTAAAAAGTAATAGAACTATTAATGGGAATTGAATTTCATATATAGACCTTAATGGGGAGTTGAAGTATGTTAAGAGTGAGGTGTTGAAGGTGCTGAAGGACTAAGGTGTTGAAGGGTCAGAAACTAGTTTCAAGAATGTGCATTAGGCCTATTAGGCCAAATAGCACTCGAAAGGCAAAAGTGAAATAAAGTGTAAAAGAGTGTTGAGGCATTTGAAATTATATTAAATGGGTTGAATGAAGGTTGGATAGATGGATTAAGAGATATATGAAGTGTTATTTAAAGTATTAAAGAAGAGGAAGGCATCTAGGCATAGCCAAGCTTAGGGAATGTATAGTGAGAGAGTGTGAAGAGTGAATGACAAAAGGGGTAGGTTGGAGGATAGTAAAGGTGATGTAGGAGCATCACCAAATACATGTATAATCTATTTTTACAATAGTCTTAATAAAAATATCTAGTCTAAATAAGTCCTTATTTGGGAAATAGAATTGTGTTTAGAGTCATTTATGGTGTTTGGAAGTTTCCCTTGAAATTATCATAATTGATTTTTCAAATGTTCTTAGTATATATTCATGAGTAAATTTTACTTTTATAAGGTTTTATTTAGTTGAAAAATCTATGTTAGGTTCTTATGAATGTTTTCAACCTTGTACAAGTCCCCTAAAACTTCTAGAGGTCTTTATTATCACTTTTGTCCTAAATAGCTAATGTAATTATTAAGACCTATAAACTAGGTCAGTTTAGTAAGTTTAATTTGAATGAGTAAGAGAGAATATGAGAAATTTTATTAAATTAATAAGATTTTTTAATACTCTAAAAAGGTGATAATACTCACTCTTAATGAGGAGGAATTGTACAAGACCAACCAAATAGCTTAAAAGGACAAAACATATCATTTTTTAAGAGGTTAGAACATATGTTGTAGATCTATCTCAGTGGAGAAGGACTATGTAAATTATTTCTTGCTGCACATAATAAATATTTATGAGTCTTATTTCATGTTTTCCATTGTATTATCATTTTATAATATTATTCTAATCCTTTCATATTGACTTCAAGCTTTAATCTCAGTTACATTCATGAAACCCTAATAATTGTATATTTTTACTATTACAACCATTTTTAGAGTCTTATTTACACATGGAAACTATTATATGATATAAATTGGAGTATTTAAATATATGAATATGTTTTTTAATACAAATATACATGTGTTAGATCATAGAAAATCCCAATGATCTCTAAGAACTATCAATAATTAGCTCTTGGCCTACAAATTTTTGAGTAAACTCGAAGTAAGGGTTTCATGAGTAAAACACATCTAAAACTCAAAGGATTGAAAAATAAGTTATGAAATTTTTTGATAATTTTTGGAATGGATATTATAACTCAGTAAAGTTATCATTGAATTGATAAGAGGTTTGAAATTGTAGGTACAGAGGACTATTTTTATGTATACCTTTAAAAGACCATTTTAAAGAAAGTTATGCATAAGGTAATATGTATTTTTGGTTGATTTGAGTTATATAAACTTGGCTAGGGGTTGTAAAATGTTATAATTAATAAAATAATAATATAAATATAATTTTTAATAGATAAAAACTCTATTTTGATAATTTGATCTATTGGAGCAATAACTAGGTCTAGAGATCTAGAAATTTAAAACGATAGAATTTGAGAATGAAAGCTCAATATCTTAGAGACCTATACTTGGTTGATTTAATATAAGATTTGATACCTAAATAAATCATTTAGTTTTCATAATACCTATCCAAATTTTATTAAATAATAATTGTTCAAAGGAAGGAGAACAAATCTAAGAGATCGGTGAATAGTTTAAAAGAAGATTGTTTGAGAGTGGATTTTGAATCAAGTTAAGAACAAGAGTGGATAATTTAGGTTTTAATTCTTCATGATATTAGATCACATGAATAGGACTTTCATATTCTTATTAAACATATAAGAGTAAATTATTCATTAAGTGGTATTAGGGGATGATAAAGGGTTTTGGCCAAAGATGGATCATTGTCTCATGTGTGAATATTTTATTTCAAGTCAATAAGATTGAATTTTATCATAATATAGATATTATATTCAAGTTTAGGTAGAATTTCATTTTATAATTTTAGAAAAGATAAAGTTTCAAAGAGGAAGAAGTAAGTAGACCATGTACATGGTCACCAAAAGGATTTGAGTTTAGAAGAGGTGTTGATAGAGATTACTTGAGAGGTGAGGGGAAATATAAAGGAAAAATAATCATAGAAGGTATACAAGTAGTAGGCCTAGTTTCAATAAAATATAGACAAAAAGGAATTAGAGCCAAGTGAAGGTGAAAGATTAGGTTTGCAAGTATAGGTATCAAAGTGAGAAATGTGAAGGCATTTATGAATGATTTTATCAATATGCATTATACAAGTATGAAAATGATTGGGTATGGGCCTTAAGTGAAATCAAAATTTGCTAATGATCAATTAAAAAGTTGTAAATGGGTGATGACAAATTCAAAATAGATAAAAGTTTCATCAGTTATTTCCACTACACAATCAAATAAAAACTTTAATTTTAAAAAAATGGGAGATCAGAGGTTTATAACATTAAATATGAGATCTGAAAGATAATAGTTTGGAAGATCAAAACAATACTATATGATAAAATTTTAAATTAAAACTAAATATCAATTAGGTAGATTAACATAATTCAATTAAAAACTCCAGAAAAATCATATAGGCACATGTACAATGTCAATAATACATAGATTGCCATGATAGGAATACAAAAAATTACAACATCTACCAACATAGTATCTAATGTCGAGTGAATGTCATATACACATATTTAATGCCATAAATGTGTATATTGCCATATAGCCATACAAAAAAGCACATCTCATGTAAGACATCCTAATCATCAAATAGTCTCCCTATCTTTGCCTTCCTCAAAGAAGACTCTCCCTGGGATGCCTTGTTGGTAGATGGAGATCACTCTAATACCTTGGATTGCTCCAAGGTCTGAATGTGGGTCTTATGCTCATAGCTTTCTTGTAGCTAAAACTATTCAAATACAAGTTTTATTACAAAATTAACATAAAATACTTCAACCACTTGTTAAGAAATTAATTTTAATCTAAAATAAAAAATCATTTAAAGATGCACTTACTGCAAGATTGTGGTCTTGCTCAATCTATTTTTGACACTCAAATGAGTCAGTGGTAGGTTAAGTTATTCAAACAAGCATCTAAAATAAGGAATAAACAAAAGTTACCATATTAATCATCTGAATGGGACTATCATACACCATGGGACAACCCTGCATACATAATACATTCACATATGCTATATTTTCCTCAACTATGTATTAAGATTATTAAATAAGTCCATTTTACAGTTCAAAATTACAAGTTAATATATACCTCTATCAGTGCCTATGTAGATGACATTACAACAATAATGCCTATGTCTATCTCAACCCATAGTGATGGAAGAGTGTCTACTTGAGCCATCAATTGAATGTAAACAAGGTCTCACTTACTTTTCTATAAAGTATCAAATATATATATATATATATATATATATATATATATATATATATAATTTTTTTCTCCTTTATTAAACCAAGAGTGTATTTAATATCATTGCACTTAAATTTTGAGATCCTTGATAGATAAATTTAATTTAAACTTACAAGACAAATATATATATAGACTGAATATACATAGAGCATAAGATTAACTCAAAATTTTACCTTTGTATAAGTAAAAGGTGTTGTCCTAATAGAGACAAATGTAGTTTTGGATGGGCGAATAGTTGGATCCAAAAATGTAAACAATGATTGTGTTAAATCATATGCTTCAAATGTCGACTATGACAATGAAGGCATCATCACCTCCTAGGACATAAAAATTACATATATATTATTCAATTTTTTATTTAAATTAATTTTTAGATTAAATAAATTCTTTAATATATCTTAACTTTAACATGACATTTATATAAAATATGCCTGCATCTATGTAGTGGTTGATGTTTGCATACCAAATGTGTGTGCCAAAAATTCATCACTCATAAGTATATTATACAAGCCCTCTGTGTTAGAAAGGAATGCTTTCCATTGCACCAAAATATTGACCTTTTAACACCCGATACAAACACTAGATAAGTACCCACGGGAGGCTATTAGTCCATGTCACAAATCCCTAAGGGGGACACTGGTGATTAGTCCAACAATCCCCCCTCAGTGTCACCTAAGGGTATTCAAACCCATGACCACGGATCTGATACCAAATTGTTAGAAAGGAATGCTTGTCGTTGTGACAAAATATCAACCTTTTAACACTCGATAAAAACACTAGATAAGTACCCATAAGAGGCTGTTAGTCCATGTCACATATCCCTAAGGGGGATGCTGGTGATTAGTCCAACACATTAAACCACCAAATCCATCATCATCAAAATGTCTAGTGCATGTAGTTCTAAAATATCTTCAAGGGTGGGTTTGGGTATGCACACTAGGTGGCATATCTCTAGCATTGGTCTCTGAGAGCCTACTCATATGTTGAATGAGTGTGTCAGTGAGTGAAATAAGTGCATGAAAAGTGTCAATCTCCATGACCTACTAAAATGTTTAGGGGATTTCAATTTCAAGTGGTTTTTGGATATAGATCCTTGTAGGCCTATTAGGCACATGACATCCACATGGTTGATCCTATGTAGAGCCTTTCCCTCAACCCTAAAAATCACTATAATCAAAATAGTTTAGAATATCATTAAGGAAAAATCACAATAAATTTTCCTTAAAAAATACAATAGGACTTCATGGTTATTACATGATAGATAATCAAACACCATCCACCATCATTCATAGCAATTTCCTATGATTAAATTGTGTTGGAAATGATGGATTGGAAAATGTTTAGAAATTATTAGAAATGGTGCATTGGTGGCAAGGTCAATGAATAAGGTGAAAATGGAGAATTTTGATATGTCTTTGTTCTTAACCTCATGTGATGATATTTTTTTAGAGTAATAATCCCTATAACTATCCCAATATGAAGCCCATCTATCAATTTGACTCATTATAGATTCAATTTGACCTAATAATGATGATAGGGAATTAGAAAGATAGGTGCAGTGGGTGTTGGTGTAAGTGGGATCCCTCGATATCCAAATTAATTATTTAGTTTCAATTTTATTTTCCATAAAATGGTCAACTAAACTCTCTTGACTATTTGGGGGATTTTGTGGAATTATAAGAGGGTTAGGTGGAGGGTTAGACTGAGAAACAAGAGGGTTAGGTGGAGGGTTAGCTAAAGCAATATGAGGGTTAGTAGGATGGGTTGTTCAAAATAAATAAATTACCAATTAAATAATGAAAATAACAAAATATTACCAAAATTTAGGGTTAACATGTGGTGATTTTTAACACTTACCTATTCTATATAGTGGCATCATCAATTAATCGATGTGTTGAGCTTCTTGGGATGAATTGTGATAAGGTTTGGCCTCACTAAGGCAAAACATGATTGTGGAGTGGAGGAGAGTGAGGGAAAAGAAATAACTCAAATGATAAATGAGTAAATTTTACATTTGGGTTTATTTTTTTTGGTGACATAGGGAATGCAACCGTGTTATTAACGTGATCACATTATTTATTTTAAATAACATAATCACATTATTAATGTGATCATGTTATTGTTTTAAAATAATACGATCTCATTATGAATCAATAATTATTAAGCCATAATTTAAATAAATAAATCATGTCATTGAATAACAAGATCATTTTATGTGAAATATCCACATAATTATCCCCCAACTCCATGCACATACTCAAAGCACCAAAAGTGGATTTCTCTAACTATCACTTCAACTTTGACAACATTTGTTGTCAATGTTTCTGTGCTCTTGAACAATAGTGAAAACACACTTTTGGGTGGATATAAAAAATTATGTCATAGGAGCACATATATTCTTACTATATATATTTTATTGAAGTGATGAATTTGCACTTGGAGGTCCCAAAGGCATAAATGTCAGTTGGAGCTCAAGAACTTGTCTCTTCATTGTAAAAACATTACATTTTAGGACCCATTACTGTAACTTATGCCATAAATTGGTATTAAATGTTACACCAATGTGATATAGGGTGAAATTATAGGGATTTGAAATGCATTTGAAGGTTCTTATAGTTGATTTAAATGACTTATGATTTATATTTTATGTATGTCTAAAGTTAGGCTAAGAAATTACATTTTTCTTGCATTTGGAAGGGTGTTCTTAAGGATGGAATGGGTGGTGGGTCTCTCAATCAGGCATGATTAGATGCCAATAACCTGGTACTATATGTTATCCACCACCCTATATGTGTTTTCAATGCCATTTTCTAGCCATAAATCACTAGAAACAGAGTTATCTAACTTCTACTTCAACTTTGACAACATTTGTAATCATTGTTTTCATGCTCCTAAACAATATTGAAAACATGATTTCAAGTGTATTTGGATTTCAAGGTCATGGAAACATGTAAAATTTACCAATATAGACATGCTTTAAGTGATGGATTTACACCTAGAGGTCTTATAGGCATAAATTCTAGTTGGAACTCAAGAACTTGTCTCTTCATTGCAAAAAGTTACATTTTAGTACCCAATATTACAACTTATGCCACATATTGGTATTGAAGGTTCCATCAACATTATCTAGGGCGAAATTATATATATACATGTTGATTATATATATGATGATAACAGAATAAATGGCCAAGTTGAGTGTAGTGGAGAGGGAGAGAACAAAGTTTGTGAAGCTAAACAAGAGTTATAACCACCAAAATATTCCAAGGCCTCACAAGACATGAGAATTAAAATATTTCATTAATTTAAAGGGCCAAAGGAGATTATCTAGAATAAGGGGAAAAAATCTACGGAGAAGGAGATAGTACAACATCACTTCATGATTACATGAGTGAGTGTAAGTTGACTCCAAGAAGAAGAAAACCTTTCAATAAAGGTAGAAACATAAAAAAAGAATACAAATCATCTCTAAAGAGATGACATCCCAAAGGAGGAGGTAGACCATAACCAATTCATCAAACTTGCATAGGTGTATAAGGACATATAAAGAAGGTATTCAAGAGATGAGTATTCCATTGTTTATTTTAATTGTACTTATAATATAAATGTAATATGTCTATAAATTCAATGAATACAAAACATGAATATCAAGTCCTAAATGATATTAAACTAATGTAGCAAGGGTATCCACATTAGAATAGTGATAGATGGTGTAGCCCAAATGGTGTAGCTTGATTATGAGGGGAATTGCACTGTAATATGTGAATCTATATCAAACATTATAATATTTTATCCCATATAGATTTAATTACAATACATTGATAAATTGTAAGTTATTTTTAATAAATTATGCAAAGGAAATATTAAATAAAATCATATCTAAATATGGATATACAACCATAAAATTTAGTTTTTCAATAATAATTTGAGTTAAATAGTATGTGGAAAGATGATCACCAAAAAATGTGAAAACACACACACACACACACACACACATCCATAAAATACATAAAGGCATAAAAAATAAGAACATAATAATATGTTAGGTAAATTTTATATAGGAATACATTGTCATATAAGCATACCAAAAATTAAATCATCTAACAACATAATATAATGTCTGGTGAGTGTCATATACACATACAATGCAAAAAAACCTATATATTAACATATAGGATTACAAAGAAGTATATCATCTAAGACATCCTACTCATCAAATAGTCTCCCTCTCTTTGCCTTCCTCGAAGAAGAATCTCCCTAGGATGTCCAGCTTGTAGATGGAGATCCCTCAGATGCCTTGGATTCCTCTAAGGTCTAACTGTAGGTCCTTCAGTGCTCATAGCTTTCCTATATTTGAACTTATTCAAATATACATATTATTAGAAAATTTACATACTATACATATAACAAAATTCAAAAATTAATTTTAAACTAGAATACAAAAATAATTTAAACATGCACTTATTGCAATCTCTTGGTCATGCTCAATATGCATTTGATGCTCAACAAGGTCAGGGATAGATTGAGGTGTATGAATAGGTGAGTGAAATAGGGATAAAACATGATAACATGCCTTAATAATCATCTGAATGGGACTATTAGATATCATCAGACAACCTTACATATAAAATACATTCGCATAAGTTATATTTGTTCAAGTATCTAGTAAAAGTACTAAAACAAATTTATATTTATAATTCAAAATTAAAATTTAACATTTACCTTGGTGAGTGCTGTAAAGATGACATTGTAACAATAATGCCTATGTCTATCTCATATTGTAGAGATGGAGGAGTCTCCACTATGGTCATCAACTAAATAAACAACCTCGCTTAGTTTCCTAAAAATTGTTAAAGATACATAAAAAATTTATCTCCTTTATTAATTCCATAATTAGTTAAAATAATTTTAAAAACCCTTTTATTTATATAAAAATTTTAAACCAACAATTAATTTAGCTAAACAATAATTCGTGGTGATGTAAGACCTAATCCTTATATGAATTTTCACTTTTATAATCAAATGGAAATGATGTAATTTTAGGAACCACTTTAATTTAAATCTTATACTTAAAATTTTATCACCCTTAACCTCTATAACTCTACTCGCTTGATTTATTCCTCATACTATACACATGCATTGTGCACTTGTGTATTTATAAACTTCTCTATCTCAAGTTAAGACCCTATTGGCATGGAAGTAGACACATAGAGAATAAAAATATGAAAAAGAGAAGCAAAAAATTAAGGGGAAAATGGTCAAAGGGAACTAGGAATAAAAAAAGACAAAGACTGTACTATTTAATAGTAGTGTACTTTAATTTTGAAATCCTTGATAGATAAATTTAAATTAAGCTATTTCATAACATGCATGATTCACACAAGGGAATTAACTTAAGGATTTAGAATATAAGTAGTGGTACTTTAGGTGACAATGAAAATATTGAGTACTTAATAAACACTATGAAGAATAGAAGATAATCAAGAAACTTGTGAAGCATTAAAAGAAGTTTGAGAAGGTGAAGGAATACCAACAATATGAAATTAGGAGAAATGGGAGGAATAATATGTTTTGAAAAAATGGGAGAAAGGCATCATTAGACATTTAATGAGACTCTATAGAAGGTTGACCATTATTAAAAACATTCAAAAATCCATTATTTACCCTATAAGGTATATATCCAATTAAAGGTTCTTAGGTTATGGATTTTCTCTCTATATATTTCAACACATCTCACACATAATTTGCATTCACATCACTATCATTCAAATTTTAATTTGAGCATGTATGATTTTTAGTCAAGAGCATAAATATATATAAATAAAAATATGTACATGGAGTATAATATTAACTCAAAATTACCTCTATATATTGAACATTGGCTTGATATCATCAATAGATGTAGTAATAGATGGCTTAGATATTGGCTGTGTATATGTAAACATCAGCTAGCCCAAAAATTCAGTAGTGGACCATAAATATGATGGAACCATCTCGTCTTACAACATAAAAATTTACATATATATTATTTAATTTATCTGTAAATTAATTATTAGCTTTTAAATAAAAATATAACTAAAATTTAACATGTTAAATATAAAATATACTTGCATACAAATTTAACACCATTGTCATATAAATATCCAGTGAATATAACACCATAACATATATAATGGTGAGGTTAGGTATACACATTTGGTGGAGTATCTCTAACATCAGTCTTAGAAAGCCTACTTATATATTAAACAAGTGTGTCAATAAGCACACTAAGCACATGCAAAGTGTCAATCTCCATGACCTCCACCATAGAGGGGATCTCGGGCTAAAGTGTATTTTTGGTAGGGACACTTATAGGCTATTTACATGCATGATGTGTACTTGGTCTATCATGTGCGAAGCCTTTCCCTCAGCCCTAAAACTCTAAGTAGTTAAAATATTTAGGAATATTATTGAGTAAAAACTCATGGTAGAGTTTTCTAAAAAAATAAAATGGGACCTCATGGTTTTTACATGGTGGGTAATCAAACACCATCCACCATTGGTCCCAAAAATTGTTTCTAGTCAAATTATGCTAGCATTGTGGATTAGAAAGCATTTTGTGGATAGTGGAAAGGGTACATTAGTTTCTAGGTTGATGAATAAGCTAAAAATTAGATATTTTGATTTTTTTTTCACTTCACTTCATGTGATAACAATTATTTATCATATTAATCCTTAAATCTATCCTTATATTATGCCCAAATGTTAATTTGACTCGTTATCGAGTCAACTTGACCTAATACTAACTCTAAGATATTGGCCAAATAGGTGCAGTGGGTGTTGGTCGAAGTGGGGTCCCTCATTCTCCTAATTATTTCTTCAATTAATATTTTATTTTCCATTATTTATGAATCTAAATCTTCTTTACTACCTAAAGTCTCTTTTGGAACTATAGGGGGGCCAAAAGGGATAAGAGGTTTGGGAGGAGGGTTAGCAAGCTATTTTCTTATAGTTGAATAGGCTATTAAAAATATGTTTTTTAATAATAAAACAATAAAAATAATTTAATTTGATAAAATATAGTTTTTATAGGTTTGGGTTTGATTTATTACCACCCTTCCACAATAAAATTGTTGATTCCTTGAGCTAACAAGTGATCGTAATGTGTTTTATCATCTTGTAAGCACAACGTGAACATGGCTTGGCATAGAGAAGGACAAAGTAAAGAGAAAAATAGGTGATAATGGTTTGATGATTTTGGGTTTAAGTATTTTTATGTTTTATTGTAATAAAAGATAATATGTACATGTTATAATGCATATGTGTTATGTTTACTAAATAAAATACATACATGTTATAATATGTACACATTATGTTCACTTGCAATAAAAGCCATACAAATTATAACATGTATATGTTAGAACATGCACATTATTAATTTCAATAATTCTAATCCTATTTTAAAATAATGTGTATGTGTTATATACATTATGTGTGTAATGTCTATAACATGTACACATTGTTATAAATGTATGCATAAATATATCATAAATCCGTGAGCTTAACCACTTCAAAACCTTTATTGAACGTGGATATGATACCAAATGAATGTTTTTAATGTATGGAGGTATTGAAAATAAGATCTTAATTAATCTTAAATTGAAGCTATGTATCAGCCAATCTATTCCATAATTACTAGTTGTTAATCTAGTAGTGTTGTAAGTGAGATTGTCAACCATAAATTGTACATAATAAATTAAAATATAAAAACATATTATTGATAATATTAATTACTATATACCTATAATAAAATAATATCTCAAACATGAAAAAATGTTTCCCAATTGGAATAATGAACCACACTTCCTTGTGGACCATTCTTTATTAATAGAAACTTGCTAAAACAAGCCTAATATAATATAACTTGTATGGAAAGTTATTTCAAGAAAAGCATAAAGTAAAAAAAAAAAATACTTGAACACTAATTAATATATAATTATACTTATAAAATAGACACTAAGACAATTGAAATTAGACTAAAGCAAATATGGTGGACATACATTCAACACAAGGTCAACATGTAAGAGGCCTTGCTCAACAAGTTATCGAATCATGAAATATACTCAACTATAACATTGTAAATTACATATTAAATATTAATTAACATAAATACACTTTATTTAATTTAAATAACACTAAAAATTGTTCCCCACATCTTGGGAACTCATTTGAGCACTCAAACAGTGAATTGGACTTAATTGGCATTTCTAACTATTTTTTAAGAATTCATAAAAAGTGTAAAAATTTGACAAAACAAATAATTTAGGACATAAATTAAATACATAACCTTATTAAACACATAAAACACCAAATAAAATAAATGTAACACTAATAATAAAGTGCCCAAATTGCCATCATACTCAACAAAAGTTGAATTGTATGAGCTTAAAAACTAACCTGCATCTTCTCTTTGAATGTATAACATGTTCTCTACTTATGGGCCTATTAAATGTTTATTTAGGACAAAAATATTTATATCATATAAATTTAAAATTATTTGAATCACATTAGGTTCCAAAAATTAAATACAAAGGCACATTTTCTATTTATTTTGTGATGACATTCACTTTTCTATTTTTATGTAAATTAGATTTTAGAATCAACTATTTTAGGTTTAGTTTTTTTTGTTAATCATTAATTTAAAAATGATATTAGGATAAAATAAAATATCTGAGGGGTATCCATTCCACTAAATTCTTCCAAGACACAATCCTGGCCTCATCCCTTATATCATAGTAGGTTTTGCTAGTAACAAGAAGTGATCCTTGGTGGGCTCTTTGTGAGCAAAACATCTTCACAAATTGAACCAAAAATAATTCAATTAGATTTAGTTTTTATTTCTACTATTTTTTTTTTTTTAATCTTAACCTTATCCACCCAACACACATCTTGATCATTTTAGATCTATATATTCCATAGTAATGTTGAATGTAAACAATGGCAATGTCTTTACTCTCATGTTGTCTTTATTTGTATTCCTTTATTAATTTATTATGTAGATATAAAAGACTAAGATTAAATATTGTATATTTATGTAAATTATCTTTCAACTATTATATTTTTCTTTCTACTATTTTTTTATTTTTATTGTGTTTGGTCTCATCCAACTAGAACACACCTTCATCATTGTAACTTTCTGTATTCCACATTAATGAAGAAAGAATTTAATCTTATAGTTTTGATAGAAATTTATTTAATATTTATTATTTTATTTTTTTTCTTATATTATATATCTTTTGATCTCTAACCCTTTTCCTCTCACAACTTCCAAGAGTCACAATAAGAGTACAAGTACTAGAATTGTTCACATTTTGAATTACATGCTTTGCACCTCGTTCATTCTAAATTTCCACATAAATCATAGGCATATTATGCAAATACCTTTTCATTTCATACATTTTCACTTAATTTGTTAAATATAAAGGCTCTATTTGTACTAAATTCCTATTTTTCCTTAGCTAGGTATTGCCTTCAAATACAACATGACTCAAAATTATTGAGTTCTAGGTAAATTTAGTTGAGAAATTAAATTGACATGATGAATCATCACTAATATGGCATGTGAATATTTAATGTTGAATATTCTTATTTTAGTAATAATTATTTTTTAAATAAATGAATTTGAATGACTAATATAATTAGGAAATATATGACAAAACCTTAAATACAAGGCATGATAAATGGAATAAGGAGGATACTTGTGCATACAAGTCAAGGAAGGTGGATATAATTTAAATTTACATACATTAGTTAATTTAATCCTCAAGCATATATGAGAGGGAAATAAAATTAAACATAAATAGGTGAAGTGATTTATCAAAATCCCATCCCAATTTTAATGAATAAGATTATATTTCAACAAATTTGTTGAAAATGAGAATCTTAAAATTAGAATAGAAGCAATGGAGAAAACATGGTTACACACTTTTATCTATGATAAGGTTATTGCAGATGATTTGGAATGAATAAAGAGGTATATGAACATAATTGGGAATTAGGGATGAATATGGATTGAAATACCATCTTACCAAGACTTTTTGTCATTGATTTTATTGAATAGAGGTATTTGAGTATTTGTGAATTTTTATGATGAAGGTCTTTAGTATGGTTATAAGACTTGATTTCCAATTTAAACTCTAGTCATTGACACACATATATTTTCCCTCTAATTTTTGTCAAGTCTAAACACTATTTTACTTTGAAATAAATAAATACATGAAAATGATAAATTCCATGACGTGCATGTTTTTATTTCATATAGTAATTAGTATAATTTCCTTTAGGCTTAATTTCTGGACTCCCTTAAGAGATGTGAAATAATTATTATCTTTATAGTTGTATGAAAATTTTCAAGACAATATTACTAATGTTATATTTTTTGAAGATACTATAAGAATATATTTAGTCCTAATTTATTTCAAAGAATATATTTGCTAACAAGATTGTGAATATGAAATTTATTTCTCAAAGCCATGCATAGAGATATAAGATTAGATCAATAAATAAATGTGTTAAGGGAGAGAACATAGTAGTTGGGACCCCTAACTTTAGAGTTCCACATCTTCTACACAACACCACCTCATTATACCAAATTTGACATTTAAGTGATTTAGAGTATTCTTAACATGAATAAGTGAAATGGGAATCAATTGTAATATATCATAACCAATGTTACCATTCTATGTCAAAGTGTCATTTACACATTGTTTTATATATGTGACCAATTATTGACATATATATGCTTAGTTGTATATGAGAATGGAACCATTAATTGAATACATTTACAATTGTTATTTTTAATGTGATAAGGAAATGTGTGCAAGAAGGAATGTAGTATAAAATTTATGTATCATTCATAAACATTAAAGGGACCATCATGGAAGATGTTTGACAATGTTAAACTACTAGGCCTTCTTCCCTACTTATGGCATATTTGCATGGGGATAAAGCTAAGGGTTCTAGTCCTACTAAATTCTAGATTTCCAACTTGTAAGGGAAACTCTTAATGACTAAATAATATTTTTATATTTTTATAACTTGTGAATCCAATAACCCTTAGTATCCTTCACCTGGTCTTTATTTTCAAAGCATATCATTGAATTGATTTACAATTTTTAATAAAAGGTAATCCATAACATTGGTATAACAGATCAATGAGTGTAAGTAGACTTAAGAAAAACTACAATTGACAGTAAATATATTTGAAATAATGTGTTGAAATAATTTTAAGTACAAGTACTGTAACTAAGTGTAACTAAATTTTAAAATTCTACTTTGTTAAAATAGTAAATTTACTGAAATATATTCTCATAAAATACTTGTAATATAATACATATTCTCCATTAGGTATAATGTATTAATGCATTGATGATCACTACCACCAATACAACATTGAAATATTTCAAAATATATTGTCAAAAAACTAAAGAAAAGGTTTAAACCATAAAATATTTTAATTCTATTTACAACTATTTAAAAATTATCATGGAGTACGTTGTTTCTAATAAGAAAAAATATTATATCTATGTTTTGTATATATTTTTATGATTTAGATTTACTTGTAGATTTTGGTGATTGTTGTAGTTCACCATGAGGCATGACAAGAAGATGACATAATTTTTTAGTCAAAGGACATGTGCAATAATGAATAATATATGGGTGAAATTTAATAATATTATTGATGAGGAAGTTATTTAGGAATAACCCATTGCATTTTCAACCAACTAGAGAAGAAATCGAATGTGCAAGTGAGAAGAAATTTTATTTCCATTAAAAAGTTTCATTCCATAGATACTAGACAAGGGCTGATATGGAAAGTGCAATACAAGATGTAGAGAATAAGGGACACTAAAAAATGCTACATTATAAAAGTGGGGAATGAAACCAAATAATTTATCCAATTGGATTAAATGATTAAAAACAACTAATAGTAGGAGCCCACCCATTATTTTATCAGATGCAAAAGAATGTGAGATCATGCAGTGGTTCAAGTACTTAGCCAACATGGGCCATGGGCTAGAAATATCTTATTTTAAAGCAAAAATTTCCCAAATATTCAAAACCAATCCCAACCCTTTAAATGATGGGGTATCTAGTAAGTCATGGTGGATAGGCTTTAAAAAGAGGCTTCTTGATTCATCAATCAGAAAAATGAGGGACTAGATAGATATAGTGCTTTCATAAGGCTCTCCATAGTTTATAATTTTTATGATAACTTGATAATTTTTTATGAAAAAAACCATTATGGGCCTCACAAAATATATAATTATGATGAGACAAGACTATTAGATGGAAAGAATTATTGCATGTAAGTCATTTATAGAAAATGGGCAAGGAGTGTGTCATAGATAGTATCTAAAAGTAGAGAATGGTTCATAATTTAAGTATGTGTGAATTAAATTGGGTAAAGTATCCTATGATTCTAATTCTTCAAATCTAAAATAAAATTTAAAAATTTCATTTCAAGATGTGAACAGGGGCATTTATGGTTACCCAATCACATACATTGATGACCAAAGAATTATTTATGAACTGGTTGCATCATTTCTCCATATATGTAATATGAGTTTCACCTATAAATATACATCTTATCATATTTTATGGGCATGGAAATGATATTTCACTACTAAAAATTGAAGAGGTAATGACTTTGGAGATTGACATACTTACATTTATAACACACACTAGCCACAAATTATGGCCATTGGATGTAAGTGTATTTTATCCATTTAAGGCCTAATTATAGAGTGATAGGTCATCATGGATGAATAAACATCATGATCTAAGGGTCAAGAGACAATAATTATCCACTTTGGGAAGCATATCATCCAAGAGGGGACTAACTCTTGAGAATATGAAATATGGATTTAGAAGGACATGTATATGGCCCCAAGATAGTAGAAAATGACATGAATCTAATTTAAGCATTCCTTGGGTAAGTGCACAAAGTTGGGGGACAAAAAGAGCCTACTAGTGGACATTTTATTTTTCTAGAAAATGATAAATCTCAACTTTTGTAGATTATTTGAGATGGCTATACTCAAACTTTGAAGATGATATAAGAACATGAATTATAGCATTTTGAGTCTAGTTTCTAAAACACTATTTTAAAGGTAAAGTATAAGTAGGTCAAACATCTCAAATTTGAAGAAAACTCTTATTTTTTCTATAAAAATAAAGTAAATAGCTGGTTGTATGCCCCCTCATTTTTAGCATCATTTATTATTATTTGAAACTTTTGGCGGGAATTTAGATAAGATCATCTAGTTTGTGACCTATATTTTTTAAGTTTTTTAATGAATATATATATATATATATATATATATATATATATATATATATATATATATATATATATATATATAAGTAAATAGACCCTAAAAAATGGATAGCTAGCTGTGTGGCCCATCTAACTACCTCAAAAAAAATGAAAAATAGATTTTTTTGAACGTGTATAGAATTAGGTCTAGTTTTTGACCAATTTTTTTTCATTTGGATAAATTAAAAATTAAATAAACATATATATAAATGTATAGTTTTTTTTCCAAATAAAAAATCATAACTTTTATTCATTAGAAAAAAAGTTACATCATGTAAATGCACTAAGCATTGAATTTAAAGTTAGTGTAAACAAGCCCCATATGCCAAAGATATGAACCTATTAAACCATAGGCCAATAATTAATGAGAAATATATGCCATATAATATTCTATCCTACTCTTTTTTTCTCTCTTATTTATGACCTCTTACCACATCTTATGAGAAGGTTCCATTGTGACTATCTATAGTTCTGAGGTCTGAAATTATGAAGGTGTGTGTGGGATCACAAGTTCCATATTCAAATGGATTGCTAACTCCTTATATGAGTCAGATATATCATATTCATGAACTCTATTTACTCCCCCTAATGGGGTTCCAATTAGATCAATCCCCATAAAGGTACTTCAATCTTCTCCTTTTCTCCTCATATCAGGCACAACTACCTCATCTTAGGTATTAGATTATCCATATTTATCATTTTCTAGATATGTTGTATGCTATATTTCCTCTTCTTGATCTTAATCTTCAAATAATACCTCTTGTTCTAGAAAAATCCATTGTTTGGATGTTGTTTTCACCCTTTTTTTGGGAAGATGGGCTTGTGCCTGTGGGCAAGTAGTTTGTAAATGTCCTAAGATTTTATAATTAAAAAACAAAAATCTATATTCACATAATCACAAACTTGAATATGTTAAATTTTTGTATATTTTAATGAATTTATATGGTAATCCCTTTCTAATATCTATCTCAACACATATTTGTGCATATATGTGCAACCTCGAGAGTGTTTTCTCCGTATCACTTTTGATGAAGGTGTCTAGGGAATTAACTATTTTTTCAAAAGAACAAATGAAATGTAGTGGTAGATTATGAAGCTGAATCCATACTAGAATTCTGGTGTTTAATAGAGAATTCGGATCAACTTATGGAAATAATAGGGTGATGAAGAGCCCTGTAGTCCCCAAAACTAGGGACCATTCACAAAGACTCTTTGATAGTCTTCCCCTTTAGAAAATTTTATAATAAAAAAACCTTTGGAACAAAGTGAGATCTCATAATTATTTTCCATGTTGAATGTATCCATTGATAAAAAGTCATTGTGGATGGCCAAAAAACACTGAATATATAGATAATTGATTTTTTTAATAAATTTCCCTGATATAAGAACACACCCTCCTCTGTAATTTACACTATTGACATCTCTTCAACAAGTTCCACTAAATCAAATAAAAATATAGGTCAGTTCAAATAAAAAAGGGTAAAAATATGCTTCCCTTTGAATAAATTCCAACTCAAAATGGGAAAATAGACACTTTAGACTTAGGGAAACCAGACCCCAAGGATGAAATAAGGAAAATAAGAAAATGGAAACCCCCTCATGAGGGATGGATGAATCTCAACTTTGGTGGATATTCAAAGGGAAATATGGGAGTAGAGGGGGTGGGATTGGAATTATCAAAGATCATGAGGGAAAGTTGATTATTGCTTATGCAAGAGACATGGGTTTGAAAATGAACCATTAGGTTGAAGCTTTGGTTTTGCTATGGGGGATCATATTAGAAAAGCAAATCCATGTACAAGTTATTTTGGTGGAGGGAGATTCCTTAAACATTGTTAATTGTTTGGCCAGTAAAATTCCTATAAGCTGGTCTATCAAACATGTCATTAATGAAGCTAGAGACATTTTAAAATCATTTCAGTAGGTGAACATATAAAATACATATAGATAATGGAATGGGATTGCTGACTAGTTTGCAAATAGGGAGTTGATAATATGGGTTTTAAAACTTGGATAGGCCATGAAGACCTCCCTAGGGAGTTTTTATTAAAAGTTACTAATGAAGGAAACAACAATGATAATAATTCTATGCATATGGATGATTTCTCAAATGTCTAGAAGAGACTTGAATTTTCATAAAATAAGTTGGGGACTTAGGCCTCATGTAGGTAATTTTAGGGGTTTGAAGGAGAAGAATATGGAAGGGGAAAAGCATCTTGAAGATGACCAAAACACAATACATTATTGCTTCTCCTTTTGGACTATTCAGGAGAATAATCATGGAAAATATAACTGGAGTGAAGGTGAGAGGAATAGAATGGGTTTGCCAAATAGGATCAAACATAAAATTCAATTGGAAGTCATAAAAGTGAAAGAGTTTGGACTAATTTTTAGGTAGGTGGTTTCATGGGATTTATGGAAATAATTGAAGGTTTTGACAGACATCTCTATATTCTTTTGCTAACGCTTGGGAGGATAGGTCTATGACCATTAATGGAGTCATGCTAGACATAACAGAACTACTTATCTGGTAATTGAGGAGACTAAGAGCTACTACAATCCAAGAGAATTCAAATCGAATAAAGATGTTTTTTTGGAAGATGGTAAGCAGTTGGTGCAACTACACAATGGCTTCAACAGGGAGTCACTTCCTAGGCCATTCACTAATATAGCCTTTCATTTGATTTATTACATTACTTTAGAAGGTAGATATAATGTGGTGATATTGTCTATGTTTATAATGCTAAATTATTTTAGGCATGGGCTATCTTTTAGTCTTCCTTTCTTTATTCTCAAATCTATGGAGACTTCTATACGAAAATTAAAGAATGGAAATTATTCCACTCCAAGGCATGAGAGGGTAATTTTCCTTATTTTTAGGTACTTTAAAGGCATGTACCAAATCATGCCTAAAATCTCTCAGAACTAGAAAGAGAAGCCTAAGGAGGGGCCGATAAATATTAGGAAGATTAAAAAAGTTTGGATAAAATATCCAAGTAGCTCGAGTAGGATTTTGGGGAGTAAGAAAAAAAATTGTTGAGAAGGATAATGTCAAAAAGGGGAAAATTATTGAAAAAGACCAAGACAACATTAAAAGAAGACTCATACGTGCATCAAAAATCTCTAAACACAACAAATAAAAATAGGGAACCAGGGGAATAATGGCTTTCAAGAGGCAAAAAACAAGAGGGGGGATGAGAATATTATTGAAGTAGATAGAGATAGTGAGGAGATGGAAGAGCCTAGAAAAGAGGGAGAGAAGGAAAGAGAGTAAGATCAGGTTCATATAGCTTCTAAGAAATGAAAAGAGTCTGGGGAGATTTCAATTCTAGAGAAAGGGGAGACAACATAAAAAAAAAATGACCAAAACATGGAGTTCAATCATTTGGTAACTTCACTCAAAAATAAGGAGAACGTAGATATAATCGTGGAATAAATAGACCTCTAGAAATTCATTATGAGGTGGTTTATGCATGAAATTACTGAGTTAAAGGGAAAGATGAATGTGGTTCATTAGGATAATGATTAAATGTCTCAAACCTTGGTAGCTAGGGAGGAGGATAACTAGATTCAGGGTTTGAATTTTAGATTGGAGATATTAGGACATGCTAATGAGAATCTGAGGAATAAGATAAGTTTTCTTGTAAATTATAGCAAGGCTAGAATGTATGAAGGTATTCAAAATGTTTAAAATCTTAGGACACTTCTAAGAGAATTATTTGAACCCATATACATTGGTAAAGGTAAGGGTAAAAAGGTGTAGAGTAGTGGTGCTCAACACATAGTAGATCATGAAAGTTTATTTATGAAAATAGATATGAATCTTAAGAAAATGAAGGCATGCTGGGAATATGTGTCTAGAAGCCTAGAATTAGATTAGTGTTTCTGTTGTTCTATTGTTGTATCAAGGTTATTTTGTAGTTGTTTTTGGATTGTATTGGTCCTTATTTTTCTCTTTGTCTTGGTATCTTGTTGTTTCTTTTGTACTTGAACTTCTCCTAGGGTTTGGGGACCCTAGTTCAGAAAACTTCCCTACTTTAACCTAAATAAAAAACACGTTCCACTAAATAAGATTTAGGGATGGAAGGATTATTCATAGTTTTTTCCATGTCTTTAAAAGACATATTTTTGAACATTAAAGGCATCCCTTCTTGTACAAATCTCCACATAGGTGTAACACCAAAATGAGAGTAGAATAATTACCTATATTGTATCCAAAAAGAGGGATATGATCCTAGAGTTGTCTTCCATCAAATAAGAGATGGTTTTTATCCATTGGAATACATTATGAGAGATCTATATTACATTTAAGATCAATAAAAAAAAATTATCATTTGTACCCAAATGCATTTTCCTAGATAGGGATTTGATCATCAATTGATTCTTTATTTTCAATATGCTAGATTGCATGTCTACATTGAATTATTAAATCATTTTACATGCCAAATTTTGTTAGAAAACTATCCCATATTTATGTATTATTTTGTTTCCCATGTAACCAATTTTTGTTTAGGAATTTCTTCAAAACATTTGCATACATTCTATGAAAATTCAGATTAAGAAAACATAGTCCATGCATAGATAGTTCTTTATGGTATTTTATCAAACAATTTCTATGCATCCTCTAGCTTGCCACTCTTTGTATACATGCCAAGCACATATTTGATAGGATTCATGGCATCTTGATTATTTGTCACATCCCCAGATAGACACTTAGAGTTGGTGAAGTCCTCATAAAAGGGCATGATTCATTTCTCTTGCTTGATGAAATTCTATGGTTGACATCAAAAACCTATATGCAACTCCATTGTTGGCTTTTCAAATGCATCTAGTTCTTGATTAAAGTTAATTAGAGATGATTCAACCATAAACACATTTTATTTGGGGGTTCCATTTGGAAAATCCATCCCTAAAACCTTGATACCTATATATTCTAATTGAATACCTCAACTAATGCATCTATCTCCTCCTCCAAAACTATTTTAAAAGTATCAAAAATATCTTCTTATCAACTGTCATCACTCTTGGATCATGTGTCCAAGTCACTGAGGTAACCAAGATCATAAATGTATCCCATGATGTCATCTAATACACCCTTATCTAGCCCATGCCACTCCAAGTTTTTTCCATACCAATTTTTTCACCCAGAAGGCTCTAATGGAATAATTAGTATAGTTGTTTAATATACATATAGTTGTAGATTATAGTGGCCTAAAAAATACACAGTTATAAATAAATATAAATGAAAGCCTTAAAATAGTAAAAAATTTAAAAATATATATATTTGGAAATAGGAGAGTGTGATCGACCTCGTAGTAATAATTTTATGAAATGTCTTATTGAAATTCATAGAGTTTATGACAATGAAAGTTGGATTTAATTATTTTCAATCAAAAACTTAGATTCAACTGTGTGTTTGTAGGTCCAAGCCTTAGGATTAGGAATCTAAGAAATTTATAAGCCAAAAGGCATGTTTTTGAAATTACACATAGCAAAACATGTATGTGCTATAATGCATACATGAAACAACATGTACATGTTATAATGCATACACTTTCTTAAGAGATGAAAGTATGAAACCTTAGAATGAAAAAATGGTGATCAATTAAAAGATGAAGGGTGTGGTACATTGTTACCTTATACATTAAATTTATTTTAGTCAATATAATAAATTAGGGTCACTCTGCATCTTCTAGAATTGGTATCATAGCTGCACAACTTACAATTTGGAAGATAATTTTTCAAAATCTAATCTACTCAGTACTTAATCATTTTTAGGATCTCAATATTGAACCTATGGATTTTAAGGTGTAAATTTTACAATTGATATCCATTTTAGGTAAACATATAGTCAATTTAAAGGTTTTGATGCAATTTTAATTACTTATTGGCATTTATATGAGTTCTTGATTTGTCAAAAATTATTGTTTACAAACCAACACACACCTAACCACTCCTTTATGATAATTTTACTTATGATTAGGTCACTTCTAGTCAAAAGAGTGACACAAAAAACCACAATCATTTGTGACTAGGATAAATAGGGATAATTTGGGCCACATTTAGGTGTCTTCACCCTAATTAAATTTGAATTCATGCCAAAGTGGTGTACATGAGGAAACATAGGTTGCATTGGTTATCAATCCATACCCAACCACCCCTTCATATTGATTTTACTTTCAATTAGGTCCATTATAAGCCAAAGTGACACAAAAACATCATATCTAATTATGACCAATGTAAATACAAACAATTTCAGGCATAATTGTGTATGAACACCCCATTTCTCTTTAAATCCAAAAAAAACATGTATGATTGTGCAAAAGTAAGTTATATTATGATCCTTGCACATCCAACCACCAATATATGTTAATTTTTCTTAAAATTAGCTCCATTATTACCAAAATTGACACAACAACACCATATCCACTTGTGACCATGGAAACATAAAAAAATATCTAGCACTTGTATGTATACTCACCCTAATTCACTTTGAATTCAAGCTAAAGTGGTGTTATTTGCGTGACATAAGTCACATCAATGACTTAGACACACCAAATCACCACTTTATGTCATTTTTACTTGTAATTAAAGGGTTTATAACCCAAAATAAACACAAAAACACTACATCCACTTGTGATGGGGAAGATATAGACAATTTAGGACACATTCATGCATGATCAACTCAATTCACTTCAAATTGAGGATAAATTGGTGTGATTATGACAATGTAGGCCCCATTAATAATCATCATGAACCCAACCACTAATTTATTCAAATTTTACTTACAATTAGGTCCATTATAATCTAAAAGTATAATAAAAACACTATATCCATGTGGCCAGGGAAAATGCAAATAATTTTGAGTACATTTGTGTATGATCACACCAAACCACTTTGAATCCAAGCCAATATGATGTAATTGGGGAAAAATAGGATTAATTGTGACATTCTCACACCTAACCACCCCTCTATGTTTATTTTACTTTTTATTAGGTCCCTTAGAGGCCAAAAGTGACACAAAAACATGATATCCACTTGTGACTAGCGAAAATAAAGAAAATTTTGGACACATTTGTGCATGGTCACCCCACTTCACTTTAAATTAAGGCCAAAGTGGTGTGATTGGGGTAACATATGTTTTGGTTTTGTGTACATAGGTCACCAATGTGATTAATTACATCGTGCTAAAATACACACAACATCACCATATCCACTTATGACTAAGATAAATGTAGTTGATTTAGGGCACATATATGTGTGATCATCCAAATTCTCTTTGAAATCAAGATAACATGGTATGATTAGGGAAATGTGAGTCACATTGGTCAACTACACATATCCAACCACTTTTTTATGTCATTTTACTTAAGATTATGCATGTTATAGGCCAAAAGTAACATAAAAACACAATATTGATTCTTATCTAAAGTACGGGGATGTGATATTTCCAAAGTGTGCCTCAACAATTAAAATGAGAGATGAACCCCATATATATATATATATATATATATATATATATATATGGTGTCATAGTAGAGGTAGTATGCGTCTATCATGTTACATGTAGCCTCTATCATGTCGCAAGTATATATGAGATACACACACATGAGATGAGATGAGTTGTTTGTGAGTCACAAGCCATGGTTATTGTCTCAAGATAGGATAAAGTTTAGGCTATATAGTTCTAGTTAATGACATAATAATATTCAATGGGCCCACTACACCAATGTAACCTATACATAATGCATCCCATTCAATGATGTCAATTAGTTTAAACCAACCATTGTATCAATAGGGTAGACATTATCTATCACATCATGTTACCCATACCCATTTTATTAGCTATCACATCAACATCATGTTACATATAAAGATGACATCAATTTATTATATGATATGGATATGTACTATATCAAACAAATAATTCATGCCATGTCAAACATTATGCACATTATCTCACTTTGGTCATACCATACATATTGTGTATGTAATGTAGAATCAATGGTCATTGATAGACCCGTTCAATGGATAAAGTGAACTAGATATAGCGGATAACATTGATATATCTTGGTCCCTATCTCTATTCACTATACATACATATATATATATATATATATATATATATATATATATATATATATATATATATATATATATATATATATATATATATATATTCATATGTGGGATTAGGGTGACAATACATATATTATTACAATTAAACTATACAATGTGCCAATACCAATGAAACTCTATATATATAGTGAGGGGTGGTCGCATGATCATGTCATTGTTAATTGATGAAAGATGGTGCCATCATATAATTCAATCCTATTTGTTATAATTGAATGATCTAATCATATTATGTATTTAATATTATTCACATTGATTCATTAACTTGGTGGGGACTTTCCCTATATAGATATGGGATATGGATATGACATTGATTCATTGTGGCCATACCCATATTTGACAAAGCAAGGTGGATTAATTGATCAAATTATTAGGCCCATAACTTGAACACTACAGGTTTAAACCCTACACACCCCTCACCTTCCTAAGATAAAGATATGCATAGGTGAGCGCCCATATATAGATAGGGGTCGTCGATTAATATAATAAATTAATTGAGTCTTCATATATAAATAATGGTGCCTTGTCCTTCATAGATATATATAGGGGCAGTCAAGTGACCATATACAGATAGGGGCCCTAGATTGGTTTTTAAATTGAGTGCTCGATAGACTTATATTTAATGGCACCCTTGACCCTATATATTTATTGATCTATCAAATATATAACTTTAGTCATTAGTGATTGATGCATGAGTGATGTATAGATAATTTCCCTTACGCCCTTATATCTATTTAATATACAGATAGGGCATATATAATATAATTGGAACACTAGTGGGTGGTGGCTAACTCTCCTCTCTCTCTCTCTATATATATATATATATGTGGCACCCTTATATCTATATCAACCATATATAGTTAATGCCAAGAGAGAGGTCCCATAATAGATCAGGGGTACTTGATTGATGATTGACCTTATATATCTATTTTTTGAGGGAACCACATAGAGATTTAGGGGGATTGATTGACATATCTATATATAAGGGAAATCAAGGGCCCCACATTTTAGTGAATGATGTAGAAAGTTTTCATTCTATTTATAGAGGGAATAGATAATATAAATATTAATTAAATAATGAGACCACACTTGATTTATTCCCTAAATTTAGGGATGACAGTCAATATATAAGGGTGATTATGTGATAGAGAAATGATTTATGGGTACCCATACCCATATAAGGGAGTCAAGGATTTGTTAGGTTTTATTATAGTATATTACATACATTTAATAAATTATATCAATCACTCTATTATATTTTGTAAGAACACCAATGATTATTGAGAATAATACTAATGATTATTAGGAAAAATAAGGGAGTAATGCATAGACCATTTGTTCAATGTGGAGTGAACATACCAAACCCAAGCTTCTCCATGCCTCTATATAAATAAGGAATGGGATAAATTGATTTAGATTGAAATTTATGCTGAAAGGATGGGGTTAAAGGTATAATATTTGATCTCTAATAATGATGCACAAACCATATCATCAATGTCCTTAATAGAAATCAACATGAGATTTTTGAAAGTTATAGAAATCATGTTGTTGGTAAACTATCTCAATTAAAAATTTATGAATGTGTTCATGTGACTATGGAGAATGTATTAATGTGCATGTGCATGAATTTTAGTGATCACAAATGGATATAATATTTTTAGATTGATTTTGGCATATATTTCCCATAATCTCAAGTAAAAATGACATAAAGAGGTGGTTGGATATGCATAGGTCACTAATACGGCCCAAGTTTCCCCAGTCATACCATTTTGGCTTGATTTTAAAGAGAATTGGGTGATCACAAAAATATGTGCCCCAAATCATATCCATTTATCCAAGTCATAAATGGATATGGTGTTGTGTGGTTTGTAGCATATGAGGAACTTAATTGTAAGTAAAATCAACATAAACTGGCGGTTTGGTGTTCTTGGGTCATGAGTGTGACCTATGTTACTTCAATACCACCACTTTAGCTTGAATTAAAAGTGAATTAGAGAGAGATTTAACATAAAAGTGATGAAAATTGGTTCAATTTACCTTGGTTACAATACGACTTACATTACCACATTCCCCCCTGAATTAGAGAGAAATACGTGATCATAAACAAATGTATCTAATTTTTTTTACATTTTCCTTGGTCACAACTAGATATGGTGTTTTGTGTATATTTTGGATAATAAGGGACCTAATTAGAAGTAAAATTGGCATAAATGTGTGGTTACATGCATATGGGTCACCAATGCGACCTATGTTTCCCATTACACACCACTTTGGAATGAACTAAATTTTAATTGGGGTGACCACTCATAAATGTGGCACAAATTTTCCATATTTACCCTAGTCATAAATTATTATGTTGGTGTTTTGTTAATTTTGGCCTATAAGGGACCTAATCATAAGTAAAATTGACATAAAGGAGTGGTTGGGTGTGCAACAGTTTTTAAACGTTAGTTTTGACAAACTAATAACTCTTAAAAATGTTAGAAAGCAATCCAAAAGGCCCCAAAACCTTAAAAATGACTATATGTTTACCAAAATGGACACAAATTATAAAATTTATGCCTTGAAATCCCTAGGTTCAATACTAAAATCCTAAAAATGACCAAGTACTGACCAAATTGGATTTTTAAAAATTATCTCCCAAATTATAATTTGTGCAACTATGAGACCAATTCTAAATGATGCAAAATGATTCTAATTTATTATATTTACTAAAATAAATGTTAATTATAAGTTTATATTTACATTTTTATATTTATTATGCCCCCTACCTTTTATTTGCTCACCTTTTTACATTCTAAGGCTATGTATTTTCATACTTTTAGGAATGCATATGTGTTATAGCATGTACACATTTTTATATGATTAAAATTCATACATTATATAGAATTGGAGTTTATGAAGCCTATAAAACATAATGTATGCATGTTATTATAAAAATGCATATGCATTTTGAAAAAAATGATGAAAATGTCTACGTAATTATCCCTCAACTCTGTATACTTACCCCCTTATTGAATAAGATGACATGAGGTTTGTAGGGATTTACAAGGAACATATTCAAGTTACTATCAATGGATATCAATAATAATGGGAAAAAATGTAAGAAACATATGTTGTTGTTTAGGTGAACAACCATCAAATACATAATGTGTTTTTATCCAAGAAACACATGATATACATAAAACACATGAAACTCTGAATATTAGTCAAACTTAACAAGCATTAAAAATTGAAGATGCATTGAATTTACCTTCCAATGAAAGATATGTAGCATATATTTCAGCCAAGATGGTTTAAGTTTGCCTACCCAAGTAAGCCCACCAAACAAGTAGATGTGTCAATGTCAATGCCATCACCACTACTTCTTCTTCCAACCAAGATTATTCATTCCTATGTTATAGGTGGAAATTGGGGCATAAAATATGTACTAGTATATTTAAGTATAAATGAGGACATATCAAAATATATACTTCAAGATCTATATTGTAACAAAAAAAAGGAAGGAAAAAACATCACCAATATTATCATTTCTTAAAATTTCAACTGAAAGGGTTGCTAATAAATCAAAAAATAATCTTAAATACTCACATCAGATAAGTATAGGATTTTTTTTTATAGAAAATGAGTCATGCATGAAAGATATTGAATAAATTAAGGAAATGAAGAAAGAATTGGCTGATGAGAGGAAAGCCCTTAAGCAAGCCAATATAGAAAGAACGGAACAATTGAAGATTCAAAATGAAATCAAATGGCAAAAGAAGGAGCTATAAAAGATAATGCGAAGGCAAGAAAGCAAGAAAAATAAGGAGATTATATAAGGGAGATGAAATTCAAGAATGTTAGAAAATAATTCGAGAAGCAATGACATTTAAGCAACCAACTCAACCCTTTACCTAAACAACATCACATTTTGAAATACATGGTAAACATTCTTAGACTAATTGGTTCATTTGATTGCAACTATCCTTGTGAGATCCCTCCTAATTTTGTGAACATGAAAACAAATACCACTAAGTATAAAGCCCTTACAATACCAACTACAACTCCAAGTTATTTGAATATATGTGTGCACCAAATCTGGGATACTTGCAATATTATCAAATGATAATAAAACACCCAAAATCTAATGACACCAATAGGAAAGGCTAGAGAAAGTAAATAAAAATTGATGGAGCTTGCTTACCATCATATTTACCTTCTCATAGCTTCATTTCATGATTTGAACTTGTGTGATTTATATCGAATACTTGATTGTTAGATTGCTTGTAGTTGCTTGCTAATGTCTTCCAAGAAGACTATAGCTATGGGCACTGGCTTTGTGAGTGCTTGAATGTTAGTATGGATGCTTGATGAGAGTGCTACATGGATTGATTAAAGGATTTCATTCACTTATTCATTATCCTTGAGCAAGGAGAGGTGGTTTATTTTTATAATATTATGAGGGGGAAGATCTATGGTCCAAATTTAAATTTGGGGCATCAAGATCTATGGTTGAGGAATTTCCATGGAATTTTTAATTCCATGAAAACCTATAAAATAGAAAAATTTTAGAGGGAAAGGGGTTAAATTGGAGATATTTCTAGAATTCTCCAATTTTATAAATCTCTCTATAGGTTTTAAGGGTTTAGGGAAGGCTAGTGTAGGGTGGTGGGTGGGTAGTTGGGATTTTCTTGAACTTAAAATTGGCTAATAAGATTAGGGAGTAGGTTAGTAGGTGATGGGGGTTTATTAGTGGTTTTAATGAGAGGATTAATTTATCTTAGGATAGGATAAATGTTGTGTGGGATGAAATAATGGGTTATGGGTTTTAGACTAATAGCTAATATGGCTAAGAAATATAGGAATTAGGTAAAATTTGTGAGAATTATTAAAATTAACAAGGCAAGCATATTTTAATGCATACAATATGGAATGAAGGTCACTATTCAATATGTCCATGTTGGATGGTGTAAGTTTGTACTCCATGTTGGTATGTTATAATCCTGTAGCATGGTGATATTTAATTCATCATATTTAAGATATGGTTTTTTTCTAAAATTGTCACATGCTGATTTCACCCTATAATTAATAGCCTTTAATCTATTGATTAATATTTGCTTACCATTGCTTTAATTTTAGTATTTTGACACATACTATTATGGGATATTAGTAATTTTGATTATTCTATATATTGAGAGTGTATAATTGTTATTTTTGCATCATTGGTTTGTGATGACTCATACTAACTACCTATTTATTGCGAGGTGGATGTAGGATAGGTCTTACCCTCAGAGCTTGATGAGGGAGAGCATCATCAGAAAGGGTCGAATAGATGAATTTATTGGGGGAAATACCATTATAAAATGATAGTGACCCCACATACACATAGTAGATTTTAAATGGTAGGCATAAATGGTAGTGCATAATTGTGAATAATTACTTGTGATTATCTTTGTGTGTGGGGAATTAATTTTAGTGTGCATTTAATTTATTTAGCCTAATTGACTTGATTTTTGAAATTAAATCATTAAAATAATTATTTATTTGAAATAAAATTATTATTTTCTTAATACAATTATCTAGAAAATAAAAATCAATTAATGGCATAATTATCTAGTAAAGGTTATTTTCTTAAAAATAAAAATTATGCATGAAATTTATTAAAAATTTAGAAAATGGATTTCATTATTATCCTAGTTAACTTAGCATGTTTTAACATTAGTTTGGTAAACTAAAGTGAAAAATAGAAATTAACAGAAGTGAATAAATTTAGAAGTTAAGTTAAATCATAAGTACATGTAGAAAATTATTTTGAAAATAAAGGAAAATTAGATTGTTATAAATTGGCATGCATGAGAAAAACAAAAATAGAAAGTCTTCATGTAAAAGAGTGAGCGCAAATTTTAAGAGAGGATTATTTTATATAAATAAATCTTCTTAAAATTAGAAAGGGGGACACAAAGAGAAGGAGATAAAGGAAGAAGGGCAGAAAGCAAAAGGAGAAGCAGATTATTCATCCAGGTGTCTTCATCAACAAAGATTAGAGGTTGGTTTTGCATTATTATTTTAAAGAAGAGATCCACCTTCTAATTGTTAATAAACATCTTATTTATGCATGAATAACATTAATAAATTGCACCCTACATTCTAATGTTAAAAAATTGTGTAATTTATAAGCTGAGACATATTAAGGGATGTCTAGTCAAAATATAAACAGTGCCTATATTTTATTAAAACACTGATTTAGGTATTCAAATATGGGTATAATCAAATGCTGTAAAAAATAAAATGTCATGTTATATATATACTGAGACAAATTGTTTAATTAGTTATGTGGTGATGGGCATAAACTAAAATGTTAATACCATTTAATTAAAAACTCCATGATTATATTATATAGTGTTAGGTCTAGAAATTAATGCTAAGTTTAGAAATTAGGTTGCTAAGTTTAATAAATTATAATGTAGGGTTAAACATATAAATAATTATGCAATTATATATATATATATATATATATATATATATATATATATATATATACATATATATATACATATATATATATATATATATATACATACATATATAGATATATATATATATATATATATATATATATATACATATATAGATATATATATATATATATATATATATATATATATATATATATATATATATATATATATATGTATATATATATATATACATATATATATATATATACATATATATATATATATACATATATATATATATATATACATATATATATATATACATATATATATATATATATATATATACATATATATACATACATATATATATATATATATATACATACATATATATATATATATATATATATATATATATATATACATATATATATATGTGTGTGTGTGGTGGAAGTCATTGTACATATTAAATGGTGTTGAGTTTTAGAAGGGAATCGATGATGTGCTAAAGGAAAGTAGTCATATGTGGTGATGGGCATAAACTAAAATGTTAATACCATTTAATTAAAAACTCCATGATTATATTATATAGTGTTAGGTCTAGAAATTAATGCTAAGTTTAGAAATTAGGTTGCTAAGTTTAATAAATTATAATGTAGGGTTAAACATATAAATAATTATGCAATTATATATATATATATATATATATATATATACATATATATATACATATACATATATATACATATATATATATATATACATATATACATATATATATATACATATATATATATATACATATATATATATATATATATACATATATATACATATATACATATATATATATATATACATATATATATATATATACATATATATATATATACATATATATATATATATATACATACATATATATATATATATATATATATATATACATATATATATATATATACATATATATATATATATACATACATATATATATATATACATACATACATACATATATATATATATATATATATATATATATATATATATATATATATATATATATATATATATATATATATATATATATATATATACATATATATATATATATGTGTGTGTGTGTGGTGGAAGTCATTGTACATATTAAATGGTGTTGAGTTTTAGAAGGGAATCGATGATGTGCTAAAGGAAAGTAGTCATATAATAAATCATAGAAGTCCCACTATAAGCTATAGAAGTCAAATTAATATATTTTAGAAACTTGTTGCAAATTGTCCAAGCTGAGTTTACATAGGGAAGTGTAGCATGCATATTTGAAACACTACAGTTATTAGAGTTCAAATTAAAACCTTGCCATAAACTCAAATTACCTAGGTTTTATTTAGTTATTGTGCATGAATTTTAGCCAAAATCTATAATAATTATATTAAAATAAATGTTTATCTATTGTGAAAACATAATGAATACGCTAAAGTCTTGTTGAAACACATAGTTTAAATTGACAACACCATGTCTAATGCAAATCACTAAGTATATATAGGGCCAAACACATATAATTTAATATAATAATCTAAATAGTTGTCTACATGTTCATCCAATAGAAATATGTTTGGTTTACAGTAGGTCACTTATTTAAATCATGAAAGAAGCAATTAAAGCATTGAACTTATGGCTCAATTAACACCTTCAAATGATTTGTTGTTTCAAAAAATACCATTTTTGCAAACATAGGATCATCCACCTTTCCTGGCCACCATAAGGGTTATTGGTAACAACAATAATAATAATCTTACCAATTTTAAGGAGGATATCAGTCCCTTGCCAAGTGTCCAAAAGAGATAAAATCCTTCATTTATGATGGGCAACTTGCTAAAATAACAACATGATCGATGAAATTCTTAACTTTTGGTTGATGTAAATGGTGTCAAACACTTTTGAATTGCCACTATTCAAAACCACATTGTTTAGAATAGAATATGTCATTTTGTCACCTTGTGAGATGAATCTATAGGGCCTTGCCCACTATTTAAGCCTCTCAAATTATATATAATTTAATTGCTGAATCTTGTTATCAAATTAACTAAATATAAAAATTTAAGCATTTATTATATTATTGAGCATTAATATTATAAAGACCAAATTTATATAGGGTGCTAAGAATAAAAATTAGAATCTAATTATTTAATAAAAAATTGCTAAGATAAATAATAAATCATTAAATTCAAGTTGAAAATAAATTATGACTTCTTTTTAATACAAGATCAAATGTCTAATAGAATTTTAATTACCTCAAAATTCTATATTGCAGTTTATGCAAGTTACATTTCTATCATAATTATGATGGGAACCATATGAGAATATATAAATAGTTGATTGTTAGTAAATATTTACTATTAATCATACCTTTGGGGGGTTTTATATAGAAGCTTGAGTTACTTAATTCATAGTCACATTCATATTTAGTCAATTAAATAAGGCCTTATGGAAAGATGTTGGTTAATGGTTGAATATTTATGAATGTTCAAATGGATAATATGTCTCAATATATATATCATCTGGGACATATTATCTATTTGAACATTCATAAATATTCAACCATTAACCAACTCATGCTAAAATATTCTTGAGAAGGTAATATGACAATATCAGATAATGGAAATTATTGGTTGAAAACTGATTGACAGTTGAAACCTTGAAAACCATTTTAGAATTGTTAGTAAGTAATTTAGAAGCAACTACAGAGTATAGGGGTGTTCCTATAGAAATTTATTTATACACAGGATTGGGTATTCATGTGATTAATTAAATTCATAGCACATTAGATGATATAAATATAGCTAAGGTAACTAATTACTAATAAGAATTCTATGAAGTGGGAACTTCAACCATTTTGAATATTGCCCTTTAGTTCATACGAAGCGTAAACTTGAATTACCAATTAGCCAAGGCTATGATAACTATTGATGATTCATTATGTTTGCTAGTGTAAATAAATAGTTTACCCCTAGTACAATAGTGGTATGAAAACATGTCAGTCAGGTCAAATTTTATAGCACCATGAAATGATGAAAAACTTGAATGCATTGTATTTTGTGAGAGTATTATATATGTAATGATTTGACATTATAGGAATTAATAAATGCATCATGATGTGTGCCTTGAGATTGTGTTTTTATTTGACTATTATTGTGTAATCTAATTTAGGGTATACCCATGTGGTATAATCCTGATTTGTTGGTTTAATGATTTCAGTGATTAGATTGGTTATATCTAGACCCACACATATTTTATATGTGTGTTGGTTATTACTTTGATAAGTATGTTTAATAACAATTAGAATGATATCAAAATTATATGCATACAAACTTATAAGTACAAATTAATGTTAATATATAATTATATGCATTGTATGACTTGTTTGTTATAGTTATGCTTGTTTGAATATGAGTGTATGCTTCCATGTGTCTATGATTTCTTTATGTGACTACTTATGGATAAACTAGAAGTCATGTCTAAGAACACTAGACTAAGTTAATATGGGTTTTATTGAGGTGTACTTACTTAGACCTATTTGAAATATTATATAGTTTATTATGTGTTTTGCTTGGGTGGTATAAACAGTGGTCATTATTTCCAATTTGGGATTGATTTTAAGGTAAGACTCATTCATGCATAGATGATTATGTGTATATCTTACTTTATCCTTGTTTAGATTTTGACATGATATTATTTCTAGGAGAATATATGTATGAGTCTTTTAGTTACATACTATAACATATATATTGATGATACTAATATGTAGTGAGACAGATTCCACTAGCCTAGGCAGTACCACCAATAGATAATCCAATCAAGTAGTGTGTTATGAATTGATTGATATAAATGACTGTATATTATTTGAAAACTTGGGCCTAAGTAATTATATATATTACCTTTCATATGTTTTATTTTCATGTTGTGCAATATCATGTCATAATAGATTTATTTATGGTACACTACATGTTTTTAGAAATCTTATAACGCATGGGTACTAACACATCTCATTGGATTCTTGCACCATTCTATCTACCTATCCATGAAAGGAGGGCCATTTCCTGATAGAATATTGTGTAGGGGATTGATGGTCTATGGTTGGTGTGGTAAAGTGATCAGATGATGTTCTCCCTCCTCCATTGCAATACTACCTAGAGACAACACTGGTGATTATTAATGATACATGAGTCAGTTTGACTCGAGCTCTAAAGAGATTGGTATTTGTCATTATATTAGATCATTTTATTGAATTAATGTAATTATATTATGTAATTGTATATTTGGTTAGCATATGTTGTATTTTTAGACCATTTGTACTTGTGTCCTATTGTATTTTCTTTCTATAGAGTTGTATACGATTTATATCATATGCGGTAATTAAATTTTGAAGTAATATTATTCTTAGTTATGGTTTAGTTGTGTTGCATTTTTTTATTTTATGGAATGAATGTTAATTGTTATTAAAAAAAATCTACTACATTTTCTAAGTAAAACTTGAGGGGTTGTCACATTTGGTATCAGAGCTATGGATCAAACTCTGGGACCTAATGAGTCCATTAGTGTTTTCATATCCTCCTCCTTATCAAAAAAGAGAATTGGGAATGTATATGTGGTATATTGAGTGTGTATATTAGAGCATTCATACCCCCTTAATATTTGTTAAAGGTTTAGTTTACCGAGTGTCTCATTGGTGATGGTTGTGTACGGTGTTGGGTAGGGGAGTGCTTAGCTTAGATCTTGAGTTGTGAATAAGAATTTCTTACCATGTTTTTGATCTTTATATCAAACACCTCGAGTGTGATTATGTCTTCCTTGAATCACCTTCACCATTTGTGTTTTATGTTGTGAGTGTTTTATAGGCATGGAGTGCTTCTCACTTAAGTATTAATGCATTGTTTTTGTGTCTTACTTATATAGATATTAAGAGTGGAAATCTTGTAAGACCATTCTAGAGTGACACCACCAAGTGTAGTGGAATATTTATTATAATTGAGTGTATATGTCTTGTTTGATATTACTTTGTGTTGGGAGTTGTTATGTAGATCAGTACCCTTGCATTTATATATACTTGAGAAGAATAGTCACCTCTCTTAGCTAGTTTAGGGGTGAATTTATATGTTATCACTCTTCTCCTACATCATTTTAAGCTATCAAAAAGATTCATATTTTCAGGATGTTGATATAGAGTTTCTTCTAGTGGAAGACTTGTTTCTAAATTGTTGAATGATCTTATTCCCTTGAGTTTGTGGGATAATGTTCTCTACTTATTGATGCATCCTTGTGGTTCATATTTTCTTTCCAGTTATGGAAGTAGGTGATCATACTACACTTACAAGTTTGGTAAGTGAATAGTGATTGACAACTTGGGTTACGATGTTACCTTCTATCATGTGAAGGTATGAAGGAAGTTTTGGTTTTTTTGAGATGCTAGTTCTCTACCTTCTAATTGTTGATTTTTACAGTCATCATTTTATCTAACTTATAGACTTGAACATGAGGAGTGACTAATAATTAATTTATACTATAGTTTATTATAACTATTATATTATTAATATTCTTTGTTAGATTGATATTATTCTAAAGAGTACTATGTGTACCTTTTTATGGAAGTAAGTAAGGTATAAGATGTGTAGAACATCTTGGTAAGCCTAAAGGTTGATATAAACTTTTTAATTATTGTAAGAACAAGGAGACATTGTCTCAATTGTAAGATTTTAAGGATTATCCTTAGCATTTGTATGCTATGTTAATTATGATATTATTTCTTTTTACTATCAATATAACACTATAGATTAATTTGTAGGATATGATACTAGTTTTGATTGATTAGTAGCAACTTAATTTAATTTCAGGATGATTGTATGATTTATCTTGTGTGTATGTTAGAATGTATGAAATATTTTAGCATATAGTTTTGCTTTTAGAATAGATTTGTGAACTTTGTGCACCTTTTGAAGATTTTTCGGTTGTGGAGACCTGAGGGATGGTTGGTGAAATAGGAACGTGGGTTCTAAGAGCTATGATGGTATCCTAATTAGCCTCACATTGACTTGGTTGATACTAAGTTATATTTGATAGATGAACTTGTCGAATCTAGGACTTGACAGGTATAACTTATCAAATTCAGTCATATGATCATTTGTTTTGAATTTTATGATGAAATTATATGTTGTTGAGTTAGTAGTGAAACTTTTATTGAGTTATTTATTAGAATTTTATTACAGTTCTAGACCTTGGGGTGGTCGTGATAGAACCAATTAGTATAAAGTGAATTTCATGAAAACTTGGTTACAAATTAGGAAATGTCACAAAGTAGGGTCATATGGGACTAATTATCTAAGAATAGTGATAATTAAGAGATCTAGTAGAAGTTCTTTAAGTAAATATTTCATTTAATTACATGATATGGTAATTGATAGTATGTTTTTATGTTGTTAGACTTTGTTTGTTAATCAAAAAATTACTTGAATAAGAATCATTGAGGTGATCACCGATTTTGGGTGGGGGATGTCACATCCCAATTTCACCCTGTAATTAATAATATTTAATCCATTGATTAATATCTTCTTACCATTACTTTGATTTGAGAATTTTGGCATATATTGGTATGGGACAATAGTATTTTTGATTAGTATACATTGCATAACAGTTATATTGTGATTATTTTATATATTGAGGATGTATAATTGTTAGTTTTGTATCATTGGTTTATGATGAATTAGACTAACTACCTATTTATTATGAGGTGGATGTAGGAAGTCCTACCATCAGAGCTTGACGAGGGAGAACATCATCAAAGAGGATTGGCTAGATGGAGTGATTGGGGGAAATACTAGTAGAAAATGCTAGTGACCCCACACACACATAGTAAATTTTAAATGATAGACACAAATGATAGTGTGTAATTATGAAGTATTACTTATGATTATCTTTGTGTGTGTGGAATTAATTTTAGTGTGTATTTAATTTATTTATCCTAATTGACTTGGTTTTTGAAATTAAATCCATAAAATAATTATTTATTTACAATAGAAGTATTATTGTTTTAAATACGACTATCTATAAAATTAAAATCAATTAATGGCATAATTATCCGGTAAATGTTAATTTCTTAAAAATAAAAATTTTGTATGAATTTTATTTAAAAATTTAGAAAATGGATTTCATTATTATCCTAGTTAACTTATTGTGTTTCAACATTAGTGTGGTAAACTAAAGTGAAGAATATAAATTAAGTGAATAAATTCAAAAGTTGAGTTAAATCATAAATACATGCAGGAAAATATTTTGAAAATAAAATAAAATTAGATTGTTATAAATTGGCATGCATGAGAAAAACAAAAATAGAGAGTCTTCATGCAAAAGAGTGGGCACAAATTTTGAGAGAGGATTATTTTCTATAAATAAAGCCTCTTGAAATTAGATAGGGGGACACAAGGAGAAGGAGATAAAGAAGGAAGGGTAGAAAGCAAAAGGAGAAGTAAATTATTGATCCAAGCATCTTCATCATCAAAGATTGGATGTTGGTTCTTCATTATTATTTTTAAGAATAGATTTGCATTCTAATTATTAATCAATGTCTTATTTATGCATGGATATCATTAATAAACTACAACCTACATTCTAGTGTTATTTCATTATGTAATTTATAAGCTGAGCCATATTAAGGGATGCCTAGTCAAAATATAAACATTGCCTATATTTTATAAAAGCAATGATCTAGGGTTAATCAAACATTGTAAAAATTGAAATGTCACGTTATATATATACTAAGACATATTATTTCATTAGTTGTGTGATGATAGGTGTATAACTGAAATGCCAATACCATTTAATTAAAAAATCTTTGATTATATTATATATCACTATGTCTAGAAATTAACGTTAAGTTTGGAAGTTAGGTTGCTAAGTTTAATAAATTATAATATAGGGTTAAATAGATGAAGAAGTGTGCAAGTAGTTAAATGGTAAATTGATATATATATATATATATATATATATATATATATATATATATATATATATATATATATATATATATATATATATATATGGTGGAAGTCATTGTACATATAAAAAATGGTGCTAAGTTTTAAAAGGGAATCAATGATGTGTTAAAGGAAAGAAGTCATATGATAAATCATAGAAGTCCCATTATAAGTTGTAAAAGTCAAATTAATATATTTTATAAGTCTATTGCAGATCATCCAAGCTGAATTTACATAGGGAAGCACAACATGCATATTTAAAATGTTGTAGTTATTAGAGCTTAAATTGAAACCTTGTTGTCATAAACTCAAATTGTCTAGGTTTTATTTAGTTATTGTGCATGTATTTTAGCCAAAATCTATAATAATTATATTAAAATAAATGCTAATATATTTTCAAAACATAATGAATACACTGAATTCTTGTTGAAATGCATAGTTTAAATTGACAATGCCATGTCTAATGTAAATTGTTGAGTATATATAGGGCTGAATATATATAATTTAATATAACAATCTAAAAAGTTGTTTGCATGTTCATCCAATAGAAATATGTTTGGTTTGTATCAAGTTGTTTATTCGAATCACAAAATAAGCAATTTAAGAATTAAACTTGTGGCTCAAGTAGCACCTTCTTATGCTTCACTATTTCAGAAATACCATTTTTGCAAATGTAGGATCATCCACCTTTCATGGCTATCGTAGGGGTTAGTAGTAATAGTAATAATAATAATCATCTTGCTAATTTTGGGGAGGGTGACAACCCCTTGACAAGCATCCAAAAGAGGTAAAATCCTTCATTTATGATGGGTAACTTGATGAAATAGCAACAACAACTTGGTCGATGAAATTCCTAACTATTGGCTGATGTAAATGGCATCATGTGCTTCCAAATCACCACTATTCAAAACCACCTTATTTAAAATGGAATATTTTATTTTGTCTCCTTGTGAGATGAATCTGTAGGGCCTTGCCCACTATATAAGCCTCCCAGATTATATATAATTTAATCATTGAATCTTATTATCAAATTAACTGGACATAAAAATTTAAGCATTTATTATTTTATTGAGCATTAATATTTTAAATTCTGAATTTATGTAGGGTGTTAAGAATAAAAATTAGAAGCTAATTATTTAATAAAAAATTACCAAGACAAATAGTAAATTGTAGAAGTTAGGTTGAAAATAAATTATGACTTCTTTTTAATGCAAGATCAAATGTTTGACATAATTTTAATTTCTTCGAAATCCCATATTATGTCTTATGCAAGTTGCATTTTGATCATAATTATCATGGGAACCATATGAGAATATATGAATAGTTGATTGTTAGTAAATATTTATTATTAATCATACTTTTGGGGGTTTTGTATAAAATATTGAGTTATTAAGTTAACTAATTCATAGTCACATTTGTATTTAGTCAATTAAATTAGGCCTTATGGTAAGATGTTGGTTGATAGTTAAATATTTATGAATGTTCAAATGGATAATATGTCCCAGATGATTATATATATATATATATATATATATATATATATATATATATATATATATATATATATATATATATATATATATATATATAGAGAGAGAGAGAGAGAGAGAGTCATGCTAAAATATTCTTGAGAAGGTAACATGACAATGTCAGATAATGGAAATTATTGGTCGAAAACCAATTGACAGTTGAAACCTTGCAAACCATTTTAGAATTGTGTGTGTGTCTATATATATATATATATAGTCATGCTAAAATATTATTGAGAAGGTAACATGACAATGTCAGATAATGGAAATTATTTGTCGAAAACAAATTGACAGTTGAAACCTTGAAAACCATTTTAGAATTTTTAGTAAGAACTTTAGAAGCAACTAAAGAGTATAGGCGCATTCCTATGTAAATTTATCTATACATAGGATTGGGTATTCATGTGATTAATTAACTTAATATCACATTAGATTATATGAATATATCTAAGGTAACTAATTACTAATAAGAATTCTATGAAGCGGGAACTCCAACTATCAGAAATAAATTGGACTATATCAAGATTAAATTAGATAGTATCAAGATTAAATTGTATTTATTACAAATAAATCACATATTTCTAATGTATTTATGATAATTAAAAATCATTTAAAATGATCATAAATAATTAGTAGTTGAAAACTATCATAAATAAATTGGAATTCATCAAGAATTACTTGAACTTATTATAAATAAATGACATCTATATTATATATTTTCAATAAATCCAAATATGCGTCCATTCAAAATTGTTAGTAGACCATATATTTACAGATAATAAGACTTGGTGATTTATTTCTTAAGGAAAAATAATTCATACATCAATCAGGTGCTTGGGTGATATGTGATTTAAAACATCTAGGATGATTGGGATGTCGCATATCATCAGTTGATTGGATTGTGAACTCTTTTTAATTTGATTTAGGTGATGTCATTGTGAAAGTCAAAGTTTATCTCATATTTGTGTACATACCATGTGTCGATCATGGGTGTTCTATTATTATATTATTAATATAATCTCCCACATAGTCAAGTTATCAATATTGTGATACATGTTGCAATCTCAGGTTCTCACAATGTTTGGGACTTTTGTTTGGACTAGTCATTCTTTCACACAACTGAGTCACTGAGATCATGCCATGTGGCACAATATTGAGTGTTTGTACGAAGTGTAATCTAAAAAAATAAAAATCCAAATAACATTTATCGATACACAAATGCTGAAGAGTAAATATTGATTCCCAAGTGGGAGATTTTAAGGTGTAAACCTTGAAGACCTTTTTCCATACACGAAATTGCTGAAGTGTATTTTGAAAAACACAAAATCCAAAGTGTCAATTATTAGATGTGAAAATTATGAAGACCATTTTCTAAATACCATTTTGAAGGATGCAAAATGTGAAATTTAATTTGCAAAATTGAAAAGCTGAAGAGGTTTTCATGATTTATAAAATGTGATTTGGCTATTTGGAATTCACAAAACTAGAAGACCATTTTGAGTCACAAAAATTCAAAGTGGACATTCCAACAGTCAAATGCTATTAAATAGATGTAAACTTATTGAAATATTGAATTGTCATAGTAAAAAATATAAAACTCAAATGCCAAAGTGTATTTTCCAAGACCCAAAATGCAAAGTGCCACTAGAAATAAATATAAATAAATAAAATAATAAAATATTATACATTCTAAAAAAATGGACTAAATTTTGAAAAAAAAATCATATTTCTCATTCCAAAATTAAGAAAACACCATTTCAAATTTCATAATCTTTTTACCACTATTTTTGTTAGTGCCTAGTGGGACGATGCATTCAAATAGTTTGTTACAATGCCTTTCAAAAAATTAGTGCAAACAAGTGTATGACCTCTCCAATTTTTATTTGGTTTCTAAGCGTAGATGATACTATCTATGAGTATGGATGGTAAATATGTGTCAATTATTTTTGGATTCCATTTCTTGCCTAAGCAACCTAAATAATTTTTTTCTTTTTCTGCATCTTTTTTCCTTGCATGACTTGGGATGAACCAAGTTACATTGACCCTTCATTCTATATCCCTATTTGTTTTTAGTATCTCAATATTAATTTTATCTCTAGCAACCCATACTATGTAGTCCACTCGTGTGGAATCGTTAGGTCTAAAAAATAACATATCTTTGATTTGCACATCTTGAGCTAGATTAAATGCATTTTTTGTTTTTTTATTCTTGGACCACCATATGTATCTATAGATGCCACTTTAAAATCAAGGGTCCTATCATGAAATTTTTTGTGAAAATATCTATGTAGGGTTATGTCGTGATGAGTTATAGGCCAAAAATATCCTATGCACTCAACTTCAGAAGGGAACATGTCTTCTTTCATTATGTCATGGATGTTTTGGAAGTAATATTGTAGATCCTTCCACGTACTATTTCTGGTCAAACCAAATTCATTAAATTGTTATACATACTTATTCAAGTTATATATAATTTATTTGTCACTATTTTTTCTACTTCTATCTAAGTCTTTTTAAACAATGGAATCTTGAGACATTTCTCTATTTTTTAAGTCTTTGAAATATATTTTTGTCAAATTACCTTCTGGAACATTTGACTCACCATTTTATTTTGTTCCCCATAATGTAATCGGCGGTGACCAATTTCTATCTCATAGATTTTTTGTAACACATAATGGGGGGACCTTGCTCCATGCATAGAAGAAAGTATTAACCTTTTGTCAAACCTACTATTTCATTTCTTCCCTTGAGCTGGTAACTATTAAAATACTCTTTGAAATACACTACCTATTCAATCAAATATGGCATGAAGTTTCTTGTATTTTAACACATCTTATAAGTGTCCATCATCTCTGCCACACTCCATACATCTTTCCTCTTTATACATTCAGACATGATTCTAAATATGCCATCGATGTCCTCATGGGTATGTTTTAAAAGTAGAAATCTAACTTCAACATCAAGGAAAACACCTTTGTAGACAATGAGAGATAAATATTGCAACTTATATTTGTACAAAAAAACATGATTTTGTGAATTTGTAAATGTAACATTAGTTCCATATAAGGTTTGACATTTTTTAAATATAATTATAGATGGAAGTATCTATTCTTATTGTCCTCATAAAAGATGTCTAGTTGAAGGTATAGCCTGGAAGGAAGTTTCTTGAAGGCACCAATTGATTGTGCTTATTCTCTATATTTCTTGCATTTAAGGTAGTAATTGTTAGACGAAAGTGCATCATACAATAGATATTTTAAAGATCTAGGTTTATATATTAAAGATCCATAAGCATCTAGCATTGTTGTCCCATATCCTTGAAGCACTAGTTGAATGAGGTGATAGTAAATTTAGACCCTCCAAGAATGTACGATAAAAAAAAATTCCCATATCCACCTACACCATGACCATGTTTTATAATCCCTACCATTGATAGATCTAATATTTTGTTGATAAATACTTTGATTTTTATCACTATCCTTGGCACAAATGTTTTTTGACATTCCACCTTGTCATGAATGACATTGAGGAATTATTTAAGGTATTTCTCTTACATTCATTTATGTGTGTAATACATTTATCTTGCAAAAAGTATTTGATTTGAGTGCATCACGAATTTTTGATTAATACAATCTTCCTAATCTTTAGGGAGGGACATAGAGCATTTCTATTGAGTCAACAAGATGCATGTTTTGGACCTAGTGAAGTCATCAGATGTGGAAATGGTCACATCATGAAAATTAGTTTTCCACATATTATTGAATTTTGGTTGGGATATTGACTCATATTGCATATCTACTAGCTATGCATTGATGTGGTGCCTCATAAATTCTTGAGTGAAAAATGTTGTAAGATTTCAAACACTTTCTCGTGAGTTGTCTATATCTACCTAACATGTTAGTCATGGAGAAACATCTACAAAATCATCCACCAATTGGTCCATAAAATCTTTAGCTACCATTGTCTTCTATTTTGGCTTGTGTCAAAATATCCCTATATGGAATGCATTTTGTTCCCCATTTATTTGATAATTTTGAATGTCAAAAAATCTAATTATCTTCAATCCATATATTTTAAGTGAAGTTTCCAAATAGATCTTTGTGCCCTTAAAATCAATGTTAGTTTTGTTTTTATTTTTCTTAAATAAACCAGCAAAAAATGCATCCAAGACATGTTGCCTCCTATTTGTTCTAGTGGAATCAATCAACTTCATCTTTGCATATTTTAGAATCTCAAATGACAATCCTGACTAATTTTTTTTATGCAACATTTATCTCCATACATTGTTGAAATCTCACTATCTATGCTTTCATCAAACTCCACTTGGTTGAGTGAAGTGTTTGGCTGATTTCTTTTTCACCCTGAGTATTTGTAGGCACAATTTAATTTTTTTGGATGCCTTTATGCTAGGATTGTCAGGAAAGAAGTGAATTCATTATTAACTATGTCTTAAATGTTTCCAATTTATTTCTCCTTTGGTGTTATGTATGGTAAATTGATTTCTCTACAAATCTCAGTGTCCACTATTTTGTTGGAAGGCCATCGAATGATAGATTTTTTAGTTACCTCTATACTGCAAGTCTCATAATGTCGTATAACTTGCCTTATGTAATTTACCAATTCATTTTCTAACATTGGGATAGGAATGCAACTGAAAATATCCCTTGGTTATGCAAATTCAACATAACCAAAAGAAATTTTTTCATCATTTGCAAGAGTTGTACATTTATGTAAAAAATGTACCCTTTTCCCAAGAAATTTTTTCTTAGGCTTTGAAATGTGGTAGGATCATTGACATATCAAAAAAATGAATCCAAGCAAAGGTTTTCTTGTTGTAATGGTTGTATATGTAGAACTGAACTCAAATTATTTTATCTTTGTTCCATGCCATTGTCTATAGAAAACTTGTCTATGACATGTTGCATCATGTTTGTGCTCCATATAGTAAAAATATCAACTACATCCCCAAAATTTTCCACAAAATCTATAGGAAATGGAAGTGGTAGAGTCAGATCAAAAGCTTTAGTCACATTAACACTTACACATTCAATAGGTATTTCCTCATTGTGGCATGTGGAAGTGAGATTTATGGGTTCCAAAGATTCAGTGTTTGAACCTACCACTTTGTGTATTCTTATTTCACCAATGACCTTACCATTATTTATGAGAGAAACATAGTCTCCATAATGGAAAGCCATTGATGTATGATTTTCTAGCCTAGACATTTGCAAAAGACATGAGAAGAGTTGTTAATCAGGGTATTTATAAAATCAATCCAATTTAATAAGAGTTGTTAATCATATACTACATACTTCAATTCTTGCTTCATCCTTCTTTGAAGGTACCTCCTAGGAGATACATTTCAAACATGCATCAGAGTAGAATAGTTATGTAGAGAAAAATAGCTAATTTAGTCAATATTCAACCATGTATTTTATTACAATACAAAATGATAATGAGAAATGGGGGTTTTGAGTAAACTTATGGAAAATGATTAGATTATTATATTTTGATATCTTGTATTTGATTTGAACCTCTATTATGGACCCAAAAGTTTGAAGGTATCTCTTAGAATATACCTTTCAAACATGCATATGAGTACCCTTGAAGGTTTGAAAATCCTTGTAATACCTTGAAGTGTACCTGCGACATTAAGCAAAGAATTCATTTTTTAATAGTCAAAGACATGTGGCATGTACCCATAAACCCATGACATTTCAACAAGAATCCTCAGATAGAATTCCTTTGCCTTATAAACCTACCCTTCAACCTTTCTGAAATGATCACTTTTGTCCCAGATCCCTTTACCTAACTAACCTACCCTTCAGATTTTTTGTTGTGGCTATGTTGGTCCAACATAATTTCCCTTAACCCTTTTTGAATTTCCTTTTAGATTTTTTAAATGGCCCTTTCCCTACCCTAATGTACCATTTAGTACTTTTGTCCTAGACCATTCTATCTTATGAAGTAAAACCTTCAGCCATTTTTAACCATGAAGTAGACCCTTTAGACCTTTTAACACTTACCCTTCAGGATAATGGACATGGCCTTTTTCCCTTTATAACCTACCCTTCAGCCTTTTAAAAGTTCCATTCAACCTTTTTGCAAATAACCTTCAGGATTTTTATCATCTCCACTTTACCCTTCAAGACTTTTATCCTAGGCCCTTTGCCCTTCAGGAATTATCCTTTGGGACATTTTCCTGTGCCTTTATCCTATGAAGTAGACCCTTCAAGACTTTTTTCATGGGAAATTTTACCTGTGAAGTAAATCCTTCATAATGTTCCCCGATGAAAATGACCCTTTGGGATAATTTCCTCTAACATTTTTCCTAAAACAATTTTCTTGATAATATTGCCAAATGATGGGCTTTTTGTTGTAGGTCTTTAGTAAAAGATTAGTCCCTAGCATAAACCTGAATACCTTACTACCAAGAATAATATTATCCCTTTGCCATACTTATCCAAAATAAAGATAAAGTGTCTTCTAATGATATATACTAAAGACCCCTACCAACTTGAACCAACAAAGTTTGAATTATATAGGAATATAAAATCAAGGTGAACATTGGGCATTTATGTCACATGAACTACTATTAAATTCAAACTACTATATATGTGATACAAAACCATTATAATCCATTTCTTTCAATCAAACTTGCATTTTAAGTCTCATACTATCCAATAGCGATAAAGAGCCCTAACTATTATCTCAAAGAGCATTGTGATTAAAATAATGATTAAGATATAGCTGAGTGGATCATACAACATACATAGCACCTAGAAGGAAATTGAAAACATCATAGAGTGTATAAAATAATGGTGTCTTCATCTAGGACATTTAGGGGAGTAAATCTTCCATCACCATACTCATTCAAGGACTCCACAGAGTTCACAGATATAGTGTTTAATGCCACCATATTTGAGAATAGGTACATGAACTATTTAAAGCTATGGGACATAGTGGATTTGATGGACATATTTTCATTGGAGGATGAGATGGAACTCGATGATAGGTTATTTTTCAAATAATTGTTGGATTTCAAATGCCCAAGGTTACATTTTATTGTCACCAAGATAGAGGTGATGCCATCCATCAACCTCTTATAGGATTTGTTCTTCTTGAGAAAGATATTACAAGATGCCTTCCTACATTATTTTAGCAATAACATAGTGGTCGTATGCATTTCAAGATCTGACTTCCAAAGATACCTATCTTTGAACATACCTAATGTACATTATGACAAGCACACATTGCCACAGTTTAACACAGAGAGCTCAATTGAGAAGGCATTAGCTTTATGGTTAATCCTAAGCTAGACCATTTCATAGAAATGGAAGAAGCCAAAGGGGAATATTTCTATAGACAAGTTCATAATGGAGACTCACATTAGAATGGCTCTATTTAATTGACTATATGGTATGATAAGTATTCATTTTGTCAATTTAGACTGGGTGTCATTTATTTACATGATGCTCACCTGTGATGCTATATATGCCATGGGAGAGATAATCAAATTCCACCTAAGGGAGAAAATAATTCCAAAAGACAAGCATCCCACACATTTGGGCAATTTTTATATGATGTCATATTTACTAGATGTTGTTATGGGAACTTGTTATAGAGACCTCAGGGAATTATGGAGCCCAACCATGAAATGCATAAAGAATAGAATTTGTGATCATTACCAGTTTATGCGCATATATACCTACACCAAGAATAAGGTGATAATAGATAAATATTTCTATCCATGAGTTTGGAAAGCCATTAATGGCTCACCCATGCCCAAAATTAGACAAAATATTGTAAAAACCTTGGAAAGTAAAGGATATTATTTCCTCTATGTGAACTTCACATTTATAATGATTTGGGGAAATAAGGTTAATCCTTTGTGTCTCCCAAAATACACCCTAGACAAGTTGGGAAAGTAATAAATCACTTTACAACTATGGTGAAGTGTTGAAGAGGACCTATCCAGGTAGAATAAGGCTTTGTTATTTGGTCACCATTTAATAATTGTAAAAATGGTTTACATAATGAAGAAGTATTTTGAAAAAGTGGGCAAAAAGTGAAAGAGTTATCCTTTTCCCATGCTTCCACATAGAGATTGGAATTTGTATGGGCTTATTTGGAAATACATATAGGGATTTAATGTCCCCTATAATCACGTTCCCTATTTATATGATTTTGTGTTTCTTATGCGAAGGATGATGTGGATGTGTTGGAAAGAGAAAGGATTGCTAGACTTCAAGAAGATCATTTAAGAATGATCTAGGATGATCCTTTAGTCATAGTAAAGGAATCAGACAATAAGAAGGTTCTATCAAAATATGGGAGCATTTTAACTTCTAGAGAGGACAATCTGAGGAGAAATCCAAGGACTAGGTGGATCCCTCATGTCAAACCTTCCCTTTGAAATTAAAGATAAAGATTATGAAGAAAGAACCTAGGTTTTCTGAACCTAGAAAAAGTAGGGGAGCACAAGTAAGGGACCCCATTAGTATAGATTATAATGAGGAGAGAACACAAAAATAACTAGCTGTAAACACCATTCAAGTGACTACTACTATGCCTCAGATCTAGATTTCCACATCTATTTGGATAACAACACAAGATGTAATGGCATCAACTCAACAAGGCTTCCCTACATAGATGAATTCCCCTCATATTTATATGAGGAATCCTATAACTCCAATAGGGAGTCCCATAGTAGATTCATCATAAGGCTTGCCTGCTACACCTCAATGTTTAGAACCAATATAGGGAGAGGTTATGATAATTAAGGACATTCAGGATGACTCTAATGAAAAAGGTGAGATGGAAACAACTAAGGCCATAAGCCTTCAAGAAAAGCCTATAGCACCAATATCCTTAGGTAATAAACTTTTCATGATTATTTTTGAGGTGGAAAAGGATGTTGCTTCCACAACCATAGCCATTCCACAATCCACTTCCATTCCACTCACCATACTTACCTCCTCTATCCCTTTTGGCACCTCCACCACCAGAGCCTTAAATAAGAAGAAGGTGTCCAAAAAGGTACATACTAAATTATCCACTCCATAATTTCATGTCCAATCCACTCAAACTTCCCTTCCCATACCATTTACCACCTCCATAGAAGAAACCATTATGACAAGTTCTAGCAAGGGAAGGAAGCCCAAGCCTCAATTGATTAAATTGCATCCACTCTCTCAATTTGGAGGAGTGGGTTAGTCTAAGATTATTTGGCCTTCCCTACCAAACATCCTTGTCAATACTTAAAAGAAATAATAGGTTGAGGAGGAGGTAGAGAAAGAGGTTATGGTTACAGCCTCAGATGCATCTCAATTAGATATTCCTCCATGGGTGATGGACTTGAGAAGCAAGGTAACCAAAATGCCTAGCTTCAAGGTCACCGAGCTTCCCTTTGTCTCCACTCTATTTGACCCCCCATCTGGTAGTATATAGAGAGTGAAGAAGAGGAAGCTAGAGGATAATAAGGGCACATAAATAATTCTAGAGGAAAGACATGAAGTATTCTCCCTCACTAAGAGGAAGAATAGACAACCTAAATAACCTCCTTACATTGAAAATATTGTAGACCTAGCCCAAGCCCATAAGGATGCTATAGTAGTTATCCATGAGGGAAAAAATATGGCTCAATAGGAAATTGAAATTGAAGTTCAAGAACTTGAGGTTAAGGTGGAACAATTAAGGGAGCAAGAAAAGACTATGTATATCCCTACAGGCATAGAAGTTAAGGTGGAATAAGTAGCTTCTCGATGATACAACTCTTTAAAGGTAATGAAATTCATGAAGCATGAAATGGACCCTCATGTAAATAATTCCAATAAAATGTATAATTCATTGAGAAATGACATTGCTAAGTTGAAAATGCTAGTTGCATAAATAGGTAACTCTTTATACAATCATCTAGATTTAATGACAACACTGGAGGCATATAATGCCTTAAAATTGGTTGTCATAAGACATGAGGAAGCATGATATTGGTTATAAGTAGTTGGGGCTTTAATCCCCAACTATCAGGTGCATGAAGCCCAAATCCTCCAAATTTTGCATGATTTGAAGATACCAAAGGTGAAGGATGCCACAAAAAAATTGATCAATAGGATCAATTTTGATAAACTTATTCAAGAAGTGGTGGATGACTTAAAGTAGAGTTTTCAAGGCTTAGCACCAGAAGAGATAGAATCTAAGTTAAGTGCAGCCAAAAATAAAGTCACGAAGGTTGATATTTTAAAGAAAAGTTTTAGATGACTAAGGAAGAGCATGAAAGACTCCTTGAACAAGTTAAGAGGATATATCAACCACCACTACTAAACTTGAACATCATATGGTAGTAGCATGATGTGACATATAAATTTTATCAAAAGAATGAGGCCAAGAAGAAGTAGACTTCTGGTAATGCGTCAACATCTATAACTTTTGCAAATTCCACACCAACCAAAGTATATGTAGCTATCTAAAAAACTTAGCCTTGATAAGCTAATATTTTATGCATGTACAATTTTGTAGATGGCATATATAGTCATAGTTTTATTATAGTTTAGAATTTTTATTATAAATTTGACTTTATATTTTGTACACATGCACACATTGCATAATTTTGAAAAGGTCAACTTATATAATTGATAACTATAGGATTACTCTTATACAGTTTTAACCACAATTATAACTACATGTTCTAACTGTCACATGGAATGACCTTGCATGAACTTGGAGGATGATGAAACCCCTTCCCCAAGTCTATATAAACAATTGTAATCAAACTTGTATTTTTATCAGATAATTATTGAATATAGGAGTAACATCAATTTTTATTGTTACTGAAGTGTTTGAGTATTTTATTTCCATTTTTTGTGTAATTAGTTATAACTTTTTTGGTTGTATATTTCAATAATATTTAGTGTGAAATAGCTACAAATAGATTCTTAACTATCTTGATTTATGTATTGATTTGTATATGTGCAAAAACTATTGAAATATTGGTAATTATATTGATTAGGTTGATTAAGTTCAAATTGAATCATATTTCTAAATGTGTACTAGTGCTTTTTTTTATGTAGCTTTCTCTATGTATGTTATATCTACCTTATATACTTCACTAGCCCAAGCCATAATCTACTAAATAAGAGTGTGCAATAGCTGATCTTAAAATATCAACCTTTTTCTGAGGCCTGTGAATTTCTTGCATCAGTATAAGGCTGTATGGGGATGAGTTGTAAGTTGTACTAATTAGACATAAATGATACATGATACAAAATTATAGTTGTGGGGAGGTAGGGGGCACCTATGTTTAACCTTTGTGAAGGATTAGGGTTGTTATTTCCTATGTGTCATCCCCTAAAATGCATCCCCTATGATTGGAATTTTATTTCAATGTATCTCCTAGGGGATTACCTTGAAAGGCCTTATAGTACTTTCAAAGGTTCTCCTCATAGATACCTTAAACATGCACATAATTGGAATTTTATTTATAGGCACTTCATAAGAGATGCCTTGAACATACACATGATTGTAATTTTTATTTCAATTTATCTCTTAAGAGATACATTGAACATGCACATGATTGGAATTCTCTTACGAGATATCTCATAGGAGATACCTTGAACATGCACATGATTGGAATTTTATTTCAAAGTATATCATAGGATATACCTCAAAGGTAATTGGAATACTTTCCATGTTGATTAAAAATGTCTTTGAAAGGGATTTGATATAACCATGACACCTTTTTATTTGATAAGAACCTTGATGCACATAATTGGAATTTTCTTTCAAGTTATCTCTTAGGAGATACCTTGAACATGCACACGATTAAAAAAATATTTCAAGGCATATCCTATGATATAACTCTAAAGGCCTTCGAATAACTTCCATTTAAATTACAAAGGTCCTTGTAAAGGATTTGATATAACCATGACAAATTTTTATTTGGAAAGAACACTGATGTACACTATTAGAATTTTATTTCGAGATATCTCCTAGGAGATACCTTGAACACGCACATGATTAGAATTTTATTTCAAGATGTCTCCTAGAGGGGATACATCAAAGGGCCTTATAATAACTTCCATATTGATTGTAAATGTCCTTGCAAAGAATTTGATATAACCATGACACCTTTTTATTTGGAAAGAACCTTGATGCACACTATTGGAATTTTCTTTCTAGATATCTCCTAGGAGATACCTTGAACATGCACATGATTGGAATTTTATTTCAAGGTATATCTTAGGATATACCTCAAAGGGCCTTGGAATACCTTACATGTTTATTTCTATGAGAGCATCATAAAAAGGCTTGGCACTCCTCTACTATTATTTTAGATAATGCTCTTTCTTTTATGGGTGCTAGGACAACTGATTAGGAAAATAGAAATGGTATATTATTTAGCACTTCATCCAAATATTACCCTCAAGGTAATGGGTTGGCTGAATATACTAAGAAGAACCTGATCAAAATCATCAAGAGAACCTTAGAGCATAACCAAAGAGCTTGGCACACCAAATTAAAGATAGCCTTATGGGTTGATAGGATGACTCCCAAGAGGTCAATAGGGAATTATCTTTTTGTGCTTGTCTATGGAATCGAAGCCATGTTTTCTATCTATCAAGAGATACCTACCTTAGATTTAGCACATCAACTAGAGTTACTTGAGAATACTCCAATGGAAGTGATATTAACATAATTAATGGAGTTGCAAGAATCTAGAGGTAAATCTCATTAGGCCATGGAACATTACTAGGTACTGATGAAAAGGTCTTTTGAAAAGAGGGCAACTCCAAGATCATTTAAGGAAGGTGACATAGTTTTGAAATGGGGTGAAGATAGAGAAAAACTAGGGAGGCATACCAAATTTGATGCCCTATAGAGTGGACTGTATGTCATCACCAAGTGCAAGCAAAGCAACTCCTTTCAGTTAGAAAGGATGAATAGAGAAGAACTACTTATCCCTGTGAACAGGATACATTTAAAACCTTTATATTGAGTTTCAAAGGTCTATTTTATAATATTAGGTTAGGTATGTTTTTCCTTTCTTGTCTTGTGGTGTTTGAATAAGTGCTCTTGAAGCACAAGTGTGTCTTTGTTTAGTTTATTATCTTGTGTGTTTCTTCTTTGTCTTTTATGTTGTTTAGTGCATTGTAGAGGTAGTTTTTATGTCAAGCCTATATACTTATGACTACACATCTTAATGGATAGGATTAGGCAATTTTTCATGGCACATCAAGCATTCCACCCTTGGAAAATCACCAAACATGTTGACCATTTTCCCCATAGGCCAAAATAGATCAAGCCCCTATAGTCAAAATCTTATATAGGGGCTTTTTATAATGTCATAGGGTATGTTACAACTTAGTCCTTGTATAATTTGGTGTCTTAGGGGTCATTTTAGAATCATACATGCAAGTGACAAGTTTTCATGGTGCTGAACAGTTGTAAGAATAGGTCCAAAAAAGCCTAAGTTTACATTTAGGAAATATTTCAAATTTTGTCTAAGTGTTAGAGCATTAGAGTTCTCTTAGAGAAATTGTTCCACACATTGTCTAAAATAAAAGTACAAGGAATAATTCCCTTGAAGAAATTATTCCACTTTATTTGGATAAGTGTTGGAATTATTTTGATAAATTTATTTCAGGTCTTTGGCTTAGTGTTGGGAATTATTTTGGACATTTTATCTGAAATAAAAGGCCTAAAGACACAAATTATTGTGGAAATTTTGTTTGTAGTAAAGGCTAAAGGTCATTTTAGTTTGAATGAGTCCACTCCTAGTGCATTGACAAAGAGTTTTAAATTTTTTTCTCTACTAGGCTTTTATTCATATATGCCATTAAGTCGGCCCTTGGTTCCTTGATTGACTAGCCTTGTATCATACCATAGCCTTAAACACCTATGAGACTTAGCATTTATTACCACTTAGGGTTTCTCACCTTTAGGTGAGGCCAACCTTTATAATTTCTTCTCCCCATTCTATCTTGACTATTTTATCTATGGATAAAAATGGAGGAGCAATGAGCAATGACCCCCTGCAAGCACCCGAGGAAGTTTATCTTGAAGGTATACCATGAGGTAATGCTTTGGAACCTAATGTTATATTTCCAATTCTTGAATTTAATTCTACATGTCAATGGTTAGAGCAAATTTTTTTAATAGGATATTTTATCAGGAGAATCCCATCTAAAAGTATATTACAGTCTTGGGTTCAATCTCATTGGTCATCTCATGGCATTAAGCTAGAGAGCATCTAGAACATGAATAAGGGTTTCTTTCTCTTTTACTTTTCTTACCCATCCCATGCTGGAAGAATCCTCTATAAGTCCTCCACTTGGAATTTTAGGAACTCACTAATGGTTCTCTCCCCTTGGACATGAGACCTTATGGTCTCAGAGCACTCTGCTCTTCAATTCCTAGTTTGGGTTGAATTTATAGGCTTCCCACTCCCATGCTGGCACTTTATTCACTAGATATCATCCTCTATAGGCCATGTGGTCTGCCATGAAAAAAATTAGTTTTACTCTACCAGACCACAAAAAAAGGTTTACATAGAAGTATACATATCCTAGGACATCAAAGAGTTTGTAGAAATCTAGGTTGGGGATGTAAGGCACTCTTAATGAATCTTGTATATCAACTTGGATAACACTTGATTCTTCTACCAAGAGATAGACCACAATATATGGGATTTCCCACTTTAGTTGACTCACAATAATGCATCCACCCACATAACCTCTCCCCTCAAGCCCTCTCTTTAAGCTAGCAAGATACTAGCTGAGGATGGTTGGACTACAGTTGGGAAGAAGAAAACTCACACCAAAGTTGGAAACTCAACTGCTACTCCTAAAGGAGGGAATCCATATTCAAGTAATGGTCCCTAGGAGAAAGCTCCTAGTACAAAAGAGCCCTCATTGGTTGCATCTCTAAAATTGGTAGAAAATCCCAAGGTGTTCAACACTCCTCTAGTTGCTAACATTTTTCCAAAGGTGTCAAGGCTTTTGGGCCTAATTCTTTAGACTCATAACTAGCCACCCTTCCACTTTTTTCTCAATGGGATGCACCCAAACACTCATATCCCTCTTTGAAGCATTGATGAGGTGGAGGAAGGAGAGTTTTTGGCTGACCCTGACTTGAGGAAATAATATGACTTCTTGAGTGCCAACAATGGGCACTTCCTATAGAATCGGTATGAAAGGGATGGACTCAAAGGACATGTCCCTTGACACTTATCATCTATGAATTAATTTTTATGGAATGTTAGGGGTCTCATAGATCCAAAATTCAATTTTGTTGTGTATGATTTTAGAAGGAAGTTTCCCAAGATGGACATTTTCTATCTATAGGAAGTCAAGATGGAATATTTTTTATTGGTGGCTATCAATAATTCCATTTGACACGACAGCATCATTATTCATATTAATCATGCCATAGGATGTGGATGTGTGATCACATTCATTTTTACAAGGTGGTAGCCATACTTAGTGCAATATGGCATGGACCCCACCAATCAATTAGTTTGGGCTCATTTTAGCATTAAAATCCACTCCTTTGGCTTTATTAATATTTGTGCCTCGAATGACACTTTGGAGCATTCTCATATATGGTGATTGATTGTGGATGATCTCCCTGATTCCCATTGGGTATTATGTGGTGACTTTAATATGGTGGCATTTCTTGAGAACAAAATACGTCACAAGCCTATGAGGTGGGCAACTGGCAAAATGGAGGCATGATTTTACATGTAAACTAAATGGGGCCTTTATGAACCCAATTTAACTCACTATCCTATAGATGAATTTTGGTACACCTAGAGTAATTTTAGGGAAGGTCCCACTCATATTTTGAAGTGTCTAGATAGGGAAATGATGTCCACCCAATCATACGTCTCTTTTATTAACATATTTTTTCTTTTGGTATAGGCACTGCCAAATTTTGGGCTTTTGGATCACTCCCCAATTTGATTTCATGTGACATGGCAGTTCATAAAAACCAAAGTCCACAAAATTCAATTATTATTTAACACCTCCTTGCTCAAGCATGGGCCCACAATGGCACACATTAGGATATTTTAGAATTTAGATCCATGTCTTTCTGAAGATTATATTTGTATTCTTTGGTGGGATGATAACATAAAGAGGACCTCCTAATTTTTATTGATCTATGGTCACCAACTTGCCAAAATTCAGAGACACTCCTACTCTACCACTACCTCAAAACTAAGTTGTGCTCTGGAAAAATATCCATTAATGAGATCTTACAGGTGAGAGTTGCATACTTAAGGTATCACATTCATATTTAAGATAACTAAAATGCCAAAGGAGCCCAAGTCAAATCTAAGCTTCATTGGCTTAAAATAGGGGACAAAGCTTCTAAGGATTTCTTTTAATTACTACGAACCAAAAACTCAAAGTAACAAAATCAAGTCATTTTTTAGGCTAGTAATAGACTCAAAAAACTTTGTAGATTATGCAATATTTTGTCTACCATTATCAACAAGTGTTCAAAGCTCAAGTGTCTTTTACTGAACATGATTATACCCTTCAAAAATTCCTTTCAGTGGTGCCATGCAAACTCACACCTGCCCAATGGGTGATTTATGATAGGTCCCTCACTATTGACAATTTACATGAAGTGGTGTCTCATATGGATAATAATAAATCCCCTAACATTGATGCATTTCCTTGCAAGTTCTACAAAACTCTTTGGGATCTTGTGGGAAGTGATTTACATAAGGTTTATCAAGAAGCATTTTGTGCACAATCACTGGGTAAAAATATAAATAAAGGAAATATCAAATTCATACCTAAGCAAGGGGATCCTAATTTGATCTATAATTGATGTCCCATTACCTTCCTAAATATTTCTTATAACATTATATTCAAAGCTTTGGTAATTAGGTTGTGAAATATGTTGTCTCTCATTGTGATTCTAGAGCAAATGGGCTTCATTATAAGCCATTATATCTTGGATAACATCATTGCCATTTGGGAATGGATGAATTGGGCTAGTGGTCTAATAAAAAAGGTATATTCATCAAAATTGACTTTAAAAAAGCTTATGATCGCATCAAGGGGCCTTTTATATTAGTTATGCTTCAGGCTCTGGGTTTGAGGCCCATCTTCATTTAAACTATTTAGATGTTTTTCTTTGATGCCTTGACTATCCTCTCCATTAATGGAATCACCTCTAGTAATTTTGGTTTATTCTATTCCATTCACCAAGGGTGTGCTCTAGCTTCTACCTTATATGTTCTTGCAACTGAGGGTTTTGGATATCTTCTTAGCAATGCCCAAGCTAATGGCCTTGTTAAGGGAATTTATCTCTCTCAATGCAGCTAATCTATATGAAGATATGTAATTGCTTAATGGCCACTTTGCATATGACTCCTTCCTTACACTCATTGAAGATGAAAACAATGTGGACAATACTTTATAATGTATTGACACCTTTTACTTGGCCTCTAGCTCTAACATCCAATAGCAGAAAAATTATTGCTACATATAATCTCACCTCCCTTTTCCAACATGAGCTACTAAATTTGATTGAAAGTGGATCCAATATGATGAAATATTTAAATTCCTTAGCATCCCCTTTACTTTTGATGCTTTTCCACCCCTATTATGGAAATATGTTGTTGACAAAGTTGCCAAGAAGCTAGAATATTGGGTGACCAAGTTTCTTTTGTTGGCAGGAAAATTTCAAATCTGCTAAAAAATTCTTACATCCACCCATGTGTATTACTCATCATGATAGGTACCTTCTAATAAATCTTACCAAAATTTGGAGAAATTGCTCTAAGATTTACTTTGGACAAACTCCCCACAAGGTAAAGGATTCCATAGGGTGGCCTAGGAATATTGTTTCCTCACACATGAAGTTGGAGGGATGGGACTCATTGACATAGCTCAACAAGGATCTGCCTTATGTGCCAAATGGATTATGTAGGACATTGAGGGCCTAGAATATTGGAAGGTGTTATTAAAATACTATATCTCCTTAGGCTTTCCCAAGGGAAAGAAATCCTAGAAAGGGCTCAACTTCCCTAATTTTCTCTTCATCTAGTCTCCCATCTACATCATTGGATCCTTTGTGGCCAAAATCATCTAGAAGGCTTGGGAAAAGATTAAGCCATGTCTTCTCTAGAATGGTTTTATTTTTTTAATGTGATCTCTAATAACTCCCACTCTCTATGGTGATCTCTCATTTTTTTATTGTAATGAAGTGTCCTTGGAAGAATTCCCCTGGATCAATGCCCTCAAGTTTTTTGTAGAGGAATTCATTTTGTCCAAGATATCTTTTTCAAGCATTCTCACTCTTGGATATCTTGGGAGGAGGAAAAATTTAAATTTTGGTTAGCCAATGTGGATCAAGAATCTTACCAGATGATTCTCAATGCCATCCTAACTTATATTCTCCATAAAATATTAGTCCATTCCACTTGGACATGGTGAAAGGATTGGAAATGGTATGTTGAGACCCTTTTCTATAATTACACTCCTCAACAAAGCTATGCTTGGCTCACCCCCCATTTTCCCATGTTTGACAAGCTTAAGGCCTACTAGGGGATATAATCATCTATTAAAACATGGATCTTTCACATGAACACTATTTGGGGGGCTTGTGTAGAGCCCAAGCTTGCCCACTTTGATTGGTGTATACTGCACCAAAGTTTTCCTATTGGTAGAAGACTTGTTCGCTTGGATTTCACTAGCTTACTTACCCATTTTGTGGCCACCTTGAGACACTCCCTCATCTCTTTTGATATTGTTCCAAAGATAAAAGGGTCTAGACTATGATCCATGATCTCTTCAGGCCTTTCTATCCTAGATTTTTCCTTTGGCAACATATCCTCCTTGGTGACAAACTCAAGATACCATTCAATTATGAGTAAGTCTGGCATAATTTTAGAGTGGATATTCTCTTTTAGATTTTGAAAGAAAGAAATAATTATATGTTTAATCATACTTCTATTGATTTTAATGTTTTTTATTTGCACAAATATTCTATCATCTCCAATGATCTTTTTTAGATTCAAGTCTAAGCCAATAAAATGGCTATGGAACTTGGGTATCTTCAAGATCTCCTCTCCCATTGGGGAGATGCTCCTTGTAATATTTCATGGGTTCCACCTTCTCCACCTAGGGATCCCAAAATGGATGATAGAGTGCCTCAACCACCTCATGGTGGGAATCATTGTAGTTATTTTAGGCATCACTCTCTAGTGACACCTCGTACCAATGTGTTTCCCCTCCTTGGTAGTCGCCACTTCCTTCCCCTATCGAGTAAGATGGTTGGGGTGTCCCTCCTCCTCTACACCCAAATTCTTAGGGGGTGCCACTTGAAGGCCATTTATATGTGCTAGATAAATTACCCATGCTCTCTTTGGCTATCTATCCCACTCAGACACAAGCAGATAATGATATAGACTCTACCCAAGTTACTAGTTGGGAGCATGTTCCAAATGGCAATGATTTTCCAAAATCAGGATAGGGTCCTAATGATATGGATCCTATACCTTATGGCCTTGATCTTATTGTATAGTTATCTCTTTTATGACTTTGTGAATTAGATGCTTATTTCTAGGCTTCGTCTAGATGATACTTTGATACTTTGGTTTTTCTCTTAGGCTCCGACTAGTGTGTCACGGCGTGCTCTCATATCACCTTCTTTTTTGTGAATTATTTGTATATTTATGTTTAGTTAATATATGGATATATTTAATTAAAAAAAGGTCATTTTAGTCAAATAAAAGTATAAAACACTTTTCTCGAAGGATCATTCTTTGAAAAAATGGACCAAAGAAAAATCTTGAAGGGTATTTTTCAAGTAAAGTGTCCTATACAATTTTATCAAAGGGTTATTTCTCAAGAAATTATCTCAAGACAAAGTCTTGAAGGGTTGTTTCTTTAATAAAGGGCCTGATATGATTTTATCTAAGGGTTGTTTCTTTCAAGAAAGTTTTACAGATAAAGTCTTGAAGGGACATTTCTTTGGGAAAGTGGTCTAAAACAAAAGTCCTAAAGGGTCACAAATGTCAATCGAAAGCAAAAAGATCAAAGATAAAATTTCTAAGAAAAGGTACAAGGGGGATAATTTTCTTTAAGTTAAATTTTTTTAGAGAATTTGTTCTGAGGAAAAGACTAAGTATGAATTCCTTTAATGAAAGTGGTTGAGAAAAAATCTCAAAGGCATGAATTTTTTTAGACATTTTGTCAGAAACAAATTGTACAAGGTAAAGAGCAAACTTAATTATTTCAAGCAACTATCCTATGACAATTTCAATAAAAATTTTATCTAATGCAAAAGATCCATAAAACAAATTCCTTAAAAGAAAGTAGCTGAGACACAAAGTTCACAACAAATGTCCAACAAAAGTTCTAAAATAAATAGCCTAGGGAATTTGTGATCCATAGATTAATGGTTTCACAGACATCATTGACATTTCCATGGATGTCAATTAATGATTATGCAAACATCAAACTCAATCCATGACAAATGATCATTGAAGTTTGAATATCCTAGTGGCAGTCATGCAAATGTCAAATATGTTCATGTAGATGTAAAATAAGGTTGTGTAGACATCAAATTTGAGCTTGTGAAGTATCCTTTTGTTTTCAAATAATAGATTCAGGAAAATCCAATGGTTCACATTCATCCATATAGAATATCTAATGATGAGTGGTGATTGATGAGTTAATATGTCCAAAAAAATAAATGGCTCTCATTCAATCATGGATTCAAGACCAATGACATGCGCGTAAGTCAAGGAGTTAGTGGACCCTAAGTATAAAGTCATGATTAACAAGTGGCACAAGCACATTAATCCTAGCAGAGGATCTATGGATTGCATTTATTTTCATTAGGTAGATTAATGAAGTGAGATGATTCAAGAGATCAAAGATCTAGGCCATTTTTTAATGACCAACCAAATGAAGGTGAACACAGGTGACTTAGATGAAGGTTGACAAAGCAATTTCAATAAGGTAAGTTAAATAAAAGGTATGGAGCTAAATTTGAGCATGGTCCAGTTTAGACTAGAGACAATTTTTCAAAGGGTGCCACTGAGGCAAACACATAGACTTCAATGGTTTTATCTCCAGGACTAACTACATGAAAGGGACCCTTCTCTCCACTGTTGCACAACATGGAAAGCTAGTGAAGAGTAGTTATCACCAGGACAAATCTCTAATAGATTAATCTAATTATTTTAACTACATTGATGTTGGAACGTAGCTCAAAATAATTTAATCCTATTATTGCAACCATTAGATAAGATCAAGGAGTAAATAATGAAACTATGAAACCACTTGAAGTAACCCAAATTAAACAAAAGGTCTGAATGAGCATAATTTGAAGAAGCAATTGTAATTGTGGTGAGGTATTTCCTAGGAGATACCTTGAACATGCACATGATTGGAATTTGATTTAAAGGTATATCCTAGGAGATACCTAAAAGGGCTTGGAATACCTTCCTTGTTTATTTCAAAGGTAATTTAAAGGGATTAAATATAACCATGACAAATTTTTATTTGGCAAGAACATTGATACACATTATTGGAATTTTCTTTCGAGATATCTCTTCAGAGATACCTTGAGCATACACACAATTAGAATTTTCTTTCAAGGTATCTCATAGAAGATACCTCAAAGTGATTTGGAATACGTTCCATGTTGATTTAAAAGGTCCTTGAAAGGGATTAGATATAACCATGATAACTTTTTATTTGGAAATAACACTGATGCACACTATTGGAATTTTCTTTTGAGATATCTCCTAGGAGATACCTTGAACATGCACATGATTAGAATTTTATTTCAAGGTATCTCCTAGGAGATACCTTTAAGTGTCTTATAATACATTCCATATTTTTTGGAAAGGTACTTTTAAGTTATTTTATATAACCATGACAACTTTCAATTTGGCAAGAACCTTGATGTGCACTATTAGAATTTTCTTTCGAGATATCTCCTAGGAGATACCTTGAAAGGTATCTCCTAGGATATACATAGAAGGGACTTGGAATACCTTCCATGTTGATTTAAAATTTCCTTTCAAATGATTTGATATAACCATGACAAATTGTTATTTATCAAGAACCCTGATGCACACTATTCAAATTTTCTTTCAAGATATCTCCTAGGAGATACCTTGAACATGCACATGATAAGAATTTTATTTCAAGGTATCTCCTAGGATATAAATATAAGGTCATTGGAATTCCCTGAAATTTTTATTTCAAACATCCTTGCAAGGGATTTGATATAACCATGACAACTTTTTATTTGGCAAGAACACTGATACACACTATTGGAATTTTCTTTCAAGATATCTTGTAAGAGATACCTTGTCTATGCACATAATTGGAATTTTATTTCAAGGTATCTCCTAGGAGATACCTAGAAGGGACTTATAATACATTCCATGTTGACTACAAATGTCCTTATAAAAGATTTGATATAACCATGATAACTTTTTATTTGGCAAGAACCCTAATTGACACTATTGGATTTTTCTTCCCTAGGAGATACCTTGAACATGCACATGATTGGAATTTTATTTCAAGGTATCTCCTAGGAGATATATCAAAGGACCTTGGAATACCTTCCATGTTGATTACAAAGGTCCTTGAAATGGATTTGATATAACCATGACACCTTTTTATTAAGAACCTTAATGCTAGCTCTGATTACTTACAAGAACGATGCATGACACTCCCTCAACCAAATAAAATTAGAGGGCCCCACCCAAAATATCAACATGAATATAAATATGCCATCTGGAATAATATAAAAAAATCATCATACTAAGCTATATTTTGATCGCCCTTGAGAACAATCAGAAGGTGACACATGTCAAAAGGTAGCAAAATTTAGATTTAAAGCTAAAATTGATGATGAATCAAGGGTAAATCAGAGTTAAATTTGAATTCTAATACAATTGAATGCCAAAATTAATAGCTTGAAGATAGTCCCCCATAAGAATCCTTACAAGCTAGGTAGAACTAAAATCACAAAGTGGTAGGACATTGTAGTAGCTACAAGGCATAAAAACTCATACGTATTGCCTAAGGATGATTTTAGGGCATGGGACCCCAAAAATGTCATTACAAGGAACTTATTAAAATTTATAAATGATGTGGATATGGAATATAAGCACCAAAAAGAGGTGCATGAATGGATTTATATGGATGCAATGAGTGATGAGGTAGTCCTCAAAAATGCTATAAGGAAGAATATAGAGCTGGAAATGAGGCTTGATGTGGAGAAGAATAAAGAGGATATTATGAACCCATAACTCCCACCAACTCATGGTATCATGTTTAGTGATGACTATGAGGAAGAACAAGAGGAGGAGGCATAAGATAATATTCCTCTCATTAGGAATAGGTCATATAAACATCCACTGTAGGCTACTCCAAGTGGACAAAGCCTACCTCTGATATCTAAGCAAGGGGAAGATAGTAGCCAACCTGGACCCTCTCAAGGTCCTAAACTTGTCTCTACATCTATTGAGGAATACATCACAAAAAATTGGATTAATTAGATCCAAATGTCATTGACCTTGAGGACTCTCAACAAGGAATTGAGTTCTCAATAGAGGAACTGCAGACATTGGTTGATAGGAATATAGAGAAAGTTTACACAAGGAAAAAGTCTCCCTAAACTACCATGAGAGGAGCAATGCCTTACAATTATATAAAGTGATGAAGAAGAGGCATGAAGATGAAATCCAAAAAGCTAGAGTGGTCATGAAACTTAACCAAGCAGTGCCTTACACTTACATTTTAGCTACTTGGATGTATTTGGGCACCTTTTATGGGCCCACGTAAACTTGTATTAGGCATTTTTTGAGCCTATAAATAGGGGATTCCCCCTCATTTATAACCAGAAAATATTTGTTACCAAAATTAATATGAGCCAAATAATTCTTTAGCTTTTCTATAGTGATCTCTTGTGTATGTTATTTGGTTTTTGATTATCATGCTTTTAGATGGCTAATAGTTTATTTTATGAAAGATAATTTGGTAATAACACACATTATATGAATTTTTTGGCTTGAGTTTAACACTAGGTTGACTAATTTGATAGTATACTTGCTCTATTTTCTTCTTATTTACAATGGAATGTGCCATGCAATTTACTATGAGTGAGTAATTTTCATGCAAAGTATGTTGTTAGACATATGCATTTCCTTCCTCTAAAGCTTAAACTACATTTATTTAGCTTTGAGAATTATGCTAAAATTGGTATATGCTAGTTTCATGTGTTTTTTGCCTCAAAAGTTAGCAAAATTGGTATCTTTGATCATTTTAAGCGCAATCTCTTTTCTACCCTACCTTAATCACTCTTCGATCCACACATGAATCAATTTAGCTTAGTTCATGCTATAAATATCCATTGTTCATTTACATTTTGGCCAATAATTGGTAAAGATTGAAACAATTTTACAAAGATTAGCAAGAATAAGTGTCATTGCATAAACATCTATTGTCCCTATATCAGGCCTGCTAGAAAACTTTCAAAGTGATGATCACATATTTTCTATTTGTGCTATTTACAATAGTATTTATATAAACAACTCAAGCCCCAAGTCTTCCAGGACTTAAAAATGAGTTTCTTACTTTCCCCTTGTTACCTAATGACATAGGGAACACAATAATTAAATCAATAAGCCCAATAAAGTAGCCTTTAAGCAATCAATCAATTGTCTTTGAGACACCTACAAGCTTGTTTTCAAGTTAAAATATGGTAGAATCAGGGGTCTGGAAATTTTAATACCTTTTTTAGGCTTGTGGAGGTTATTTGGACCATCAAATGCATGAACTATTGAGATGAATAACCTTAATGTAAAGCTCAAGAATGATACATGTGAGGTTCAAATAGGGACAAAGAAACACAAATGTACATACACACACACACACACACACACACACACACACACACACACACACACATACATACATATATATATACATACATATATATATATATATATATACATACATATATATATATATATATATATATACATACATATATATATATACATACATATATATATATATATATACATACATATATATATATATATACATACATATATATATATATACATACATACATACATATATATATATATATATATATATATATATATATATATATATATATATGTATGTATATATATATATATATATGTATACATACATCTATATATATACATACATACATATATATATATACATATATATATATATATATACATATATATATATATATATACATATATATATATATATATACATATATATATATATATATATACATATATATATATATATATAGCTTCAAGAGCACTGCTATAGTCAAGTGGGTGAACCATGCTTAATGGAGACTTCAAGGGTACAGACTTTCAATCATGGTAATGAGATTGTTAAGATATTATCATACATAGATCAACTCATAGGTTCTTTATGTATTGTCAAAACTCCCAAAGCATCTTCTATCATAGTCCATACAAAGGACATCACATCATGCATAGTGGTATATATAGGAGAGGTTTGTTTTCATAATGAAAGAATGGTGAACATATGAAGAAGATAATAGTCTAAAAGGAATGTATTAAGTTGTGGACTTTGGAGGGGACCTCAAGGAGATAAACTCAGTTGAATATTCAATTCCATAAAATATTCACCTATAACTACTTAAGGGAATAAAAAAATATGTTGACAGTCAAGACATTGAAGTAATAAGGTCTCGCATATTTTCAAATTACATAAGATCTTGTTATGTTTGAAGAATAATTTCATTTTATTCCTTACTCTTTTCATCCCAACATCTAATAGGTTTAGTAATTGATCTTAAACTCACATATTCAAAGGAGTTAGCCTCACAACTAGAGGTATGGTCTAGATACATGCATCCCACAACCTTAGATCATTCCAATGTTAGTCTAGATATGAATCAAATTTGAGAAATCTAATTTCAACTAGGTGCTATCTAGGTTGCTAACAGAAATCAAAAGAGATCTATTGGTCTTTGTTATTACAAGGGAACTTTCTTTTCTACCCTACATTACTCCCTCCTTTTGAAATTTTTTAACATGAATCACTTTAGATTAATGCTCATTATGTATATCCATTTTTTTTTAAAGAGTTTGGGCTTATATTTGAAAATACAAATTAATTTACATCATAACAAATTTAGGTAGATTATGTCACTACCATATTTTTATTATCTCTATAGCAGGGTCTGATTATAGAATAGAATGTGGTAAGTTGTAACCACATAATATCTCCAAAAAAATTGAGTTAAGCCCCAAGGTGCCACTATAATTTTCCTATTGTCCCTCGAATCTAAGAAATGTTATTCTGATGTTTGCATTACATCCTTGACATAGACACACATCAAAAATATATAAAGACCTGAGGATGAATCTAAATATTCTCAACCTACTATTTCCTATCATCAAATTTTAGGTATTAGTACTCCTCCAGATACTAAAGTGTTCAATTTATTCAATATATATGAGTCGAATATATTTATTGACTATAGGAGTACACAAAAATTCATCAACAATAAGTTGGATACTCAATTGAACTATTTCATTTACCCAGCTCCAAAATTCCAAAACTTAATTATAGGTGGGGGTATAGTCAATTTTTTTGGTAAATTCCATAGTATAAAGCTATGGGAGACTACCTATTATATTATCTTATGTTTTCTATTATCTTGAATGGGGATTAAAAAAATTTGGATTGTAATGGCTCAACACTTTATGCATAATTGAGATGAATTTTGAGTAAATATTCATGCTCATTTATTTAGAAGGAAGGACATTTGAAATGCATGGTTTATTGGTGAAATATATGCAATTGGTTGGTTTTCACTAGATGATTAATATGACAAAAAATGTGCAAAGTAATTATTATGTCATTTGCCATAGAATTTAAACCAAATAAGGAGTCTACCCATATTGAATTACAACTCATGGAGTCTACCCATTTTTGTCTTATACACCCACTTGACTCCTTTGACATCTTTTCCTTTTGGAAGGTCAACTAAATCCCAAGTATAATTTATCTCTATGGTAGAAAAAAATAGAATGTGCAGGCCTAGTTGGGCAGCAACCAACAAGACTAAGTAAAACAAAATATTGAGACTATGGGGATAGTCCAGGCCAAAAAATAGTGATGAAAATTATCTAAATAAACATGCAAGAGGAGATGAAATAGGGGAGGTCAGATTTATAGAAATAAAACATAAAATTTACATATATTAAATTAACCTAAAATACTATTACAACTTGTTTACAATACATAAACTTGTACAACTATAGCTATTTAAAAGACTCACAATAGCAAAATTTTCATTTTCCATGATTCAAAATTTCAATGTCTGGATTAAAATTTTCCATGTTGGGATTAAAAATCCAATTTTCATCATCAAAATTTTCAGCATCCAATTTTATAATAACAAACTTGTACAGCTACAACTATTCATAAGACTCACAATAGCATAATTTCCATTTTCTATGCTTCAAATTTTCCATGTAGGGATTCAAAATACAATTTACATCATCAAATTTTTTAGAATCCAATTTTAAAATTGAAAACTTATATATCTACAACTATTCACAAGACTCACAATAGAAAATTTTCCATTTTTCATGCTTCAAATTTTCCATGTCGAGCTTCAAATTTTCCATGTTAGGCTTCAAATTTTCTATGCTAGGCTTCAAATTTTCCATTTTAGGATTCAAAATCTGATTTTCATCATCAAAATTTTTAGCATCCAATTTTACAGTAGCATAATATCCAGTGCCACAATGATGTCACGACTGTTATCATAATTTCTTTAAAATTAAGACTAGTTTGTATGTGAAAAAATATACTTCCTAAAAGAGTAATTACTAAATATAAAATACAATCCCTTGAAAAAATAAAATCACCATTAATCCCATGGAGTGAAGGTTAATTACATCCAAAATAACCCTACCATTATGGTAGGGTGATCTTCACATGTATTTTGATATTGATCCCCAAATAAGCCAAATTTAATTCAAAGTTGATTTTCATTTTATTTGATTTTTTGGCCTTTACAATTGGATAATAAAACTAATGTTGAAATAGGTTAAATAGTCTATAGTCTATTTATATGTAAAAAAATAAGTCACTCCTAAATGATGACAATCTAGTCAAGAATGAACCCTTTATCAAATTCTAAAACATACCATCATTGACACCTTGGCACAATGTGAATCATTCGAATGTCACCATTTTAATATCTATCACATTAATTTAACATGATCTTGATATTCGACATTGACCTAAGCACAAGATTAATTGCCCAAATAGCACCATATTAATCTCACATTAATTTCACAAGCTTGGAGAGTACTTAAACAAGGATTTATTTTTTATGATGTGACTATTGGAGATTTTTTCCACTAATGAGGCTACTCAAATAGGATTTTAACATCCAATGGGAACATAAAATATATTAATTATCCTAAATTATTAATTTATATGAACATGTAAATGATGTCAATTGAATCTCACCACATCTAATTTAATCTCACACATTAAACAAATATATTAAAATACTAATCAATGCTATAATTACTCTATTTAATTTATTTGGTCCTTATTCTCACCATATTCCAAGTGAAAAGATCATTTAGACATCAATGGGTCCTTGTCAGGTTATAAGTTGGTCTTTTTGGTTAGTCTGGGTGATTATCTGTAATTTTTTAAATTTGAAACTATTAAATATATTAGTTATTAATATTATTTGATTATAATTATTAAAAAATGTCAGCTTGAATCATCCTAACATTCATCATTTGGGTCCCTATTAGTTTTCAACACACAAGGAAATAAATAATAATCAATAGTAGTAAGCACTAAACAACCCTAGTAATCTCCATTATTTCATTATTTCAGCCATCATTTTATACTATCTTATGTTTTCTATTATCATGGATGGAGCTAATATATTTTTTTGGATTGTAATGGCTCAACACTTTATGCATAATTAAGATGAATTTTGAGTAACTATTCATGCTCATAGTTTAGAAGGAAGGGCATTTAAACTGCATGGTTTATTGACTAAATCTATATAATTGGTTAGTATTCACCAAATGATGATGATAAAAAAAGGTGCAAAGTAATTATTATGTGACTATTTTTCATATAATTTAAACCAAACAAGGAGTCTACCCATATTAAATTACAACTAGTGGAGGTCTACCCTTTTTTGTCTTATACACCCACTTGACTCCTTTGACCTCTTTTCCTTTTGTACCAAGATTTACAACATGGTTCACTACTACCTAAGCTAACCTAGGGCCTTCCTGAGCTCGACACACATTCTTAAAAATTGTATAGATTTTTATTAAAAAATTGATTGAAGTATATACATGCAGAGTATTTGAAATTATATTTATTGTATTGTTTTCTAAAATTTTAGTGTTACAATTTAAAAAACCATGTTTGCCTGAATAATAGTCATGTGTGCACTCCTTCAATGGAAGGCTCATTGACATCATAAATAGGCACACTCTAGTAGGGCTAAAAATATTACAATAATCTGAATCTTCATGATTTCATAACATAAAGTGCTAAACAATGATTAAAAGGGCCTAGTCAACACAAATAAATCACACATTTTAGATAGAGTAAAAAATATATTGAACACTATTAAGATTAAATACCTAAAAATAAGGATTTATAGAAATGATAGTAATAAATATGGTCAACACTTTAGACACTCTAAAATATGCTTTGTTCTGATCTATCAAAAATCTGCAATGTATGTTAAAAAAACTAAGAATATGTAGGAATAGGAATATATTTGGTCAAACATGTTCAACAATTATTGTTCCTCTTAAAAATGTGTGAAAATTATACGAATCCCATTTTTCAAAGTAAATTTTAATTTCAAATTAATTGGGGGCTCCTACCTATTTTTGAATGCAAATGTGCCTCATGAATATTCAAGTCAAATTAAAAGCATGTAACAAGTATTGAAAATTCAAACCCTAACCAAAGAGTTAAATCCTAAGCATGTTCTCAAGATCTATGGTCTACATGAGCCTGGCATAGTTGATCAAACAATGTGTGTAATGTTTAATTATCAAAGGTTCTATGGAGCTCTGTAGGGGTGATAAGTGTAACCATCTCGAGAGCCTAGTAAAGATATTAAATGATGCATGAGAGCCTAGTACAAAGATCATAGAACTGAGCAGTCATCATGTGGCACACACAAAAAATAGGATGAACATGAGAATGACAAGTGACAAGCTCAATAGAGAACCTCATGGACATGTAAAAAATTGATGCTCATGTGCTCATTAATAATGGTCACATAGACATCAAATCCCTTATGTTCTTTTCTAGATAAACCTATCCATTGACTTTTTTAACCACAGTTCTATAATATGCCAAGTCCTTACTTTGAAGCCATGCATTTATGTCATATACACACTCTTTATGGGTTTTCAAGGCAAACTCACCTTGAATATATAACTTATCTTTACCTTCATCCATTTTTCTTAGCTGATGAAACCTTTATCCCTATCTTCCTTTATTTGAACTCACCTTTAATATCAATCATCATTATCAACATACACAATCTAATAACTCATATCTTATTTCATCAACTAGGTTTCAACATGGAATTATGACAATAAGAAATAGAGAATGAGAATGTAAATTATTTCTTTCTCCCGAATAGTCTATGCAATGAAATCAAATTTAACACTTCTCAAATATTTTCTTGGACATTCTGATATGAAGTTTGAGATCACTAAAGTTATAGAAAATTTTGTTCTTAAATCTTAGACAAAGGTTCATACAGATTAGTATTGGTCGTGAGTACTTAAAAATAAATATTTTGATTCATATTAAAATAAATATCTATGTGGGATCTATATTTAAGTAATATATAATGTTGTGTTGGTCTATACAAGGCCAATTTGGGTATCAACTTCTTGCATAGACAAAATGAGTCATTTGCTACACTCCAAGATCTATTCAAAAAATTCAATCTTGATTTTGATTTCTCAATTGTCCACGGAATGTTCCTCCCATGAACACAATTACCACAACATCCAAGATTAGAATGAAGTTTTGTGTCAACATACAACTGCAATATCCATAGGTTTGAACTTTGCAACACAATCAATGAAATTACATCAAGATCAAATAGAATTAGACAAATTTTCTTTCGAGCTATTACTGTAGACCCATACGTAAGATCATACCTCTGTGCATGACTATAAATGATTTTATTATTTTTATTCACCATGAAAATCTATTAATGGTGAAAATATTTCAATTCATAATAAATAGTTTTATCTTATCTTCATTCTAGTCTCTTACTTCTCATGTGAATCAAATCACATTCTTCCTCATTATACTAGTCTTGATCATTCTTCATGAAATCTACGAAGTCCTTGAATACAAAATATCCTTCCCTTTATTGATAGGTTTTAAAAATTAACATACAATCCAACTGCATACATATATAGGCCTAGAGACCTTTATTCACTTCTTCTAATAATTATGTATCATGTGTGTTAATGTCCTCGATAATTAATTAAGAATCCAACCTGTCAATTATGTTAGATTGTCACTTCTAAATATTCTCAACCTACTATGTCAAGCATACATATAAAAATATTATGATATATATTATATGTCAATTATATTTATTTAATAACTAATATAATTTGTGTGTGGGGGTGGGGGGGGTGTAATAGGGGTTATGTGAAGCAAAAGAGTGTAAATCAAAATTTAAACCTAATAATTACTCCAAACCCATGACAATGTCAAAATTAGTTCATCTAAAATAATTGTGGGCAAAAACCTATCAAGATCTAAATCACCATGCAATGATTTAGTCTGTGATGGCTTGCATTCTTCGTATAAAGAGATAGCCTCTTACCACAATTACTACATCAAAATTGCAACTCTTATAGTTTTTATCAATGGCCATCTATATTCACTAGATAAGGAGTATAGTTGTGGGTGATCAGGTTTTGCTTTGGTGATTGCAATGGAGACATTGCTTTTGTTACAATGGTGATAAAAAAATTAGAAGCGACTAAGAAGAATTTTGGGTTTATAAATATGATAAAATTTTAAACTGGATATATATGGTCAAAAGATACCATATATTCTAATGTGTATGCCTACTATTATACCCCCACCACTTGTTTCTCTTAATAATTAATAATGTTACATCTTCAAAAATGTGGATGAAACTCCACTTATTATGCAAGAGCCTAATAATTATTTCTAAATCATTACCATCAGTTCCAAAGTTCCATGATGATAATTTTGCTTCTATTTCCATATTTTAACTTCTATAATTTTTATTTTACTATGGTCTTGTAGCAGATTATCGAACATTTTCTAATTCTGATGATCCCCTAGATGTCATCCAAAATCCATGGTAGGAGACCCATCAAGTGTAATTTGTTGCGATGAGTCTATTTTTATTTTATTAGAATGAAATTTCTTAATTTATATAAATATACATTTAGATACAATTTATAAATAGAAAGTCTATATATAAAAATACTATAAATAGTAAGTGTTCTAAGGTAGACTGCTTATGCGCTCACATAACCATAATTTAGATAAACACACAAAATCCTTTCCCAAGAGTCTTTGAGTTAATAGGTATAATTTTGTGTCACTTATTTTAATTACCATTTTGGGGTCAAATTCATCTCTAAATATTAGTTTATAAGTTCAATAAAAGTGATTCACCCTCATAGGTATTTGAATCGATGAATTAAATATCTCAAAGATATTCCTGGGGGGGTGCTAAAAATTAAGGATTCAAATCCTTATTAGACAATTTTCTTATGTTACATCTTCAAAAAATGTGGTTGAAACTCCACTTATTATGCAAGAGCCTATTATTTCTAAATCATTAGCACAATCTCTACGTCAAAATTAAAACTCCCTTGGTTTTGATCAGGGGGCATTTGTATTCGTTGGATAAGGAGTATAATTGTGGGTGATCAGGTTTTTTCTTAGTGATTGTAATGAAGAAATATATTTTTATACAATGGTGCTAAAAAAATTAGAAGTGACCAAGAAGAATTTTGAGTTTAGAAATATGATAAAAATTTGAAGTGGACATATATGTTCAAAAGACACCATCTATTCCAATGTGTATGCCTACTATTATACCACCACCACTTATTTCTCCTAATAATTAATAATGTTACATATTCAAAAAAGGTGGATGAAACTCCACTTATTATGCAAAAACTTAATAATTATTTTCTAAATCATTACCATCAGTTCCAAAGTTTTGTGATGATAATTTTACTTCTATTTCCATATTTGAAATTCTATAATTTGCATTGTACTATGGTATTTTAGTGGATTATTGAACATTTTATAATTCTGATGATCCCCTGGATGTGATCCAAAACCCATGGTAGGAGACCCATCAAGTGTAATTTTATTACAATGAATCTGTTGCTATTTTATTGGAATAAAATTCTCTAAATTATACAAATCTACATTTATATACAATCTATAAATGGAATTTATTTTATATATAGAAATCCTATATATAGACTTAAGTATTCTAAGGTAGACTACTTATGCCCTCACACAACCATAATTTAGATAAACACACAAAATCTTTTTCCAAGAGGTCTTTGAGTTACTAGGTATGATTTTGTGTCACTTATTTTAATTACCATTTTGGTGTCAAATTCATCTCCAAATATTAGTTTGTAAGTTCAATAAAGGTGAGTCACCCTCATAGGTATTTGAATTGGTGAATTAAATTATATCAAAGGTATTCCTTGTGGGGGAACTCCTAAAATTAAGGAGTCAAATCCATATTAGACAATTTGCTTATGTTACATCTTCCAAAAATGTGGATGAAACTCCACTTATTATGCAAGAGCCTATTATTTATAAATCATTAGAACAATCTCTATGTCAAAATTATAACTCCCTTGGTTTCGATCAGGGGGCATCTAGATTCTCTAGATAAGGAGTTTAGTTGTGGGTGATCAGGTTTTATCTTGGTGATTGCAATGGAGAAATTACTTTTGTTACAATAGTGCTAAAAAAATTAGAAGCGATCAAGAAGAATTTTGGGTTTAGAAATATGATAAAAATTTGAAATGGACATATATGTTTGAAAGACACCATATATTCTAATGTGTATGCCTACTATTATACCATCAGGTTCACTTGTTTCTCTTAATAATTAATAATGTTACATCTTTAAAAAATGTGGATGAAACTCCACTTATTATGCAAGAGCCTATTATTTATAAATCATTACCATCAATTCCAAAGTTCCATGATGATAATTTTACTTCTATTTTCATATTTAAACTTCTATAATTTTCATTGTACTATGGTCTTGTAGTAGATAATTAAACATTTTCTAATTCTGATGATCCCCTAGATGTGATCCAAAACCCATGGTAGGAGACCATCAAGCGTAATTTGTTATCATAAGTTTGTTTCTATTTTATTGGAATGAAATTTGCTAAATCATATAAATCTACATTTAGATACAATCTATAAATGGAAAGTCTATATATAAAAATACTATAAATAGTAAGTGTTCTGAAGTAGACTGCTTATGTTCTCACATAACCATAATTTAGATAAGTACACAAAATCCTTTCTTAAGAGGTATTTGAGTTACTAGGTATGATTTTGTGTTACTTATTTTAATTATCATTTTAGGGTCGAATTCATCTCCTAATATTAGTTTGTAAGTTCAAGAAAGGTGACTTTCCTTCACAGGTATTTGAATTGGTGAATTAAAATTATCTCAAAGGTATTCCTTGAGGGGGATGAAAATGAAGGAGTCAAATCCCTATTAGATAATTTACTTATATTACATATTCAAAAAATGTGGATGTAACTCCACTTATTATACAAGAGCCTATTGTTTCTAAATCATTAGCACAATCTCTACATCAAAATTACAACTCCTTTGGTTTTGATCAGGGGGCGTCTATATTCAATGGATAAAGAGCTCAGTTATGGGTGATCATGTTTTGTCTTGGTGATTGCAATGGAGAAATTGATTTTGTTACAATGGCACTAAAAAAATTATAAGTGATTAAGAAGAATTTCAGGTTTAGAAATATGATAAAAATTTGAAGTCGACATATATGTTCGAAAGACACCATCTATTCCAATGTGTATGCCTACTATTATACCACTAGGTCCACTTGACAATTTCTCCTAATAATTAATAATGTCACATCTTCAAAAAATGTGGATGAAATTCCACTTATTATGCAAGAACCTATTATTTATAAATCATTACCATTGGTTCCAAAGCTCTATGATGATAATTTTACTTCTATTTCCATATTTGAACTTCTATCATTTTCATTGTACTATGGTCTTGTAACAGATTATTGAACATTTTATAATTCTGATGATCCCCTAGATGTGATCCAAACCCATGGTAGGAGACCCATCAAGTGTAATTTGCTGCAACAAGTCTGTTGTAATTTTATTGGAATAAAATTCCCTAAATTATACAAATCTACATTTAGATACAATCTATAAATGGATCAAAGTCTATATATATAAATACTATATATAGTAAGTGTTTTGAGGTAGACTAATTATGTCCTCACATAACCATATTAGTTTAGATAAGTACATAAAATCCTTTCCTAAGAGGTCTTTGAGTTACTAGGTATGATTTTGTGTCACTTATTTTAATTACCATTTTGGGGTCAAATTCATCTCTAAATATTAGTTTATAAATTCAATAAAGATGACTTGCCCTCATAGGTATTTTAATTGATTAATTAAATTATCTCAAAAGTATTCTAGGTGGACTGGGCTAAAAATTAAGAGGTCAAATCCCTATTTAAAGATAATTTGCTTATGTTACATCTTCAAAAAATGTGGATGAAACTCTACTTGTTATGCAAGAGCCTGTTATTTCTAAATCATTACCATCATTTCCAAAGTTCCATGATGATAATTTTACTTCTATAAAATTTTAAATTATTATAGAATTAAAAATTCCTACGTGCTTCAAAATTAGGAATAAGTTTATCTTTTTCTTTTTCCATTACTTTATCTCAAATTTCTCTCTCCTTGTTGAAGGCTAAAAAACATTATTTTATTGATTAAACTTAGGTGAATTATGGTGTTAGTGGTGGACCCCATTTTTCACTATCATTTTTATAGGTGCTTCTTGTCAGGTATTTAATCTATGTAAAGTATTATTTTACTATATATTTAGTATCTTAGTAGCTTTAATATTAGTATAATGAAAAAGTTATGTTTAATATTACTAGTATAATGAATATACTTATAATTTGTGTAAACAACCTCTCTAGGCCTAGACAAGATAACCACTATAAAGATAATGGGATGAGTGTTATAATGATTCAGTTGGTTAGGATGATGAAAATGAGGGATTTGAATGGGAAGGGATGAAATATCTAGTTGGTTAGGTTGAGGTATAAGAGCAAGGTATTGAGTGACAAATGGAAAAGGGTGCTCAAGGTGATACCAAAAAATATCACCTACATCATACTACTCATTTAAACCAGTGAACCGAGAAGATATAGAGTTATAATAACCCTTAGAATGGATAAGGACAAGGTTACAAAGTTCTTGGTGATTACTAGGCTTAGGAAAATTGAAAAGGTTGGATTGAAAAACCTTAGGATTTAGTTGAATCTATTGGGTTGGCTATGACTAGTCGATTTCATCCATATATAAAATGAGATATGATGAGGCTAGACTCGAGGATAAAGAATAGAAAGGGGGAGGCTTAGATCTAGATGTATGGAGGTTGTAGGCTTGGCGTGCTATGATGCAAATGGGTCTCACTATTGAGGATTCTATTGGGTATTTTTATTTGTAAATAATGTTAAGATTTTCAATGATAAGGTTTTGGATGGGAGCAGAATGGAAACACTCTATTCTAATTTTTGAGTTAATGTCACACTGCATGTTGTTTTTTGTCACAAGAACATGTACTCTAGGAAAATATCCTACTCTATGGAGATTAGATTGTTTAAGAAGCATAATCCAAGAGTGAGGTAACCTTGTTAGGATTTTTAAGTGTGTTTTCTTGTTTTAATTTGGTTTATGAGAATTTAATTTCTATTTTGAAAGGTTGAAATCAAATTTTAGACTTGTTTTTGTTTGGATAAGATTTTTGAGTTTTGCTTATTTTGAGTTTTCGATAAGGCTTTAAAAATTAAAAAAATCTACACTACTTACTAAAATAAAAGTTCTTGAAAATAAACTAAATGAAATATAATTTTATTTTTTATTATTTTCTTGATATTTTATGAATGCAATACAAGTTAATACTGAAAATAAACTACCAACGGAGCTTCTAATTTTTAACTTTTCCTTTGTTTTTGAGAATGTAAATTTTCACCTACATGCACTACAATGGATGGTTTTCTTTATTTTTATTTTAAATTCAATTAAAATTAAAACATAATTACACTTTTTATCATTGACTATAAAAATGTGAAACTAGATCTAAAATTCAGATTTTATGTGTGAAAATACAATTTCTAAGTTTTCAAGATCTAGTCTATCTATACAAACTAGTATGCTAGTTATTTGGTATTTTGATTGTTTTATATTTAAATAAATGATATGTGAATATATTAATGAAAATATAAAATTATTATTTATAAATTATAATTACTTTCTTTACTGTGCAAATAAGCAAACAAATTTTCTGTGTAAACTTTCTTTTAATTTTCTAGTTTTTGTGCATGTAAGTTTGTTAGTGTTTTTTTATGTATGTGAATGTGTGCTATGAAAACTGAAATAAAATGGTATTTATTGGATGTATATAATTTTAATATTAAAATGTATATCATATATCTAATTTAAATACTACTACTCTTTAATATTTATAATGTGTGAATGAAAGTAAGATGAAACTAGTTTTTTAATGCAAGGAAACAAAGAAGAAACATTTTTTTTCAAAGTTTTTGTGAATACAATTTCAAATGAAAAATTGTTCTAATATATAAGAAAAAATATAATCAAATATATTACATACATAATAAAATAATCCTCCAACATGACCAAAGATGATATCAAGTGAAGGAAGATTAGTTGAGGAAAATGTAAAATCCTCAGGTAACTAGCTCCTTGATATGTCACTCAATGATGACCTTAAAAATATTCATCAAGAGGGGATTAAAATAAAATTAAAGAATAAAAAAAATTAGGATAAATAATATAGTTGAATTATGCATGATTGATCATGAACAACAATTATTGGTTGCACACTCATGATCTCCTTTTTCTAACTTGTGCAAATGAGCAAAAGATCACTACAAATTGAGGCTAAGTTCTTCAAAATAATAGAAGGTTGATCATGGATATATGAAATATTTTAAGATTCAATATCTAATGTAATTTTTTAATTCAAAATTTAAATAAAAATTAAATACTTGTAAGGAAGAAGAATAAGTTGTGACTTGGAGTTAATTGATGCCAAACTAGGAGCTTGTTTGAGTTAACTTGGAGGTGGTGGAGATTAACATGATCAATTATAAATGTATATAGGGAAATTATAAAGGTGAAATCAATATAAAATTCTCAAAAATACAAATTAAATCATGAAAAATGCATGAAAACTCAAGTCTTGGGGGTTAGTTTCAAAAATGTTTCTACAAGAATGAAACATATTACATTACACTAAACTTTTCCAAGTGGACTGATTTATAAACAATGTGATTACAAGTTGCACATGACTTTACAAAAATAATATTTTATTTTTCAAAATATTATAAATCTTCTACAAAAATAATATCCTTAACTAACTTTTCCTTGGATCCTTGTGTTGATGAAGTCCCCTATTTCTATTGTAGTAGCTCTACTGCCTTCTAATGTTGCTCATCAATAAGGCTCAAATTAACCATTAGTTCTAGGAAAATCTCATCTTCTTGATCAACTAGTTTTCAAGGTCCCTATAATTTCTTCGTAAGGTCCCCATAATACTCCTTACCTTAGAAAAATTTTATTCTACTGTTAGGATCATATACATGACCTTTGTCTATCCTAGATTGACCTTGTCTTTTGCTCCTTGCTTCTTGCATGACCAAGGTGGTCCTATGCTTGAATTCTTCATCTATTATGAGGCGCATGGGGCTAAGTATTTTTGGTTTATAAATCATGGTCTCTAGGAATTATTCTATCCTATCTAATAGCTTCTTATCATATCCAAGGAGTCTTTCCAAGATCTTGGACCATGTACTCAAACCCTTGATCTTATCTATAATCAATCCCATGGCTATATTCAAGTGAGATAGGTTGATGGTCTTGAAACCAGGGATTTGATCCTATACCAAAATTTTGACTAATTCATTTATTTTGTTCTTTGAATTCTGCCACTAGGTGACTAATCCTTTTGCTATTGCATCTTATTGGCTTAATACATTTTTTCTAGACCTTGTTGACTTAAAGGATTAAAACATGTCATATAAGGATGCTTCAAACATCTTAATCATGGCATTAGGAAGGGACAATATAGCTTACTTTTCTAAATTTTCCTTTTGCTATTGTAGATTCTCCCTTTATTATTACAAGCCTTTGATGGTAGTCTACAATTGAAATGATTGTGCTTGAGCCAATTCAAGCACATTTTTCTCAAAGATGGGGTTTTCACTCGATCTATGCCCTTCAATAGGAATCAAGCCAAAAAATGGTTCCACTTTATAAAAATTTAATTCTTCTCCCCCAACCATGGCTTTCTTCTCAGTGACTCTTTGTAGTCCAACTGTGGTTGGGTCAAAATTGACACCAATAGAGGATTTAATTAACTTTGATGATGGAATCTCCATCTGTGCCCCACTTGATTCACCAAGGGTAGCCATCCTATTTTATTCTTCCTTTTTTAGAACTAAAATCCATGGATTAAGCTCATCATGAATATGGATGTTGACAAAAAATTTAATAGCCCAAGGATGGTGCATGGTAGTAATATTTTGCAACTTGCCATATATAAACCATTTAAGAATGTTTGGATCATGAATTGGGTTTTCATCATTGAAAAGGTTAACCTCACTCAAAGGATGAGTGAAGGTCAACTTAGGCTTCTTGCCTCCTCCTAGAACTAAAGCTAGCTTAGTTTTTCTCTTTAGTGGGGTAGTAATAGGGACTAAGTCTAATGATACTTATTTCCCATTCTCTTTCTCTGTCTCTTCATCTTGAGATTCTTATTCATCCAATTCATAGGCAATAGCTAGTATCTTCAGGGCATCTTCCACTATTTCTTTAGGATCCAATACCACTATGCCAATGAATCCAATTGGTGATCTTGATCCTTCAGGTTGGGTTGAAGATGATGCCAGCACTAGGTATCCTTTATTCAAGTCTTTTTTCAATATGTACTTAAGGAATTTATGTTTCTATTTGTGGCTATGCTGGAGGGTGTCTATAAGATGGACTTGGTAGTAAATGGTACCACCTAGGTCCCATATGCTAATATCCTCACTTAGATTATGTTCTCTCAATAACCTAGCCTCTGGCTTAAAGTTGTGTTCTTTTAGTCTTGTCAAAACTTTAGTGAAGGATGATGCCTTTGTGTATATTGATTCATATACATGAGACAAATGTTCATATGTCACACTTATCATTTTTGATTTCCAGTGCCCCACTACCCTTCATTGGGGATCCCATTATCTTAGTTAATCATGTTATAGTTTGAAAGAGGATCCATGTCTAGAAGTAGCTTGCATATTACCCCATTGTTGAACTACATTCCTACTAATGGTCATAGGTAGGGTATGCAGTAATTCCTTTCTCTTAATTTTACACACACCATCTATACCATTGCATATATGGTATGATACCTCTATCTTAGCTAACTTGTTTAGCACATGGACTGGTAGCCTATGTGGGGTGCATTGGGTCCCCTCAATCTTGATGATTGTGAAATTTAGGTAAAACTATATGTCACTAATGGATTCAATTGAATTTTTGATCAAAGGACTAATTCTTGTGATTGGGCTTCCAGTTATGACCTCAATTAAGGATAGATAGACATAGTCACAGATGAAATGAATGGAGTCCATATACTTGAATATGTATAACTTTGAGTAGAATTTTGACACTATCTGTGTCCCCTTAGGTGACCATACTCTAAATTTAGGGATCTTGGTAGTGGCAAGGAGGGCATCTAATAGGTACGACATCATGTAGAATTGGTTCTTAGTCCTTTTCCTGACTGCAAAAATCTACCTACTCAAATATGTGCTAACAACTTCAAAAATGGGAGGAGTGAGTTCATTCTCAACCATCAAATATACCAAGGGCACCCAAATTTTGTCAACATAAGTGGTGGTGGGATTTTCACACAACCTATTCATTAAAGTCATAATCACCCTGATCCTTTCCCTAAATTGGCTAATTAGAATGTTGTCATTGAAGTCTGAGAATAACTGACTCCCAAAATATAGCCACAGGGTGAGGATGGTCTTTAAGTCATTTTCCTTATCCCAATTATTGATTGTGGCTATATCTACATGGGGCTTGGGTAACTTATAGTAGTTATCAAAAGTAATGGCTTAAATATAATCTATACTTTTGCGAGTATGTTCATTGACCAACATGCCCTTTTCAATCTTGTATTCTTTGAAAATAGGGGAGAGAACATCTATGTAGTGCAGCACCTTTGATTTTGATATAGTTGATGAAGGCTTGTCATTTGAATGGCAACCAAGTCATAGTACCTCCTCTTGATTGATGTGTTCTTCTCATCTTCCTTAGTGATGGCAAGTAGCTCCTCGATCATCTAGAAAAGCTTGGACCAATTATTATCTCCCATGTTTAAATCTACTACATCAAATTCCATGTCTTTGAAGATTCTCCCCTCTACATCTGAGGTCAAATAGAGCTCCACACCTTCTCTAGCTTATTTTTTTTGGCTACCATGGCTGTAAGTTTGTTCAAATTACTCACATGTGGTGCATAGTTAGATCTTGGACTCAATTGCACTTGATCAAATGATGATTTGATCTCCTATACTCACTTATGATCAATTCAATATTGAATTAGGTATTTTTTAGATGTTAGGGCTTTTCTATAGCTTCAATGGTGGAATTTATTTACACTTAAATGATTTTCATGTCTTAGATTTTCACTTGGATCATGTATTTATACCTTTGCCTTTTTGTGCCCACAAGATCTTTGGATTTGTCATTTATATTTATGTGGCATCCCTGTGGTGTCTATGTGGTACTTTCACAATAGTTCATAAATTAATGTTTGAAAACATGATCGTTCCCCTTTGAAAATCTACTTTTACTTTGCACCATCTAATTATGTTTGCCCAGATCAACATTATTCATTGATCTTGATCTTCTTATAGTTGGCCCCAGGGTTATACCACTTTATAGACTCATGGGCCTTTTGAGTTCCATTAATTTTTTTTTATTGATCTCATGATGTCAGATCCAATGGGTATGAATTAATATGGACCATAGAACTTTAGCTTATTTGGATCCAGCCAGCTATCTTAAAAATGACATCCTCATGATCGTCATTTGACATTCACATAAACGTCATTGGCGGGCATATGACCATTAATTTTAAATGCATCTATAGGGTTATTCGATGTATTAAATTTTACATTCGTGCCATGTTCATTTGACATTCACATGAATGTCATTGATGGGCACGTGACCATCAATTTTAAATATGTCTATGAGGGTTTTTGCTATCTTAAATTTGACATCCGTGTGACCATAATTTAAAAGGTAAATCCACACTTGTGCATGTTTTAAAGGTATATACTAGGAGATACCTTAAATTTATTATAAGGGCCTTCAAAATATCACCTAGTAGTCCCTTCCATGTAAAGGAAAATTGCACTTGTTCCTTGAAGGAAAAATTCACCCTTGTCCATGTTGAAAATGTATATCCTAAGAGATACCTTGAATGGGAAATTTAATCTTGTGCATGTTTGAAATGTAGCTCCTAGTAGATACATTTAAGGTATTACAGAGGCCTTCAAAATATCACACAATAGTGCCTTCCATGTAAAGAAAATTCCACTTGTTCCTTGAAGGAGAAATCCAATCTTGTGCCTATTTGAAAGGTATCTCCTAGGAAATACCTTGAAGGGTAAATACACTCTTGTGCATGTTTGAAAAGTATATCCTAAGAGATAACTTTAAGGTATTAAAAATACCTTCAAAATATCACCTAGTAGTGCCTTTTGTGTAAAGGAAAATTCCACTTGTTCTTTAAAGGAGAAATCCACTCTTGTACCTATTTGAAAGGTATATCCTAGGAGATACCTTGAAGGGTAAATCCAATCTTGTGAATGTTTGAAAGGTATCTCTTAGGAGATACCTTGATGGTATTACAAGGGCATTTAAAATATCACCCAGTAGTGCCTTCTATGTAAAGAAAAATTGTACGTGTTCCTTGAAGGAAAAATCCACTCTTGTCCTTATTTGAAATGTATCTCTTAGGAGATACCTTGAAGGGAAAATACACTCTTGTCCATGTTTGAAAGGTATCTCATAGGAGATATATTGAAGGTACTATAGTGACCTTAAACATATCACCCAATAGTGCCTTCTGTGTAAAGTAAAATTCCACTTGTTCCTTAATGTGAGAAATCCACTCTTTTCTCTATTTGAAAGGTATCTCCTAGGAGATACCTTGAAGGGGAAATCCACTCTTATGAATGATTGAAAGGTATCTCATATGAGATACCTTGAAGGTATTACAAGGGCCTTTAAATTATCACCTAGTAGTGCCTTCCATGTAAAGGAAAATTGCACTTGTTCTTTGAAGGAGAAATCCACTCTTGTCCCTGTTTGAAATGTATCTCCTAAGAGATACCTTGAAGGGGAAATCCACTCTTGTCCATGTTTTAAAGGTATATCCTAGGATATAAATTTAAGGTATTATAGGGGCCTTCAAAATATCACTTGATAGTGTCTTTTGTATAAAGGAAAATTCCATTTGTTCCTTTAAGAAGAAATCCACTTTTGTGTCTTTTTGAAAGGTATCTCTTAAGAGACACCTTGAAGGGGAAATCCACTCTTTTGCATGTTTTAAAGGAATATAATAGGAGATACCTTGAAGGTATTACAAGGGCCTTCAAAATATCACCCAATATACCACCATTTGTAATAGAATAGAAGTAATAGTAGTTAGCATTTTCTCATTTTTGACCTTAATAGGTGACCCTCATAAGTGTGAATGGACATTTTGTATGTTCCTTTAAGGACTTATATATTATTTTATCTATCTAAAAATTAAGAGAATGTGATATTCTATGTCAATTTTCATGAGAAACTATCTCTATCTATTATCTCTTTTCTTCTGCTTCTATAGTATTGATCTTTTCTTTCATTATAGATCTTAATTCATGCTTTATGCTCTTTTCTAGTCTTTAGTGTTTAAGGGTTTAATATATTTTATGAAATTATATTCTAAGTGATTTAAATATCTCATTTAATTGGAAGACCCAAACCAAGGAAGAAGAGTGGGCACCTTTGCAGGTGTCTCTTCAAAAATTGTAGGTTCTCGAGCCTTCCTCCTATTTTTAAATTTTGCCTTGACTGGTCTATGCACTAGAGTTTGTGGTTCTCTTGTTTGTAGGTAGATTCCCTTGTGAGCTTCTAAGAATTGTGGATTGAAATCCACATTTTTTTATTTTAGAGTAGTCCATCTTTAGCTGCAAACTCACTTGGTATAACTAGTAGTTCTTTGGTACCTTCTAGTAGTTCCCCTTTTGACCTCTTCCTTTCTTGGGTCCCATTTTCAAAATTTTACCTAAGTAGCAGCCTCCATCCACTTCTTCCACATGGTAGCCTAACACTCATCTAGCTCAAATAGGCTCTTATCTCAATTTGATGTAGCTCTACCTCAACACGTGGTAACCCCATGCTCTTCAAAGCCATTTCTTTCTAGGTAAGAACTCCAAGTAATGCTATTGATCAGTTGATAAATAAATGAGGCCCACTGATCCATTTACTTGGTGAACATGGTTATAGCATGTGGTGCCCTCATGCTTAATTTTACAAAGAAATACTCAACTTCACATAAGAGGAGCATTTGATTTATACATGGCATCTTTGTGCTCAACCTTGCTAAATAAGTGCTTATTTTCTTAGGAGAAGTGTCAGCTAAACACTTGCCATTTACGCACTTATCCACGAGTGGTTTTGGTCTATCAAACCTTGGAGCTACATCATTGGCTAGCCAAAAAAAGGAAGGGACCCACCATGTTAGTAAATAAGAAGGAGATGAGCCTCGACATGTGGCAACCCATCACACATCAAAAGCTAAGACTTACCTATCAGACAAAGGAGTTATGCTATTGACTAAGGCAAGTAGATCCCCATCCCCAATAGAATAGTAGAAATAGCTCTAGAGACATACATGTGGCATCAATACACCACTCTTGAGCATTATGGCTTAACAAGACAAAGTGGCTACACAATATATGGAATCCAAAGGCTAACTGCACTCATGATCCTGAGTCTCACATTCAATTGCAATGGCATCATCATGAGTGCGAGTGCTAAGATTTTTAGGTGTCATCTTGTCCATCCACCATCTCACCTTAGGTTATGAAATTCTACACAACCTATCTAATTACTTCCCTAGCCTCACTCTCTTCCTCATCCTGTCAGCCCACCACCAAGCTCTTACCACTTTCTTTTGTAGTCCTGATCTCTTCTCGCATGCCTTTCCTGAGTGGGGTTGAGTGAGATTGGTCCCATGAATTGGGATACTTAGCTCATCAAACCCATCTTGTACTATCTGATCAACTTCACCCAATTAAATGTGGGTCATTGATCCTATGAACAAGCATAATGTTTAAGTTAGGACTTGTATATATATAGAACTTAAGATAAAGTCTTAAGGCTAAGGTCTCATTTATATTAATAAATATGAACAATACTTTGGGATTAATATTTTAGCCTAAGTTTATAACAAAGAGACCATGCATATAATAAAGTTGGACTATGCTTAAGATAAAATGGGAGGGGAATTGGGACATAAAGGAGACCCAACATATAATTTTAGACTAAGGTTTGGTCATGTTGAAAACATGACCAAACCTTAGTATAAAAATTATACTAAGTCCATAGCATTTTTAAAGTGTTCTTGCATAATTTGTTCCCATTAATTTTGAATTTGGTCCAAAAGAGCCTACAATAGGGTTTCTTGAGAAAGTGTTTCAAGAAGTTTTAGACATAGATTTGACTTGACTTTCTACAAACCAAAGGCTAGTAAAAGGCCAAATTAGGATTAAACCGTAAAATTCAAACACAACTCATTCAATAAGGGCTTCATCAAACCTGCAACCTAAAATATGAATAAATGTTAGTAAACTTAGACAAGGTCAAACCAGAGCCATTAATAAATAATCCAACCAAGTGAAGGTGTGGATGATATTTAAATACATATAATGTGCAAACATGTAAATGACACTATAATCAAGTGAATCATCAATTTCAAAGTACAAATTTTCATAATTTGACACATGGGTCCCCATTTTTCAAAAATGGAGGTATCACCCAATATTACTTTCTATGTAAATGAAAATTCCACTTGTTCCTTGAAAGAGAAATCCACTCTTATGCCTTTTTGAAAGGTATCTCCTAGGAGATACCTTGAAGGGGAAATCCACTCTTGTGCATGTTTGAAAGGTATATCCTAGGAGAGACCTTGAAGGTTTTATGAGGGATTTAAAAATATCACCTAGTAGTCCCTTCCAAGTAAAGAAAAATTTCACTTGTTCCTTGAAGGAAAAATCCACTCTTGTCCCTATTTGAAATTTATCTCCTAAGAGATACATTGAAGGTACTACATGGGCCTTCAAAATATCACCCAGTAGTACCTTCCATATAAAGGAAACATCCACTTGTTATTTGAAGGATAAATCCACTCTTATGCCTATTTAAAAGGTATCTCCTAGGAGATACCTTAAAGGGGAAACCCACTCTTGTGCATGTTTGAAAGGTATCTCTTATGAGACACCTTGAAGGTATTACAAGGGCATTCAAAATATCATCTAGTAGTGCCTTCCATGTAAAGAAAAATTGCACTTGTTACTTAAAGGAAAAATCCACTCTTGTCCCTATTTTAAATGTATCTACTAAGATATGCCTTGAAGGGGAAATCCACTCTTGTCCATGTTTGAAAGGTATCTTCTAGGAGATACATTGAAGGTACTGTAGGGGCTTTAAAAATATCACCTAGTAGTACCTTTCATATTGAAGATGCATTGAAGGTATTTTTTTTGAGAGAATTCCTTCAAAGGCCTTGAAGTGCATTTGTAATACCATAATGGTTAACTTGAAGGTATCTCCAAAGAGATTTCCTATAAAAAAAATCACTATTGTGCATGATTGAAAGGTATATCCTATGAGATACCTTGAAGGTACCTGTTGATGGGTGTTTTGACACATATTAGAAACATACTTCCCCTCATCTTTCTCCTTTGAAACAAATGTTTGTGTATTCCTTTGCCCATCATATTATATTGGATGGTGCACATAATTTATTTTTGGTTTGGTCATACCTTATTAGTGTAAGTGTGAGTTAATTTATATATTATGAATATTTAATATGTATTTTGTATTATAGTTTAGATCAACATTTGTTGATATACATTTAATCACTACTTAATCACATAAAAAATTCATGAACCATTGCAATATTCAACTTGCATTTTACAAAAGATAAATATTTAAATCATTTCCATTGCTTTACAGAGTGTCTTCGGGAAAAAAAAGAATTCCCACACTTAAAGGGCAGAAAAAGGCCTCACTTGAAGAGAATTTGGATAAAAGGCCGAAGAAAGCCTCATTCCAAGAGAATTTGGATAGATTACCATTTAAACTACCAAAACTAAAACTAAATCCACATCAACATCTTTCATTTTATGGTGGTGAAAAAATTCCTCTTGTTGATTGGTATTTTGAATTGTTTAGCCCACCAAACATGCATGCAAATATATACTTGTTTAGCACTACATCGAGAAAATAATCTTCTTTGATTTGAATAATCCTTGCTTATGATAAGGATGAACTTGAATATGCCCTTCAATTCTAAATGGAAGTATGGAATGGAGAAGAGGTAATTATCCATTGAGCTATAGCTAATTTCAATAGATTTACACCAAGTAAAATGGAATTGACAAAAAATAATTTTTCTCCTTGTGAAACATTTGGGTTTCATTTGAATAAATATGACAACCTTCAAATGTCTAGGTTGATAAGCAAATATAATTTGGTCATTAAAATACAAAATATGTTGAAATAAAAACATGAACAAGGAGGAATAACTTATTGTACTTACCACCATGCAAATATGTATTTAAGATACCTGACAGTCATGACAAAAAAAATTTTTTTTTGAAGAAAATAAAACAAGCAAGGGCAACATATTTGTATGCAAATTTGAAAGAGGCCATACAGGTACTCACACTAGTGGATAAAAATAAGATCAAAAAAAGATTGGAACACTTTTGTTGACACAAAATTTTGATCAAACACACAATAAATTCTCTACATGATATATTTCCTCTAATAATTATGCCTTGAACATTCCTATAGAGCTCTGTGAATTGGGGGATGTTAATATAAAAATAATAAATTTGAATGAGGGGTGAATGATATAATTTATTTATTTTTAAAGCAAAATAAGGTTCCAATTAAGGATTTTTTACTAATTCCTTTTGATCCAAGCAACCCTCAATGTATTATTAAATCAAAGGAAGTCCTAGAAGATATGATGGAGAAAAAAACTGTAAGGTTCAAAATTATAGATGGCCAACACACAATTACAGCACAACAGAGAATTATTTTGGAGGAGGAATGCAATTCACTATCATTGAGAAATAAATGTTATATTAGAAGGGCAAGATTTTTGAAAACTTTTACTCCATTCCATATTGTACACAAAATATGTAACCAATATAATGAAGCCAATGAAACAATTTATAAGGATTCATTTGTAGAAAGAGTTTGATCTATATGTGATCTTATCAAATTGAGAGGTTGAAAGAATGTTAAAATAGGGGAAAAAATATGGAAGAAATACATGAACAAGATAGACACTTGTTCACATAAATGAACTGTTCAGCACAACAACTGCAAGAGAGAAAATACTTTCTTTTCATGGAACAATCCATTTGGGATTATTTTTATAAGGTATTTGATTTGTTTTAAAGTGGTACTTTACCTAGTTTAGATAAATAATATTTAAAAATGATTGGTACAAAAAGACTTAGAAATATTTGAGGGTTTTCAAACAAAAAAAATAGAACTAGCAAATTTATTGGAAAAAGGTTCTATTTCCTTCATGAAAACCCCTAGGTACAATAACATGGATACTTGGTGCAAAAAGGTGAAGCTAAAAAGTAACATACTATCAAAAATTGTAAATTATTTCAGCAACCATGATACGACAATGCCACTAGACAAAACAATCACACCTGAAGAGATAATGGAACATAATATAATTTTTGCAAAAAAGGTCTAACAATTTGTGTGTCTTGAATGAAAGTATTTAAAAAAATAAAAAAGGATGGGAAGCATTATCTCAATATTCATTAATCATATTGAAAAATTATCTACATAATGATGGAGGTCAACTTCTCAAGACAAATACAAAAAGATTCAGCTACCATTACGTGCCCCCATGTCTTTGGCCATCCATTTTAGAAGATTTTAGTGAAATGTTCATTCTTGGTCTGAACGTCGATTTGATAATTATTGATATTTTGAATATCACTAAAGTTTTTAAAGAATAACATATTCACCTATTTCTTCAGGCATTGATTGATAAAGTTATTGTTGGGGCCTTCAATGTATTCATCATCCACAAACTAGAACATTATTCTAGCATTCAAACCTCTATCAAGAATCTACGTGTTGGTTATTTCCATTCCATGTAAGATATGGGTGTCATACTATGGGGTCCAAATAGTAATGGATTAAATTGGACACATATTATAGATGTCAATTTTTGTCAAGATCTCGCTCATTTTTAGTTGCAAGGTTTCATCCTTCAATCACAACATAATAGATTAGAGGAAGGTTTTGACATCTAAAAAGATGTACCAACATTTCAAATGATTGGTTCACACAAAATAGGAAGGCCATTAAAAAATGAACTAGATAACATCTTTTGGGAGAAACTTATCTCTACATTCAATGATTCAGATGCATGTAACATGTTAGGGGTATATACAGGAGTTGGATTAGTATGTGCTTGTATAAAATTATAAATAAATTTATCTTGCATTACAAAAATTGAAGAACAAACAATTTTTAATGTTCAATTTCAAAATTGTTTAACAAATTTAGAGTAACCAATAAAAGAATAACCGCTTCGATCAATATTGAGTGTATAACATTTTTAAATATATTTTATAATCATGCTTCATTTTCCAAATATAACATCTTAATAATTTTTCAATGCATATGCTTTATTTTTCAAACCTAACAACTTAGCAATATTTTGGTGTGTATCACTAATGACATTGCATACAAGTGAATAAATAATAATAACTAAAGATCATATCAATGAACATGACACACTACAAGTTAAAGAAGGTAAGATAAGATCATGTATATTTTTTCAATTATATAATTTTTTATTTATCAATGATTCATAATATTGACAGAATATTTCTTCATTTGTTTATGTCTCAATTAAAATAGTTCACAACATAGCTCTAGAACTTTGTGTCGCCAACACAACAACCCATGACACAAATCTACAGGTTCGTATTGTTGGCCATTTTTTGGCCCACATACCAATTTTTGCCTAAATATGAGAAGATAGACTTTCAAGTAAGAAATGGCAAGTCTTTAGAAGACTTCAGACTTTCGGCAACCCATGACTTAAATGATTTTATAAGTTGCAGAGTCACAAAGCTCCAAAGTAGTAAGTAACAAGGTGTTAAAGACCTAAAATGGTCTTGAATAGAAGGCTTTAGGTTATCTCACTGGGATGTCTTCAGGTTTTCCAAAGAAGACAACTTCAAGTTTCCTGGGTAACACAACTTATTTCACTTCATGAGTGATTAGTAATGATAAGTCTAAAGTAAGTAGTGGGGATTAGAAAGCCGGATTTGGTCTGGGTAGTTTATTTCAGGTTCTCCAAGGAGCACTACTTAATTATTTCATAAGTTGTGAGTAGTCAAAAACCTGAAATAAGTAATGAGACATTAGAAGCCTGATTTGGTCTTAAAAGTGCTTCTCGAGTTCTCAAAAAGATAAGCCAAGGCAAAAAATCTGAAGTAAGTAAACTTGGAAAACCCAAATTACTCTACATAGATTAAATTAGGTTTCTCCAAGTAATTTAATTTAAAATTTTGATAAGTAAAGGATATGGGAAATTCCAAAGTTGGAGAGATCAAAGAACCCAAATTAATCTATATAGAGTAAATCAAGATTCTTTGAGTGCTTGACTTAAGCTTGGTCCAACAACATGAGAGTCATTATCAAGTGAATGAAAGGCTACCACATGGTGTAAACTATAGTAGAAGGGGCCAATCGTCAAAGGACAAGTGGCACAAGGATGACCAATGAGCATGGGAGAGACCAAGTGGCTGGTAGCTAAAATTTTATGAAGGTTCTCATCCTTCAATATGGTTTGTTCATGACAAACAACCATCCAAATGTAGTAACAACATGGGTCAGTTTGAACTCCCAATCATGGAGGCCCACATCCTTCTTCAGATATGACACACAAAAGAGAAAGATGCCATGTTGTTTAAATTAAAAGATAAATGCAATTGTGCCAGGAAGAGACATCTCAACTACTCATAACATGGATCCTCAAATACGCTAAAGGGAGACTTGAATGTGGGAATGGATCAAGGAGATTGGGATGATCCTGGGTGGCACACTTCATGGTCAAGGTAGTGGTGATAGTAGTGGTCCTAGTTTAATGACTTCCCCTCTCTCCTTTTTTCCATGCAACTCTCTCTCCCCATTTTCTATAAATATCACATGACTTGCCATTATAATGGTTCCCAAATTTTAGATGTTTTTTCTCTTACTGGGAGATGGGATGCTCTTAGAGATATCACAAGATATGCTCAGTTGGTTAAGCTAGACCCTGTTAAGAATTTGTAAGAACCACCTTTTATGCAATAAATGATTTTTCTTTACCTGTCTCTTGCCTTGGTCTTGTGTTTTTTGAGCAGCATACTATGGCATCGCATGAAGGAAAGTCTTCTTCATCCATGGTCCTCCTTTCTAACCTTTTTTAAGGATTTTTTGATGCTATTTTCAGGTCTAGTTGAGTGTTCTTTCTACCATTAATGTGAACTTCTAGTGATTCTTATAACTCCTCTTTGTTTGCATTTATCAATTCCTTGAACCTCCTCCATGAAATATTTATGTAACTAGCTTGATCTTGAGGTTGTGTAATCTAGTATTGTCCTTTGAAAAATTAGTGTGGCTTCAATCTTATGGGAGTTTTCCATTTTAAATTGGTCCATCACCTGGTTAGCCTTCTTAAGATCCCTTTTCCCCCTTCTAACCCTTTTCACCGTGAAAGTTTTATTTCAGAAGTAGTTTAGGTGATCCACCAAGAGGAACTAGCCTCTTTAAAAATATTAGAGGCTCAACCTCACCATAGGACACCCACATCTTAAGGTTATTCTCATGCTTATAGCTGGAAGTGGGAGAGCTTGAAAAACTCTCCCACAAGGGTGCAATTTTGTGTTATAATAGTTTTGATACGCCTGGTGGGGCTAAGGTCCAAAGTAGTGGAGGGATTTTTGGTGTTGTCTTTATACTTATCAGCCTTTGGAGGCATTCAACAAACATCAATGGTGACTCTGAGCATCTATCAATTGGTTTAAGTATTCCAAGTTCCTAATCATCATTATTTGCTTTTGACAGCAAGTATTAGTGCCATTGGCAACTCCAAATCAAAGATCCTAGTTATGAGTAGACCAGGTTTATCTCTTTGAAGTTATAATTAGCTCCTACTTGACTTATGAGGCTAACATGAATAGTTATGGTGAATATTCATATTATTCACCTCCTTATCAGTAGACCCAGTATGATCCATATGAGCTCAATCAACCTTACCAAGATTTCTATCAAGACTATGATGAACCTTGACAAGTTCTTCATGGTCCATATATGCAAGAATATTACCCTAATCCCCCTTATGAATAAGATCATCAAAATACTACTCCTCATCAACCCTACCATGAGCCATTTATACCAATACTTAGGCAAACTTTAGTGAACCTTGACAAGCATGCACTAGAGTTGTGCTCACAAAAGTGTTATGGCCAAAATGTCCCTCCTTAGTAAATCCATTATATGAGGGATTCATTATAGAAAATCAAAGTAAAATGGGCACCTGTTGAGAGAGAAATTTGGAAAAACCTCACTGGTGACATGATGGATATATGGGGTTACATTTAGAGCATTGAAGACAAGTTGGAAGGATTTGGGGAATAACAGGGCTAGCCCCACCAACCTTTTGTGCCTACATATGCACCTCTGAATCCTTATTATGTGTCGACCATTCCTCCTCAAGTGACTATTTTAAGTGTTCCTTTGAATCTTCCAAGTTCATCATATGTTTCACAGTCTTTTCCTTCTTGGAAATCCATCCAAGGGAACTGTCAAAAAAATGAAGTGCCTATTGTGGAGCAGCCTGTTGTTTGGGTTCAAAACTTCATCCCTATTTAAGAGCCTTCTTTTGTTCCTGATCGCCTTAAGGAGGAGATATTTCAAGAGAATATAGAAAATCAAATTAGAGAGTTGGAACTAAAGGCAAGGAGAGAAAAAGAAAGGCAAAATCAATAGATGAAGGTAGAACATCTACCTTTCCCATCTTGGAGCCAAGTTACGTAGCCAAGTAAATTAAAGGTCTTTCAACCCCCATCCCTCCCTCCTCAAGAGCCTCTATCTTTTCCATCTTGTAAATTTATTCAATGCAATGGGTAGAAGAAGGAGGTGGTGATTCTTGAAGTTAGTCAAGAAGTCTTGTAGCCTCCACTCCTTTCCCCTCAAAAGCCTAGAGCCTTTCCTTCATGGAGGGTCACTCATGAAGCAGAGAATAAGGAAGAAAAGGTGGATATTCCTTGCACATTTCCATTCTAGAAATCAGTTCAGTCAATTTAAGAGGAGGAAGAGGTGAAGGTGATCCAAGTATAGCAGCTTCAGGAACCAAATTAGGAACCTATGGGATATGCATCCAAAGATGCTGAGGAAGAGAATGTCACAAGTAGATACAAGGAAGAAATCACAATGGGGTCCCCCCTTGGTCAGTAAAAGATCAAAACAACCTTCTTGAATGAAGGAAAACATATTAAATATTCTTTTATAGTTTTGCATGAAGTGGACAACACTATAGAGGATGCAAAGCTACCACTTTATGTGGAGAATGAGGGGGTTGAGGGTGTCATTTATGTAAATGAGCTGCCACATGATGAAGAATATGAGGAAATTAATGAATTAGTTGATCAAATTGATGAACTTCTGAAGTAACCAGAGGTTCTCAATTAGTTGAGAGGCTCATTTGAGGACTTGTTTGAGATTTGGGGAGCTAGTTATGTTCTTTTCCAAGGCAACTATGGTTTGGTTTCTGCCAAGGAGAGCATCTTTGTTAAGTGGATCAAAGGGGATAGAGTGGGCAATCTTCCAAATCTTCCACCTCAAGAATTCATTACAAATATCGACTTGTTTTAGATCTTCAAAATAGGCTATCAGCTCCTTAATGAGCCTAAAAAACATGAGATAATGAACAAATCCAATCTTATTGAGGAGGCCATATAAGTCAAAGAGGTTTGCCTAGTTAAACCACCATTGGAAGCTATAGTTAAGGAGCCATTCGAAGAGCTTGAGACCCTTTCGATTCACATAGTTGACCTTTTTGGAGCTACCTAGTTCTCATTGAACATGGTGATGGAGAAGTTGATAGTTACAATAAAGAAGAAGCATGCATCAAGGCCAAGGGTCAAGAAGCTACATGCCTTATTTAAGAAAGGGGTACATAGTTTTAGGATGTATATATTAGGATTAGTTTTGTTCTAATTCCTTAAGTGTTGTTTCATGAACATTTGTTTGTTTTTTGTCTTTGATTTGTTCTAGGTTAGTTTCTTTTCTTTAAGTGCCTTGGTCACTTTATTTTATTTTGTTTTATTTTTTACTATCCTCATTGCTTCAAGAGGAAGTTCCAGCAAGGGTCAGCTTTATATCTAGTTTCAGCCAACATTGTCAAAGAAAGTAGTAAATCCATGCCCAATGGACTAGGCAAGGCAAGTGAGTTGGGTTTTCCAAGCATAATAGGTATGCTTCCCTATGAGTCACTATAAATGTTGGCCATTTTTTGGCCCACATAACAAGGAAATGGCAAGTCTTTAGAAGACTTCAGACTTTCAGCAACCCATGACTTGAATGGTTTTATAAGTTGCAGAGTTACAAAGCTCCAAAACATTAAGTAACAAGGTGTTAAAGAACCAAAATGGTCTTGAACAGAAGGCTTCAGGTTATCTCATTGGGAAGTCTTCAGTTTTTCCAAAGGAGACAACTTTAGGTTTCCTAGGTAACACAACTTATTTCACTTCATGAGTAATCAGTAATGATAAGTTTGAGTAAGTAGTGGGGCTTGGAAAGCCTGATTTGGTTTGGGTAGTGTATTTTGGGTTATCTAAGGAGCACTACTTAATTACTTCATAAGTTGTGAGTAGTCAGAAACCCAAAATAAGTAATGAGACATCAAAAGCTTGATTTGGTCTTAGAAGTGCTTCTCAAGTTCTCAAAAAGACAAGCCAAGGCAAAAAATTTTAATTAAGTAAAATTGGAAAACACAAATTACTCTGCATAGAGTAGATCAAGTTTATCCAAGTACTTTAGTTAAAAATCTTGATAAGTAAAGGATATGGGAAATTTTAAAGTTGGAGAGATCAAAGAACTTGACTTACTCTACATAAAGTAAATTAGGATTCTTTGAGTAGATGGAAATTTATGAAGGCTGTCATCCTTCAATATGGTTTGCTCCCGATAAACAACCATCCAAATGTAAGAACAACATGGGTCAGTTTGAACTCCCATGCATGGAATCCCATGTCCTTTAGATAGGACATGCAAAAGTGAAAGACATCATGTCGTTTAAATGCAAAGATAAATGTAGTCATGCCAGGAAGAGACATCTTAGCTGCTCATAGCATGGCTCCTCAAATATGCCAAAGGGAGACTTGAATGTGAGAGTGGCTCAAGGAGATTGGGATGATCCTAGGTGGCACATTTCATGGTCAAGGTAATGGTGATAATAGTGGTCCTAGTTCAACAACTTCCCCCCTCTCTCTCTCTCTCTCTCTCTCTCTCTCTCTCTCTCTCTCTCTCTCTCTCTCTCTCTCTCTCTCTCTCTCTCTCTCTCTCTCTCTCTCTCTCTCTCTCTCCCTCTCCCTATTTTCTATAAATATCACGTGACTTATCATTTTAATGGTTCCCAATTTTTTGACATTTTTTTTATCTTCCTAAGAGATAGGAAGCTCTTAGAGATATCTCAAGATATGCTTAGCCATTTAGGCTTGACCCTGCCAAGCATTTGTAAGAACCACCTCTTATGTAATAAAGGATTTTTCTTTTCCTGTCTCTTGCCTTGGACTTGTATCTGTTGAGATGTGTACTATGACATCACGGAAAGGAGAGTATTCCTCATCCATTGTCCTCCTTTTTGACCTTGTTTAATGATTTTTGATGTTGTTTGCAGGTCTAGTTGAGTGTTCTTTTTGCCATTAATGTGAACTTCTAGTGAGTCTTAGAACTCCTCTCCATTTGCATTCATCACTTCCCTGAACCTCCTCCATGAAATATTTATGCAACTAGCTTGATCTTGAGGTTGTGTAATCCAGTATTGTCCTCTATAGAATTAGTGTGGGTTCAAGATTATGGGAGTTTCTCATTTTAAATTGGTGCATCACCTGGTTAGCCTTCTTAAGAGCCATTTCCCCCCTTATAACCCTTTTCCCCATAAAATTTTTATTTCAACAGTTGTTTAGGTGATCCACTGAGAGGAACTAGTCTTTTTAAAAATCCTAGAGGCTCAACCTCACCATAGGACACCCACATCCTAAGGTTGTTCCCATGATTATAAATAGAAGTGGGAGAGCTTGAAAAACTCTCCCACAGGGGTGCAATTCCATGCTATAACAGGTGCCTCCACGAAAACAACATGAGGTAAAACTCTACAATAAGACACATTTTTAGAATATAAATATAAAATCAATTTATGATGATAATTTTAGTTACTACATTATGTATTACCTTTTACGGAATAAAGAACCAAAGTTTCAATGAAAGAGTGCACCCATACAAACTATAAAAAGGAAAAAAAAGTTGAAAACCCCTTTCAATAAATGTGTAATTATAAATTTTCATACAAGCCTAGAATATATTAATTATCTTTATTTATTTAACCACATTACAATTGATTTTTTCTTCATGGACAGGAGATTGTAGAAGACAAAAAAATATAGACTTGCATCAGCTTGTGATTTGGAAGTGTGGGGTCATTTTATTATTGTGTAGACTTGAATGTGGTTGTATTTACCCATTAAAATGTTGTTTACATGTTTCATTTACCCATTATAATATTGTTTACATGTTTAATTTACCTATTTTAAAATAAAATAATATGTGATATACTATGTCTTTAATATAATAAAATTTTATGCAGAGTATTCATGTGTTCTTTATCAATAAAAAACAAAAAAATATATTATGATAGAAAAAATTATATTGCTATTGATCTAAATAATTTTTAATTTGATGTGTCTTATTCGAATTATATGAAGGGGGTTCAACTATTAAGGTGTATATTCATTTGAATTTAGTGATAGTGAACTATGGCTTAGAAGAGTAAATCATATTTTGTTTGTTGTGATGGGTTGTATAAACATATAAATATGTATTGGTATGCATAAGAATAACTAATACTTTCATTACTGTAAGAATAAAGGTGTTGGTTGATCAATGTTAAACTCCTATCAATGTCTATAAGAAATGATTTATGGAAAAATGGGACTATTTTAGAATTTGATAAAGTCATGTCCAAGTTATAAGGATTAAATATGAACATTTATATGTTGGTGATGTAATCTAAACTACCTATGTATGCAAGTTGTGTCTTAGCTATCTGTCAGCATTTACTTCACTATATTTTCTCTTAATTTTTTATATCCTATTATTTACAAAAGATATATCTTTTGACTATTTTAATTTAATGCATTAATAGCTCTTAAGATCTCTTCCCGTGTCCTCCACTGACTTCTATCTGTACCTACACTCTTTCAGTGGATGTTATGCATACATGTGTCTATAATGTTATTTGCATGACTAGGAACATTCCAACTGAAGCTAGTAGATTATGAAAGAAGTATGCCATCAATGGTAGCCAGTAGCAATGTAGCTCTAGCAGGAATGAGTGAATGAGTATTTAGGAAAGATATGTATTTGGCATGGACCTCAGAATGGCCATGGAAGTTATGTTGTCTGATTGAGCATATCAGCTCATCACTATTCATCTAAAATGTGTTTAATGAATGTTGACTATAATTATAGAATGAGTTAATATGAATGATAATATAAGTTTTCAGTTCTTATCTTTGTTATTTAATATGTGTTTGAATAGATCTTTATGTGTTTCGATATTGAGTGGTTTGACAATTCTATCTATATGTTTGCATTATGTTGTCACTGGTTATTTGCCCAACTATTTCAATATTGCAAGTGGTTTTATCATTTGGTATTGTAAGTGGTTTCCACTCTGAGTGGTCTGTCAATTCTTACATTATATGCATATGTATGTTACAAAATTGGCAATAGAAATGGTACATCCATGTATAATGAGTATAGTTACAATGTCCCTAAGTATGTATTTATTTTTATATGTGTTTATATGAATCTTTATAAGATTTAAGGAAATTCAAAAAAAAAAATGAATCAAATGAAATGCATTATATTTTTATGTTACAATAAGAAATGCAAGTCAAAAGCGCATCAATGACTAGTCTAGTAACATGTAAAACATTTTCATAGAAAATTACCATGTTATATTTATTATAATATAATATTGTTAATAAATAATTCATTTCTTTTTTGAAAAATTGTAGACATTTCAAAGGAAGAACTAAAACTAACTTATAAAAAAACTATTGATTTTGGGGTTGGATGACTTATTATTTATTATGCACAAAATAAAAGATATGCAAATGCATGATATGGGAAAATAAAAGATTATAAAACAAAAAATATGTCATACTAAATTTGAGATCATTCTAAATAAGTTTTGAAGGTGGCACTGCATTATTTTTCTCACATTTGCATTTGGTCAATGATAGAGAACAATCATTTGAGGATACTCATTCAATCCATGGGTTACACAAGTTCAAATTACATGTTTGTTTAGGGGAAAATATATTTGAAGTTGTTCAATATAAACATAAAGAAATTGGATGAAGTTATTTTTAAAGGGACATTTGGAGATGATTTTTCAATTTTTAACATGTTCATTGATTGTAATTCTCAGAATTGTGTTACAAATCAAAAATTGAAAATGAGTTATGTTACGTCAAGTAGATATACTAGAAATGACGTCTATCATCACATTCTTGAGAGAAAGCAAAAAATCAATGCCATCAGTTGTGAACCAATGTTTAGAAAGATGGAACTTCACCATACTATAATTCTTTCAAGTGTATTTATTGATTATAAACTATAATTCTAGTAATAAACATTATCATCAATTTCATACAAATCAATTCTAAATTATCTCAAATATAGTTCAATTAATTTCAAATTAATTGATTCTAATTTAGAATTACTTTGATCTAGTTAAAAGCAAGTGGATACTCCATCGATTTATTTTGAAATTTCCCAACTTGATCCATTAGTATATTGACACTTGCTCATGAAGATCTTCCCAATGAACAACAAATAATTGTCAAGATATTTTATCATGTAGATGAACTAGATTGATTAATATGTTTTCATCCATAATTTGGCTAGTCAAATAGTGCCATGTGTCCCAGTAATGGAAGGTACTTCAAATGATCAATGATCGGTATGAAGGCCCAAAAGGGTGCCATGAGTTTGAAATAGTCCAATCTATTCAAAATGATCTAATTCTAAATGGTTTAAAATAATTTAATTTATTTGGAATATAGAAAACATATTTAAGAGGGAAATATTCTCCACTCCACTTTAGTGGGTATAAGTTCAAATTATTTAAAATAGCCTAATTTAATCAAAATTATCTATGCATAATGGTTTAAAATAGTGTAATTTATTTGGAATAAAGAAAATTTATTTTTGGAGAAAATCTTCTTCACTCCATTTTATGGGCATAAGTCTAAATTATTCAAAATAGCCTTATTCAAAATGATCTATGTCCAAATGCTTTGAAACAGACCAATTTATTTCAAATATAACTAATTTATTTTTGGAGAAAATTCTCTGCACTCCACTTTAATAGGCATAAGTCCATATTATTTAAAATAACCCAATTTATTCGAAATGATCTATGCCCAAATGGTTTGAAACACTCCAATTTATTTGAAATATAGGAAATTTTTTTTTGTAGAAAATTTTATCGACTCCACTTTAGTGGGTATAAGTCTAAATTATTCAAAATAGTCCAATTCATTCAAAATGATCTCTGTCCAAATGGTCTGAAATAGTCTAATATATTTGAAATATAAAATAATTATTTTTGAAGAAAATTTTCTCCACTCCACTTAAGTAGGTATAAGTCTAAATTATTCAAAATAGTCATTATGTGTATATCTTGCTTTCTCCTTGTTTAGCTTGTGATGTGATATTATTGCTAGGAGAAAATCTGTATAAGTCTTTGAGTTAAATACTATGACATATATATTGATGATACTAATAGATAGTGAGATGGATTCTACTAGCCTAGGTAGTACCATCAATAGATAATCTGATCAAGTGGTGTTTTATGAATTGATAGATCTAAAAAATCATATATTATTTGAAAACTTGGGCCTAAGTAATGTTATATACATTATCATTCATATGTTTTATTTTTATGCTATGTAATATCATGTTAGAATAGATTTCTTTATGGTACACTACATTTTTTTAGAAATCTTATCACACACAAAGCACTAGCACGTTTCACTAGATTTCTTGCACCATTATATCTACCTATCCATGAAAGGAGGGACATTTACTGATAGGAGATTATGTGAGGGATCGATGGTCCATGGTTGGTGTGGTAAAGTACTCGAATGATGCTCTCCCTCTTCCACTATAGTACTACCTGAAGACAACACTCATGATTATTAATGATAAATGAGTCAATTTGACTCGAGCTCTAGAGATCATGGTATCTATCATTATATTAGGTCATATGCCTAAAGTAATGTAATTATATTATGTACTTGTATATTTAATTAGCAGATGTTATATTGTTAGACTAGTTATACTTGTGTCCTATTATATTTACTTTTTGTAGAGTTGTGTAAGATTTATATTGTATGTAGTAATTGAATTTAAAGTATTATTAATCTTAGTTATGGTTTAGTTGTGTTGCATTTTTTTATTTTATATAATGAATGTTGATTTTTATTAGAAAAAAATCTACTACATTTTCTAAGTACAACTTGAAGGGTTATCACATTTGGTATCAGAGCTGTGGCTCGAACTCTAGGACCTAATGAGTTTATTACCATTTTCATATCCTCCACCTTATTAAAAAGGATAATTGGGAATGTATGTATGGTACATTGAGTGTGTACCTTAGAGAATTCATACCCCCTTAAGAGTTACTAAAGTTTTGGTTTACCAAGTGTCTCACTAGTGATGGTTGTGTACGGTGTCAGGTAGGAGAGTGGTTAGCTTAGTTATTGAGTTGTGAACAAGAGTTTTCTACCATGTTTTCAATCTTTAGATTGAACACCTCGAATGTGATTATGTCTTCCTTGAATAACCTTCACCATTTATGTTTTATGTTTTGAGTGTTTTATAGGCATAAAATGTTTCTCACTTAATTATTTATGCATTATTTTTGTGTCTTACTTACATAGATCTTAGGAGTGGAAATCCTATAAGATCATTTTAAATTGACACCACCAAGTGTAGTGGAAGATTTATTATAATTGAGTGTAGATGTCTTTTTTGATATTCCTTTGTGTTGGGAGTTGTTATGTGGATTAGTACCCTTGTATTTATATAAACTTGAGAAGAAGAGTCACCTCTCTTAGCTAGTTTAGGGGTGAATTTATATGTTATTACTCTTCTCCTACATCATTTTAAGCTATCAAAAAGATTCATATATTTAGGATGTTGATATAGAGTTTCTTCTAGTGGAAGACTTGTTTCTGAATTATTGCTTAATTTTATTCCCTTGAGTTTGTGGGATAGTGTTTTCTACATCTTGTTGATGCATCCTTGTGGTTCATATTTTCTTTCCAGTTGTGGAAGTAGGTGATCATTCTACACTTAAAATTTTGGTAAGTGAGTAGTCATTGGTAACTTGGGTTGCAATGTTACCTTTTATCATGTGAATGTATGTAAGAAGTTTTAATTTTTTTAAGATGCTAGTTCTCTACCTTCTAATTGTGGCTTTTTAGAGTCATCATTCTATCTAACTTATAGACTTGATCACAAGGAATGACTAACAATGAATTTATACTAAAGTTTATTATAACTATTATATTATTAAATATCATTGTTAGATTGATATTATTCTGAAAAATACTATGTGTACCTTTTACCAAAACCAAGTAAGGTGTAAGATGTGTAGAACATTTTGGTAAGCCTAAGGGTTGATATAAAAAATTTAATTATTGTAAGAACAAGGAGACATTGTTAGGTTGTAGAGCTAAAAGCATCATTGTTTGCAGACATGGAGGAGGTTGCTGAGTTCTAGGGATACCGGCGTCGGCAGTGTGACCGACGTCAGTCAGGGGTGAACAGAAGGGCAACCGACATCGACAGGAGTCGGCTGACATCGGTCACCTCCAGGCAGATAAGGACTAATGTCGATCTCTTGTGTGATTCTAGAACTATTCATTGCATGAACAGTTAGTTTGTTGAACTGATTGTTTGCATGTAAAAGCTATTTTGAGTCTTGAGCTGCGTGTCTAATTATTGTAAATTAGAAGTCTAAGTTATTGTTTAGTATGGGATCTATTTATAGACCTATTGGCATGTATTGTAATTAAGGATCAAAGCAAGGAAGAGATCCTTTGAAGAGCAAGAGAGGAAGGCAAGGTAGATCCTTCCAATTGTAAGACCATTTGAGTTGCAGGTTGTTGCAAGCTCATGGGAGATCTACATGTGTAAGTAAGATCATTTAAATTTTAGGTTGTTGCAAGTTCATGAGAGATCTACTTGAAGTGCTTTGAGTACTTGTGTACTGGCAGTGTTATTACTGCCTGGTTGGAGGTGAACACCAACTCTGTGTTTGAGTTGTGTGTTGGGACCATTTTTGGTAGGAGAGTGAACTCTTGATTGAGAATTACTGTGTACACTTGAGGTGTGGGAAGCTTCTGAGAGGTGTGAGAAGAAGTGGCATCTTCTTTATTATATTTTCTTTATGGATGAGTATTAATACAAGATTGTGTATTGTCTCTCATATTCTGTACTATTTGTGAATTCTAGTTACTTGTTCATTCTGGTATAATTCCGTGCTTAGTTGCTAATACAAGGTAATCATATATTGGTGGAGTAGGATCCTGACAGTTGGTATCAGAGCTTTTGGTTGGGTTTACTAATAGGTTGTATCAGATCTGGTTAGTGTTTGTTGATTACAGGTTACTCACAGGGGTTTCTGTTTGAGTGGGAGTATAGCAATGGCAGAATAAAGTAAGCTACGAATGGAGAAGTTTAATGGCAAGAACTATCAATTATGGAGGATGCAGATAGAAGATTATTTTTATCAAAAATATTTGTACTTATCGTTGGGTGGGGTTGCATGCAAGCCCACAGATATGAAGGATGAAGAATGGGAGGTTCTTGATCGAAAGGCTCTGGGATCTATAAGGTTGAGCCTTGCATCATCTGTGATTTCCAACTTATCACAGGCTAAGACAATGGTACAATTGATGGAATATTTGGAAAATTTATATGAAAAACCCTCAGCTTTGAATAAGGTATTTCTTATGAAGCAATTATTTAATTTGAAAATGTTGGATGGTGGATCTGTACATAGTCATCTTAGTGATTTCCATGGTTTGGTAAACCAGTTAAATTCTATCAATATTGTTTTTTATAATGAAATTAAGGATCTCTTAATCTTGTGCTCATTACCTAAAAGTTGGGAGAGTTTGGTAATGGCAGTTAGTAATACTGCGTCTGCTTCAAAAATATTAAAAGTGGATGATATTGTGAGTGTAATCTTGAATGAAGAGATTCATAAGAAAAGCACAGGTGAATCATTAGGGAATGCTTTGAGTGTTGAAGGCAAGGGAAGGCAAAGAGAGAAGATCGAGCATGGGAGATCAAGGTCCAAGATAGGTAGGAGATCCAAGTCCAAGTATGGCATAATAACCTGCTGGAAATGTGGAAAGCAAGGGCACTTAAAGAGAGATTGCAGGTCGGTTGAAGATCAGCATGAAGGACATAAAGAAATAGATGTTACAGATTATGTTACACATGATGCACTGGTATGTTTCTTTGATAAAGTAGAATCTTGGGTTGTATATTCTGGTACCTCTTTCCATGCATCCCCAAATAGGAAATTTTTTCATGAATATGTCCAGGGAGACTTTGGAGAAATTTATTTAGGGGATGGTAAGCCTTGTCAAATGGTTGGCAAAGGAAAAGTGAAGCTAAAATTGTAGACGGGCAACACATGGGTGTTGAAGGAGGTCATGCATATCCCAATCCTGAAACAGAATTTGATTTTTGTTGGAAAGTTGGGTGATGAGGGTTGCACAGTAACTCTCACAGTGGACTCTTGGAAAGTTTCCAAGGGTGCACTTGTTGTAGCAACAGGTAAGAAAGTAGGTACGCTTTATCTATCTACTTGTATTACTGATTCTCCTTCTGGTTTATCTACTTCAACTGTAGATTCGAAGATGTGGCTTAATAGGCTTGGTCACATGAATAAGGAGATGCATGTTCTTGAGTCAAAGGGTATGAGTTCAGATTTGGAGGGCATAGATCGAGTTCATTACAGGAAAAGGAAATTTGATGCTTTTAACAAGAACATGGAAGCCTTGGTGTTTATGAAGGAGATGATGGATAGAGATCAGTCATAGGGGTTGAATAATTTTGAGTAGGGCAGTATAGATAGGGTTTTGATCTAAGATGATCTCGTAGGTAGAATTCATTGCTCACAAGTAAAACACAGAGACCGACGTCAGTTAGAAAACTAACATCAGCATCTAGATAGGGACCGACATCGGCTATGTGAAGCCCGATGTCAGTGAATCCAGACAGATAAACACCAGCATTAGCCAGGGAGAACTGACGTCAACGATGAGGCAGTCACATGGAACTGACGTCGGTCAGGTGCAGACTGAGAGATGGCTGAGATCAGTCACTAGAATGGATGTTGGGCAGACAACAAAGTTGTCAAGGAGTCTCAAATGCCCATATGGAGGACTGAAAGGGTAAGTAAGCCTCAAATTCATCATTTTCCTTCTTTACACTACTTATTGCTCACTGATGGTCAAGAACCAGGTAGTTATTAAAGAAGCAGAGCAGGTAGATCCAGGAAACAATGGGAGCTTGGCATGGATGAGGAATGTGATTCCTTGGAAAAGAACCAAAAGGGAGTTTTTGGGTGGAGTTTCCAGCTGGAAGAAAGCACTGAGAGACGAATGGATTTTTAGGATAAAGAAGAGCGGTAATGGACACTTGAGACGAAAGGCCAGGGTATATGGTCTTGAGTAAGCTGCAGGAGAATGGAGGTTTGACCATTGTGTTTCTCTTTACCAAGTTGGATAATATTAGCTACATTATCTTGTTACTGTATTGTGTGCTTGATGCCGGGTTACACATACAGGGAGTTGCTAAAATAAAGGTAAAGTTAGTTCAGAGGTGTGTCATGAGGAATCTAGGAGCAGCAAGATTCTTTGACGTGAGTGTGTTCTAGGGACATGGAAGGTCACAGGTTGACTTTGTCTCTAGATGATTGTGTGAAACTGGTTAGCACGCTGATGGTTGGACAGTTCTATGAACTGTGTCTTGATTCACATAATGAGATTGAGTACATGTGTACTAAACCTGAGTTTTCTCAAGTAGTGGGAGCTATCAAAAAGTTTGGAGCCAATCTGAGAAAGAAGCACTGAAGTGCAGTTCAGTGGATTCTCAGGTATCTGAGAGGGACCAGCAGCAGGTGCACATGCTATGCAGGGTCAAGTTTTTTTCTACATGGGTTTGTAGATGTGGATGTGGCAGGTGATTTGGATGATAGGAAGTGCACCACAGGATTTGTGGTGGTTGGTCTTCAAGAGTGATCTTGAAGAGGGATACAAAGCCAAGGAAACAAACTAGATGATGTACAGTTACAAATACAGGTTCAACTATTTATCTCCAAGTGGGAGATTGTTAGGTTGTGGAGCTAAAAGCTTCATTTTTTGCAGACATGGAGGAGGTTGCTAAGTTTTAGGGATATCAGCATTGGCAGTGTGACCGACGTCGGTCAGGGGTGAACAGAAGGGCAACTGACTTCGGCAGGAGTTGGCTGACATCGGTCACCTCCAGGTAGACAGGGACTGATGTCGGTCTCTTGTGCGGTTCCAAAATTGTTCGTTGCATAAACAGTTAGTTTGTTGAACTAATTATTTGCATGTAAAGGCTATTTCGAGTCTTGAGCTGCGTGTCTAATTATTGTAAATTAAAATTCTAAGTTATTATTTAGTATGGGATCTATTTATAGACCCATTGGCATGTATTGTAATTAAGGATCAAAGCAAGGAAGAGATCCTTCGAAGAGCAAGAGAGGAAGGCAAGGTAGATCCTTCCAATTGTAAGATCATTTGAGTTTCAGGTTGTTGCAAGCTCATGGGAGATCTACATGTGTAAGTAAGATCATTTGAATTGCAAGTTGTTGCAAGTTCATGAGAGATCTACTTGAAGTACTTTGAGTACTTGTGTACTAGCAGTGTTATTACTGACTGGTTGGAGGTGAACTCCAACTCTGTGTTTGAGTTGTGTGTTGAGACCCTTTTTGGTAGGAGAGTGAACTCTTGATTGAGAATTATTATGTACACTTGAGGTGTGGGAAGCTTCTGAGAGGTGTGAGAAGAAGTGGCATCTTCTTTATTGTATTTTCTTTCTGGATGAGTATTAATACAAGATTGTGTATTGTCTCTCATATTCTATGTTATTTGTGAATTCTAATTACTTGTTCATTCTAGTATAATTCCGTGTTTAGTTGCTGATACAAGGTAATCATATATACTCTTATTGGTGGAGTAGGATCCTGACAGACATTATCTCACTTATAATATTTTAAGGATGGTATTATCCTCAGCCTTTGTATGCTATATTAGTTATGATATTATTTATTTTTACTATGAATATAAAACTATATATTAAGTGACAAGATATGATACTAGTTTTCATTGATTAGTAGCAAATTAATTTAATCTCAGGATGATTGTATGATTTCTCTTGTGTGTATGTTAGTATGTATGAAATATTTTAGAATATAGTTTTGCTTTTAGAATAGATTTGTGAACCTTGTGCACATTTTGAAGATTGTTTGATTGTGGAGACCCAAGGGATGATTGGTGAAATAGGAATGTGAGTTATAAGAAATAGGACGGGATCCTACTTATCTTCACTTTGACTTGATTGATACTAATTTGGATTTGATAGATGAACTTGTCAAATCCAGGACTTGATAGGTAGAACTTGCTGAATTTAGCTATATGATCATTTTTTTGACTTTTGTGATGAACTCATATGTTATTGAGTTAGAAGTGAAATTTTTATTGAGTTATTTATTAGAATCTTCTTATAGTTCTAGACCTCGGGGTGGTCATGATAGAACCAATCAACATAAAGTGACTTTTGTAAAAACTTGGTTGCAGATTAGGAAATTTCACAAAGTAGGGTCATATGGGACCAATTCTCTAAGAATAGTGATAATTAGGAGATCTAGTAGAAGTTATTTAGGTAAATTTTGTATTTAATTACATGATATGGTAATTGATAATATTTTTTAATGCTTTTAGACTCTGTTTGTTAATCATAACATTTATTAGAGTAAGAGTCATCAGGGTGATGATCAGTTTTAGGGGGGAGGATGTTACATCTTAATTTCACCTTGTAATTAATAGCCTTTAATATATTAATTAATATATGCTTATCATTGTTTTGATTTGAGTATTTTGGCATATACTAGTATGAGAAATTAGTATTGTTGATTAGTATACATTGCGTAACAGTTATATTTTAATTATTATGTACATTGAGGATGTATAATTATTAGTTTTGCATCATTGGTTTATGATGACTCAGACTAACTACCTATTTATTATGAGGTGGATGCAGGATAGGTCTTACCCTCAGAGATTGATGAGGGAGAACATCATCAGAGAGGGTCAACTAGATGAAGTGATTGAGAAAAATACCAGTAGAAAATGCAAGTGACCCCACACACACATAGTAAATTTTAAATGATAGACATACATGGTAGTGTGTAATTGTGAATTATTTCTTGTGATTATCTTTGTGTGTATGGAATTAATTTTAGTGCACATTTAATTTATTTAGCCTAATTGACTTTTTAAAAAAATTAAATTCATAAAATAATTATTTATTTGTAGTAGAAGTATTATTTTATTAAATATGATTATGTAGCAAATAAAAATCAATTAATGACATAATTATCTGGTAAAAATTATTTTCTTAAAAATAAAAATTATGCATGACATTTATTTAAAATTTTAGCAAATGGATTTGATTATTATCCCAGTTAACTTAGCATGTCTTAACATTAGTTTGGTAAACTAAAGTGAAGAATAAAAATTAACTAAAGTGAATAAATTTAGAAGTTGAGTTAAATCATAAATACATGCAAGAAATTATTTTGAAAATAAAGGAAAATTATATTGTTAAAAATTGGTATGCATGAGAAAAATAAAAATAGAAAGTCTTCATGCAAAAGAGTGGGCACAACTTTTGAGAGAGGATTATTTTCTATAAATAAAGCCTCTTGAAATTAGAAAGGGGGACATAAGGAGAAGGAGACAAAGGAAGGAAGAAGGGCATAAAACAAAAGAAGAAGTAGATTAGTCATCCAAGCATTTTCATCAACAAAGGTTGGAGGTTGGTTCTGCATTATTGTTTTTGAGATTATATTCACCTTCTAATTGTTAATCAACATCTTATTTATGCATGGATAACATTAATAAACTTTAACTTGCATTCTAATGTTAAAATGACGTGTAATTTATAAGTTGAGCCATATTAAGGGACACCCAGTCAAAATATAAGTGTTGCCTATATTTTATTAAATCACTGATCTAGGTATTCAAAGATGGGTATAATCGAATGTTGTAAAAACTAAACTGTCATGTTATATATATACTGAGACATATTATTTAATTAGTTGTGTGGCACTAGGCATATAATTGAAATGCCAATACCATTTAATTAAAAACTCTATGATTATATTATATAGTGCTAGGTCTAGAAATCAACACTAAGTTTGGAACTTAGGTTTCTAAGTTTAATAAAATATAATGTAGGGTTAAACAGATTAAGAATTGTGCAAGTAGTTAAATGGAAAATCGCTATATATATAGTGGAATTTGTTGTACATATATTAAATAGTGCTGAGTTTTAAAAGGGAATCAATGATGTGTTAAAGGAAAGAAGTCATATGATAAATCATAGAAGTCCCATTATAAGTTGTAGAAGTCAAATTAATAGATTTCATAAGCCTGTTGCAAATCATCCAAGTTGACTTAACATAGGGAAGCACAACATGCATATTTGAAATGTTATAGTTATTAGAGTTCAAATTGAAACCTTGTTGTCATAAAATCAAATTGCCTAGGTTTTATTTAGTTGTCGTGCATGTATTTTTGCCAAAATTTATTATAATTATATTAAAATAAATGCTAAGATATTTTGAAAATATAATGAATACGTTGAAGTCTTGTTGAAATTCATAGTTTAAATTGACAACACCATGTCTAATGTAAATCATTGAGTATATATAGGGCCGAATATATATAATTTAATATAAAAATCTAAAAAGTTGGCTACATGTTCATCCAATAGAAATATGTTTGTTTGTAGCAGGTCACTTATTCAAATCATGAAAGAAGCAATTTAAGAGTTGAACATGTGGCTTACTTAGTGTCTTCTTATGCTTCCTTGTTTCAAAAATACCATTTTTGCAAACATAGGATCATCTGACTTTCATGGTCACTGTAGGGGTTAATAATAATAATGATGATGATGATGATGATGATGATGATGATAATAATAATAATAATAATAATAATAATAATAATAATAATAATAATAATAATAATAATAATAATAATAATAATAATCTTGCCAGTTTTGAGGAGGATGACAGTCCCTTGCCAAGCATCCAAAAGAGGCAAAATCCTTCATTTATGATGGGCAACTTACTGAAACAAAAACAACATAGTCGATGAAATTCCTAACTATTGTTTGACGTAAATGGTGTCATGCCCTGCCTAATTACCACTATTCAAAACCATGTTGTTTAGAATGGAATATGTCATTTTGTCTCCTTTTGAGATGAATCTGTAGAGCCTTTCCCACTGTTTAAGCCTCCTAAATTATACATAATTCAATTCTTGAATCTTATTATCAAATTAACTAGATATAAAAATTTAAGCATTTATTATATTATTGAGCATTAATATTGTAAATCTTGAATTTATATAGGGTGCTAAGAATAAAAATTAGAAATTGATTATTTAATAGAAAAATTTTAAAACAAATAGTAAATCCTAGAAGTTAGGTTGAAAATAAATTATGACTTCTTTTTAATGCAAGATCAAATGTTTGACAGAATTTTAATTGCCTCAAAATTTTATATTGCGGCTTATGCAAGTTGCATTTTGATCATAATTATCATGGGAACCATATGAGAATATATGAATAGATGATTTTTAGTAAATATTTATTATTAATCATACCTTTGGGGGTTTTTTATAAAAGCTTGAGTTATCAAGTTAACTAATTCATAGTCACATTCATATTTAGTCAATTAAATTAGGCCTTATGGTAAGATGTTGGTTAATGGTTGAATATTTATGAATGTTCAAATGGATTATATATATATATATATATATATATATATATATATATATAGAGAGAGAGAGAGAGAGAGAGAGAGAGAGAGAGTTATGCTAAAATATTCTTGAGAAGGTAATATGACAATGTCAGATAATGGAAATTATTGATTGACAGTTGAAACCTTGCAAACCATTTTAGAATTGTTAGTACACACTTTAGAAGAAACTAAAGAATATAGGGGCGTTCTTATAGAAATTTATCTATACATAGGAGTGGGTATTCATTTGATTAATTAACTTTATAACACATTCGATGATATGAATATAGCTAAGCTAACTAATTACTAATAAGAATTATATGAAGTGGGAACTTCAACCATTTTGAATACTGCCTTTTAGTTCATACGAAGCGTAAACATGAATTACCATTTAACTGAGGCTATGATAACCGTTATTGATGCGTTATGTTTGCTAGTCAAAATAAATAGTTTACCCATAGTATAATAGCATTATGAAAACATGTTAGCTAGATCAAATTCTATAGCACCATGAAATGATGAAAATTTGTGTGGACTGTATTTTGTGAGAGTATTTTATATGCAATGATTTGACATTTTAGGAATTAAATAATGCATCTTGATGTGTGCCTTGATCTTGTTTTTATTTGACTATTTTTATGTAATCTAATCTAGGGTATACCCAGGTGGTATAATTCTAATTTGTTAGTTTAATAATTCTAGTGATTAGATTGGTTATATCTAGACTCACACTTACATATTTTATATGTGTGTTGGTTGTTACTTTGATAAGTATGCTTAGTAACAGTTAGAAGGATATCACAATTATGCGCATACAAAATTATGAGTGCAAATGAATGTTAAGATATAATTAGATGCATTATATGAATTGCTTGTTATAGTTATGCTTGTTTGATTATGAGCGCATGCTTCCATGTTTCTATGATTTTTGTATGTGACTACTTATGGATAAACTAGAAGTCATGTCTAAGAACACCAGACTAAGTTAATATGGGTTGTCTTGAAGTGTAGTTACTTGGACCTATTTGAAATAGTCTATAGTTTATTATGTGTTTTATCTAGGTGGTATAAACAAGGGTCATTATTTTCAATTTGGAATTGATTTTAAGGTAAGACTCATTCATGCATAGATGATTATGTGTATATCTCACTTTCTCCTTGTTTAGTTTGTGATGTGATATTATTTTTAGGTGAATATATGTATGAGTCTTTGAGTTACATACTATGACATATATATTGATGATACTAATAGGTAGTGAGATAGATTCCACTAGCCTAGGTAGTAACCCGAATAGATACTCTGATTAAATGGTGTGTTATGAATTAACCGATATAAATGATCATATATTATTTGAAAACTTGGGCTTAAGTAATGTTATATACATTGTCAATCATATGTTTGATTTTCATTATGTGCGATATCATGTTAGAGTGGATTTATTTATGGTACACTACATGTTTTTAGAAATTTTATAGCACATGGGGTACTAACATGTCTCACTAGATTTCTTGCACTGTTATATCTACTTATCCATGAAGAGAGAGTCATTTCTTGATAAAATATTATGTGGAAGATCGATGGTCTATGGTTGGTATGGTAAAGTACTCAAATGATGCTCTCCTTCTTCCACTACAGTCTTACTTGGAGACAACACTTGTCATTATCAGTGATACATGAGTCGGTTCAACTCAAACTCCAGATAGCTTGGTATCTATCATTATATTATGCCGTATGCTTGAATTAATGTAATTGTATTATGTACTTGTATATTTGATTATCAAATATTGTATTGTTAGACCAGCTGTAGCTATGTCCTATTGTATTTGCTTTCTGTGGAGTTGTATAAGATTGATATTGTACGCAGTAATTGAACTTTAAGTACTATTGTTCTTAGTTAAGGTTTAATTGTGTTGTATTGTTTTATTTTGTGAAATAAATGTTAATTGTTATTGGAAAAAAATCTACTACATTTTCTAAGTACAACTTGAGGGGTTGTTACAAAAATAGGAAATTAGGGATCCCAATATGTCAATCATGGCCATAGATTACTTATTTTACTATATTTTGTAGTTTTTGTTTGAAATATAAACTTATAGTGCCCGAGATATTTTGTTCAAGCATGACACATAGACTAGTGTTTTTACAAGTAATGATACTAGCAAAATATATTATGTAATGATTTTGATTCAGTTATATAAATGAGTTCTTGTTTTTTTCCATTCTTTATGTAGATATAAAGACTTTCTTATAGATGATGAACTTGTTCTCATTTGTTAATGAGAAATGTGTTGATGTAAATTTTCACTCGCTTCTAATTTAAAATAAAATATTTTAAACTCTTGATTGACAAAGAATGGAAAAATATGCAAAAGGGGGAAAAGGGGAATAGGTCATAAGCCTAATGAAATTTAAATAAATTTCATTGGTGAAATTATATTCCAACTTGTTTTTCTCCGCTCTCTATTTCCAAATCTATTGTGTCATCATTACCCACATAATGAATGCAAGAGACAAACATAAAAAACATTGATAAATAAAACATTTAAGTGTTAAATTTAGTATTGTAGAGTGTTTATTAAATTTCAAAAAATAAATATAAGAGCATTACAAACTTCCCAAACATGAAATGTGCTAAGAAACACATTATTTGTAAAACTTTTTCAAATGTTGGAAACTTTAGTAACCTAGTAACTTAATGGCAATGCATTGTAACCTCAATAGGATTTTAAAATGTTATTGGGGCATTTCTCTAGTTTTGTATGACCATGTAGGTTGAAAAGTTGCATGGAGGAAAGCAACTCAAAATTTACTGGTTAAAGTTTTGAACTCTTTCGATATGATAAGTTAGCCTCTTCAAGACAACTCAATAGTTCAAACTTCTTAGGTAGCTTATGCATATTATGGCAATGTGATAATGTAGTTTTCTTTAATGTATCCAAACACATATAACTTGACAACAACTATTTTAATCTTGGACAATAATTTAAAACCAGTTCTTCTAAAGATTGAAGTTGCCCGAATGTGGAAGGTCATTCAATGAGGAAAAATAGACTAAATTTAGCCCTGTCAAAAATAGAAGACTACTGAATGATTTTGGGTAATTTTAATCTTATATAATAACTTAAAATTACTTCTTATAAATATTGGAGCTGCCTAAATTTTAATTTTTTGAGGTATTTGGAATCATGAAGATCCAACATTTGGATAAAATACAATTCGGTCAAACTTTTAGGGAGTTCTACTACACTATATAAGCCTTGAATGTTTAGGGTTCAGGGAAACGTAACTTTTGAAAAACTAAATCATGGTTTTGTTAAAAAAAAGTGAAGATTATAGTGTGAAAAATATGAAATAAATATTTCACTATCTGAATTTATTTATAAATACAAATATTAAAAAAATAATTTATACCTTGTCACTCAAAAGGGCCATTTAAAGTTCAATTTTGCTAGCAAATCTTAAACCTTGTGTTTGTGACACCCTTTACAAGTGGATGAAATCCTGAATTACTACTCGATTGCTCCAATTTGCTTTCACCCATGCATATGTCTTCTTCTTCTTTCTTGGAATAAGTACATGATGTTTGAATAATGTGATCTTAGACCAAACTTTTCTCCCTACATTAAGCGTATTTTATTTGGCAAAATTTGATTTTCTACACGACACTTGGTAGTCACTATAACACCTTTAATACCATTTAACACATTAGCTTTAAAGCTATTTACCATTGCCATCCATGTCCATTAGTGCCCCTTTTGTTGTTTATTAATGACATGTAGCTTTTGTACAATTTCCTCACCTACACACATTTTCATATAAAATTAAAAATAATGAAAAATATATATTTGATTAATCAACCCATTCTTATATATAATTGAACATATATATGTCAACAATTGTTTATACTTATTAAACAAATTGCAAATGACATTTAACATAAAAATGGTGACATAACTTTGATAAAGTCATTACCTCCCATTTTACTTATTCAAAGTGAAAAGACTCTCAATCACCTAAATGTCAAATTTAATATGATGAGATGTTACACTATGCAAAATATAAAACTCCAAAATTAGAAATTACAGACCATTATGCTACCTAATCACCATGTGAAAGGACCACTAAGCTATCTATTCAAGTATCTTGCCCAACGTCACTAGATTAAACCTAGATTCTTGTTTGATTACATCAAATAAACTCCTCACGGATGCTCGAAAATTATTTGAATTTTTCGATTCGATGACAAAAACTTTTGAAGACTTTTCGATAGTGGATATATTATTAGTATTATGCGTTGGTTTTGAGTATTTTATGGGTATGGAAGGCTTCCTGCCAACCATTCCTGGAATCTTTTGTGAATTAACTACATTTATGGCGCTTTCCATCCCTTCTCAGAGCAGATTATGTTTAATGCCTTGCATGTCCTAAACCGAGTCAAACGGATAATAGAGCATGATTTTCAATTTTAACAGTCTTTCGGATCGAAATTTTGAAAAGGCCTCATAAACCGAGTCAAACGGATAAGAGAACATTATTCTCAACTTTAAAACAAACCATCATAACCAATTCGACTTCAGACAGACATTACAAAATTGGAAGACGTCTGCATAAACCAAATCGTGCTCGAAACGACCAAAAAAGCTCGCCATGGAGGAAGTGAATCTAAAAGCCGTGGCTTTCTTGGTGTTAGGTTTCTCTGTGTTTGTTGTGTATGCTCAGCCAGGTGAGAAATTCAGATTCTAATATAACTGATATTGATTTTTTTCCAGTTTATATTTTCAAAGTCCATATAAATTCGAATGCTTTTACAGTTCATAGAATAAATTAGAAAACTTTTTGGAAAAAGTTGCCTCCATTTATTTTATACCTCAATGTTTTAGATCCATCATAAATCCTGTTCTCCTAGATCACAGTTAGTGATATGAAAAATTAAATAATTTACCATACGAACTATTCCAATCGAATAATATTTATTATTGATGCTTTTTTTCGTTTTCTCTTTAAACTCAAGTGACAATTAAAGTAGTTTTCATAATCAAGACTCATCTTCAAATATCAATAAGGCATAATAAAAATCGGATTAACTATCATATCCAATTTTGAATGTGGTTAAGTGTAAGTCGTCTTCAAACCTCTATATGATCTGATAAAAATTGGGTAAATTACTATATACAATTTGTAGAAATTCGGATAAGCTCTTATATCTAGTTTTGAATGTGGCCAAGTGTAAGTCGTCTTCAAATCTTCATATGATATGATAAAAATTGGGTAAACTATTATATACAATTTGTAGAAAATCAGATAAACTACCATATCTAATTCTGAATGTGGCCAAGTGCAAATCTTCTTCAAATCTCCATGTGATATGATAAAAATTGGGTAAACTACCATATACGATTCGTAGAAAATCAAATAAACTACCATAACTAATTCTGAATGTGGCCAAGTGCAAGTTGTCTTCAAACCTTCATATGATATGATAAAATTTTGATAAACTACCATATACAATTAGTAGAAATTTGGATAAACTGTCATATCTAATTCTGAATATTGTTGAAAAGTGATGCTGAAGTGCAGTTCACTCAATTCTATTTTTAGACTATTGGTGTAAATTTAGTTTGCATGAACAGTTTTTTGTGGAGCTAAATTTAGACAGTTAGTTAATTTTTAGTTAATATATTTTTTAGAAAAAATAAATCCTTAGAAAGGCTAGAGTTTGTTTTAGTTGCTATTACATGCAAATTATTATTTAGATAATTTTAAAATATTTTATTCAATAATTATAAAAGCATGTTCACATGCAATTCTATTAATACATTGTAATTGATCTTTATTTTCAAGAAGAAGAAGGAGAATGATTCCAATTTTTTGAAGAAAAAGTATTTTTTATTTTTGCAACTCTTATCTCTTCTGTATTATGAATATTGCATATATTTGGCTATGATTTAATTTTATTTAAAAAATTTTACATTTGGTATCAGAGTAGGTATTTTTCTTTTGGGTTAAAGATTTAGTAATTGGAATTTTGCCAAAAAATTTATCATGTCAAATTCTAACTCCTTGCCCATTCAAGAATTTGATGGAAATGAGTATGATTATTGATGTATCAAAATGATGACTTTTTTGATAAGAAAATATTTGTGGGAGATTATTGAATCAGGTTATGCAGAGCCAACTAATTGGAATGCCCTCACAGCAAATGATAAAATAGCTAAGAAGGAGGCTAAGAAGAAGAATGCTCAAGGCTTATTTCATATTCAAATAGCTCTAGATAAGAGCCTATTTCCATGAATTGCAAGAGCAAAGATAGCAGAGGATACTTGGAAGACTCTAAAATAACCTTACCAAGGTAGTGATCAAGTCAAAGTTGTCAAGTTACAGACATTGAAGAGAGAATTTGAGAATTTAAAGATGTAAGAAGAAGAAAGTGTGAGTACCTATTGTGTCAGAGTAAAAAATGTGGTCAATAAGATGGCTACACTTGGTGAAATTGTGAACAATGAGGTTGTGATTAAAAAAGTGTTGAGGACTCTCACACTAAGGTGGAACCATGTTGCCATAATCATAGAAGAAAGTAAAAATTTGTCTACCCTTCAATTTGATCATCTAGTTGGATCTTTGATGTCTCATGAAAAAAGATTGAGAGATTCATTTGGAGAAAGTGATGAGAAAGCTTTTTCCTCCAAATTACAAATCACAAAGAATGAAGATGCCAATAGTAGCATCAAAAGTAATCAAAGCCAAGGTAGAGGTCAAAATCAAAATTACTCAAGAGGAAATAGAGGCAGAGGTGGTTTCCAAGAAAGAGGTGGTTTCAGAGGAAGAGGTAGAGGCCAATTTGATAAAAGAAATATCCATTGTTATCATTGTAATAGGTATGGCCACTTTAATTATAAGTTTAGATTAAAATAAGGTAATAATGGTAAAAGCATTCATTATGTTCAAGAAGGTGATGAGAATCCTCCAGATAATTTATTTTTATCTTACGAAAAAGCTGAAAATATTTAAAAAAACGTTTGGTATTTAGATTCAGGTTGTTTTAACTACATGTCAGGGAATGAAAAACTTTTTTCTATAATGGATAAAAGTTTTAAATCCAAGATCAAAATTGGTGATGACAAATCATTGGAGGTTGCTACAAAAGGAGCTATGGAAGTCCATACAAAAGAAGGTATGAAGAGTGTTAAAGACATTTATTACACTCCAAATTTAAAGCATAATTTGTTGAGTGTTGGACAATTATGTGAGAAGAATTATAAAGTTGTATTTTAAAATCAACAATGTATAATTTATGATAAGAATCAAGGAAATAGGGTGGTAACAGTTGTGCCTATGACAAAGAATATGATGTTTCCATTGAAGTTTGGTGAACATAACAAGAACCTTGTCAATATGGCATATGAGGATACAAGTTGGTTGTAGCATCTCAGGTATGGGCATTTAAATTTTTATAGTTTGAAGATTCTAACATCAAAAGCATTAGTTTTTGGTTTACCTAAGGTTGAAGAGCACAATGAAGTTTGTGAAAGATGTGCTAAAGGAAAATATGCAAGAGAGAAATTTCCAAAAGGAAATGCATGGAGGGCCCATTATCCACTCCAGTTAGTTCATTCAAACATTTGTGATCCTATGCAGACAAAGAGTTTGGGTAAGTCATCATATTTCATTACTTTTATTGATGATTACTCACGATAGTGTTGGGTTTATTTTTTTAAGACCAAAGGTGAAGCTCTTGAGAGATTCAAGAGGTTTAGAGCCCTTGTAGAAAATGACAAAGGGTACAAAATCAAATGCTTAAGGACTAATCATGGAGGATAATTTTGTTCAAAAGCCTTTCAAGGTTATTGTCATATGCATGGCATTAGAAGATAACTGACCACTGCATACACACCTCAACAAAATGGTGTAGCTGAAAGGAAGAATCGTACAGTGGTGGAGATGGCACAAAGCATGCTACAAACAAAGGGATTAAGTAATTATTTTTGGGGAGATGCAGTTGCTATACTAGTATATATTCTCAATCGGAGTCCCACTAGTGCACTTGACAGGATGACTCCGTATGAAGCCTGGTATGAGAAAAAGCCAAATGTTAATTATTTCAAAGTTTTTGGTTGCTTAGCCTATGTTCATGTTCCTGATCAAAAGAGGCAAAAGTTAGATCCCAAAAGTGAGTCATGTATTTTTGTTGGATATAGTGAGGAAAGTAAGGCTTACAAGTTATATAATCCTCTCAATAATAGGCTTATTGTGTCAAGAGATGTGATTTTTGATAAAAGGGGAGTTTATGGTCATCAAAAAGGCCATGTGGAGAAGTCAAAATCTATTTTAAATGAATTTATTATGGATGATATTGATCATGAGCAGCCCACTAATATTTCGATTCCAAGTGCTACAAATCCACCAAGTAACCCCTCATCTAGTTGTTCAATTCCAAGTGTAAGTCTAGATTCAAGTCCTAGTTCTGCAAGGAAGGTAAGAAGATTGAGTGACATTTATCAAAGAAGTTCAAATCAAGCACATGAAGAAAATCCAAGAGGTGAGACACTGAATTTTGTTTTACTTACGAAGGCTGATTTTGAACCATCATGTTTTGAAGATGCATACACTAATGAGGTTTGGATGCAAGCAATGCAAGAAGAGATGGATTCTATTCACAGGAATGACACTTGGGAGCTTACAAAGCTTCCACATGACAAGAAGAAGATTGGCACCAAATGGGTCTACAAGACTAAGTGTAACAGTGATGGAAGTGTTGAAAGGCATAAGGCGAGATTAGTTGCTAAAGGCTTCACACAAAAGTATGGCATTGATTATGAAGAGAGATTTGCACCAGTAGCAAGATAAGAGGCCATTAGAATGCTGATTTCATTATCAGCTCAAAAGAATTGGAACATCCATCATATGGATGTGAAAAGTGCCTTCTTGAATGGGTACTTAGAAGAAGAAGTGTATGTGGAACAGCCACAAGGTTTTAAAGTGCAAGGAAAATAAAATCATGTCTACAAGTTAAAGAAGGCTTTGTATGGCCTCAAAAAAGCACCAAGAGCATGGTATGTTATGATTGATGGATATTTTCAAGAGAATAGCTTTCAAAGAAGTAAGAGTGAACCTACCCTTTAATACAAACAAGAAAGTAATGATATTCTGATTGTAAGTTTGTATGTTGATGACTTGTTGTATATGGGTAGCAGTTCTATGATGAGGGATGAATTCAAAGTTTTCATGATGAATGAATTTGAGATGAAAGATTTAGGCCTTATGAAATATTTTTTAGGAATGGAGGTTTATCAAAGGGAGAATAAAATTTTTATTTGTCAAACAAAGTATGCTAAAGATATGTTGAAGAAACTTGATATGGTTGATTGTAAACTAGTCTCCACTCCAGTTGCTCATGAAGTTGTGTTGTGTAGAGATGATGGTGCTGAAAGAGTTGATGAGACAACCTATAGAAGTATTGTCAGAAGTTTAATGTTTCTAACTCACACAAGCCCTGATATTGTTTATTCAGTTTTACTTATTTCAAGGTACATGACAGAGCCATTATAAATACATATGAAGGCAGCCAAGAGAATTTTGAGGTATGTGAAAAGCACTCTAGATTTTGGTATTCATTACTACACTTCTAAAAGGTTCAATCTTGTTGGTTTTAGTGATTCTGATTGGGGAGGTAGTTTGGATGGCCGAAAGCCAACATCTAGGAATTGTTTTTCTTTTGGTTCTAGTTTGATTACTTGGAGCTCAAAGAAGCAAAGTATAGTTTCCCTTTCTTCTATAGAAGTAGAGTATGTTGTAGTCACTTCAGCAAGGACACAAGCATTATGGCTTAGAAAAATTCTTGAAGAAATTGGAGAGATTCAAGTTCAACCCATAGTTATTTTTTGTGACAATATTAGTGCTATTAAATTGGCTAAGAATCCAGTCCATCACATCAGGACAAAACATTTTGATTTAAAGCATCATTTTCTCTGAGATTTAGTGCAGATGAAGGTAGTAGAATTGAAATACATCAACACTAAAGAACAATTGGCAGATATCTTCATGAAAGCAGTTGCAACATATCAGTTTTTGACACTCAGAGATCAAATTGTGAGCCCGCTCAACATCAAGGGGGAGTATGTTGAAAAGTGATGCTGAAGTGCAGTTCACTCAGTTTTATTTTTAGACTATTAGTGTAAATTTAGTTTGCATGAACAGTTTTTTGTGGAGCTAAATTTAGACAGTTAGTTAATTTTTAGTTAATATATTTTTTAGAAAAAATAAAGCCTTAGAAAGGCTAGAGTTAGTTTTAGTTGTTATTACATGCAAATTATTATTTAGATAAATTTAAAATATTTTATTCAATAATTAGAAAAGCATGTTCACATGCAATTCTATTAATACATTGTAATTGATCTTTATTTTCGAGAAGAATAAGGAGAATGATTCCAATTTTTTGAAGAAGAAGTATTTTTTTTTTTTGCAACTCTTATCTCTTCTGTATTATGAATATTGCATATATTTGGCTATGATTTAATTTTATTTCAAAAATTTTACAAATATGGCCAAATGCAAGTCATCTTCAAATCTCCTTATCATATGATAAAAATTGGGTAAACTACCATATACAATTCGTACAAAATAGAATAAACTACCATATCTAATTTAGCCAAGTGCAAGTCATCTTCAAACTTCAATATGATATGATAAAAATTGGGTAAACTATTATATATACAATTTGTAGATAAATTATTAAATCATAACATCTAAGGCAAAGGACACCCAGTAAAAGGAATGACTAGATTTTTAAAAATATTCTTATTGATGTCATTTACATTGAATTCGTTGGATTTTGTTGCTTTGACAGGATTTATCAGCCTTGATTGTGGAGGAGGAGGAGTATATAATGATACCCACGGAATACAATGGACGTCCGACAGCTTCTACATTGAGTCAGGTGAAAGTAAGGTGCTTCAACTTCCAATGGGTGAAGTTTTAGGTAAAGAAATGCAGAGCCTTCGCAGTTTTGCTCAAGGAAAACGAAATTGCTACGACTTACCTGCTAATCCAGGAAAGAAATATATAATTCGAGCCTCTTTCTTGTATGGGAACTATGATGGGCTTCAGTCTGAACCACAGTTTGAGTTGCTTATAGATGCTAATTACTGGGATAGTGTTGTGATAAGCAGTACGTGGGAGAGCGTTGTGAAGGAATCGATCAGTATGGCGACAAAAACATCTATGAGCGTGTGCCTCGCGCGCAGCGGCAACGACAACCCTTTCATTTCGTCGTTAGAGCTTCGCCCGATCAAGCCCTCCATTTATACTATTGTCAATTATAATGTGTCTTTAATTAGTGTCTTCCGCGGAGACTTGGGACCATTGACTAGTTCATCGATGAGGTTGTAATTAATACCAATCTTATTTCAGTTCATCTGATTGATTGATTGAATATATATATATATATATATATATATATATTTTTTTTTTGATTGAATGCCTAAACATTACAGAGAGTGCAGATTTCCAAAACAAATAGTTTGTCAAGGATACATTGTGGGCTTTGCAGATATCCAGATGATGAATACGATAGGATATGGAAGGGGGAAGGAATCGGAAGAAATTTAATTTATATCAACACCACGAGTAAGATTGATACAGGAGATACAGAGATTCCGTCTCCTGTGATGAGTACTGCGTTGACCACAATCAACAGCACCTTCAGCCAAATCTCATTGGATAGGAGTCTTGAGCAAACTGGAGAATACTATATTGCCATGTACTTCGCCGAGGTAGAGATAGTAAAATCCAATGACATTCGGGAGTTCAGTATTAGTATAGGCGGCATTCCGTGGTTTAATCAGCTACAACCTAGATATCTGGCAGCCAGAGTCGTTTATTCCAATCCAAGCAACAAGATTACTGCGTCGGGATCGACGAGATTTTCCCTGGATGCGACCAATCGCTCCACGCTACAGCCCCTCATCAATGCCTGGGAATTGCATCGTTTGAACCCCCTACTCACCAACGGCACTTACGCTGACGATGGTATCTGTATTTGTATTTCAAGTCTCTGTTGAATATAGGAACTTATCTAGACAAATTTTGGTTCTAACAACTGTAGCTATGGCTGGTGAGTTGTTCTACAGTTGTTGCAATTGTGGACATTGTAAGGCACTTCAATCTGGAAAAGGAGTGGAGAGGTGACCCTTGCCTGCCACAGAAATACGTTTGGGATTGGGTGGATTGCAACACAGATTCATCGCCCAGAATCATTGTAGTGTAAGTCTTCTGGTCCTGCATAATGATCAACAATCAATAGCTCTTAACTTTATCTGTCTTTCATAGACCATTGTTGCATTGATCTTCATTAACTTGTCGGCATCTGTATTTGATGTTCATCTTTTTGGCTACATTGAACTCTAAACCACTTTTATTTGGCTGAGTTCATGAATAAAACAGGGTGGTTGTTGATTGTCTATGGTTTAATATAAATAAACACATTGTTGAATATCTCAACATATTTTAGTGTGTTCCTTTTTCTTTAGTTATCTTTAGGTTCACATGTTTTGGGTCCATTTCTGTTGGAATTATGAATCAGACAAACTGATAGAATTAAAAGATAGGTCTGAAACAACTCAATGACAAGATTCAAATACAGAGAGATAATATCATGGACAAGACAAGAACAAATAGAAACATCTTCTTTTATCATTCAATGAGCTAATTCTAGAGATTACAGTCATTACACAATAAACAGATTTCTTAAGAGTTTCAGTGCTCAAACATTGAACTAAACGTTAATGGTCATTTTGAGGCCGATACATATTCCTTACCACTAGAGCTATGTTGCTTCTGGCTGCCATACATGGCTCAACATTCACCTTCATTCATATTGACCAACTGTCGCTGGGATGCATCTAATGTATACATAATTCATAGCAGTTATATATAGAGAGAGAGAGCTCATTAGAAAGATCTAAATGCAGTTAGATATTTCTGGAAATCTTAGAAGCTAAAAGTGCTCTATGAGAGAGTAAATGCATTAAAACTACGATTACATATCCTCCGTAAATTACAGAATTTCAAAAAAATAAAAATAAAAAAAATAAAAAATAAATAAATAAATTAGTGAGAAATAAATACTGACAGCACTGATTGACAGTTAGATAACTTACTTAAGTTGACAATTTAGGTTAGGTGTCACCAACAATTCCCAATGTTCTAAGCGAATTAGCAGATTACTGTGGCAATTGTGTTAGTTTGGATTAATATGAATAAAATTCTAGAATCGCCAAAGAAAGCAAACGACTTTTAAGTGAATATGTTTTCTTTGCTTTAAGAAAGGAAGGGAATGGGGATTGGGGTTGTCCATCTCTATCTGGGGGCTCTATTAATGGAGATCTTTCCTTTCCTTCTTTCCTTCAAGGACCTTGAAACTCATTCAACCTGGACTGGTAGGGCCATGGATAGGTTAAGGATACAATTGACTTCGGGTAGGTTGAGGACTCAATTGACTTCAAGTTCAAGGATGCGTTAAAGGATCATCGGCGAGCTGTAGGAACCACTGTACCATTAATTTGAGGGCACTCAGCCAATTTCAAGGCAAGTGAACCCCAAGTGAACCCCAGCATTAAAAGAAAATTGCTTTGGATCAACATGTAACGGCCCAGGTCAGATTGGATCAGCTCTTAACTTGGTTTGCTCAAAACAACTCTGTCATGCACATATTTTTTATTTTTGCTGTCTTTGTATAAGGTTTCTGTTTACTTTCTAATTTTAATAACTTACTTTGAACTTATCTAAGCATTAATGTAATATAATTTCAGTGGATATGATGAGATTATAATATACGCAGGAATCTCTCGGGGAAGGGGCTCAATGGCACGATACCTCCGAGCTTCGGCAATCTCTCTGCTCTTGTAATATTGTGAGTAACTTTCAGTGCCTGCGAAAAAATCCAAAATGTTTAGTTATTATTTTTCCAGAGCTAGTTGTATGTTAATAAAGTTCTAACTCCTACTTTCAGGAATTTGTCCAACAATAACTTGAGTGGTTCAATACCAGAAGATCTCATTCATCCATCCAATCTGACTGAACTGTAAGTTTCAATACTTACAACATTATTTTAAAATGTGCTATAGAATGTTTTATGTTTTAAGGGTGTAGGTGCAGACATTTTGAGTTTTAAATTATACTATATATAATTTTGGTATTATGTAATGTAAAAGTTGCGATTTGATTCATTATAATTTGATAATAATTATGTAATCAGATCTTAGCTTCTCCATTATATAATACCAATTTTATTTATTGCTTATTCTCAACTGGTAATGTATAATTTTCTTTTTGAAATTTAGGAATTTGGCAGACAATAAGCTAAATGGATCCGTGCCGGCAGGGCTGGCTGATAAACAACGAAATAAAACTCTGAATTTAAGGTTGAGTTTCCTTACTCAACAATTTTACCTGCATCAAAATTATATGATTTTCTGCTGCTTAGTGAGGTGTCCGGGTTTAATACTGCAGTATTTATGGCAATAATATGGATTGCCAACTCAAAGATTGCAATGGTCCTCCAAAAAGACGTAAGAAGAAAAATGTAAATGTGGGGGTAATCATAGCCAGTGTTGCAGCAGTTACAACTCTCGCTGCAGTAATAATTGTGTTGATAAGAAGGATGAAATCAAAGAGCCAAATTTCACTCCCAATCACAAATGGTAAGCTATCATTTTTGCTTAGTAAATATAAATATATATATTGGAATTTATTATCTTTTTATTTGTGATAATGAGTTTAAGAGATGGTTTAAAATGTCCACAATAATTATGGATCACATCATAACTTTTCCATTACATAAAATTTATAAATAAAAAATAATGATATATGTAGTAATCCCTGATCTTAGAAATAAGCTCGTCGGGCGAAACAGAAGCAGCGCCTATGCATGTAGATCTTGTTAAATTGGAAGGATGCCGATCATACAGTTATCAAGAGGTCAGAGAGATGACTAATGATTTCCAGAGGCAGATTGGAAAAGGAGGATACGGACCAGTCTTCCTTGGTTGGCTTCAAAACAGCGAAGTAGCAGTCAAAAAATTAGATGATAGATCACATCAGGGTGCCTTAGAATTTTCTACTGAGGTGCAAACAAACATTTTTCTTTCCACATTAAATAAATTGGTTGATGCCCTTTTCACTTAATTGGTTAAGGTGCAGTGCAGGTGGATATGCTCTCCAGATTACACCATAAGAATCTGGTGAAATTCATTGGCTATTGTACCGAGGAGAAGAATATGGTTCTTATTTATGAATACATGTCCCATGGGGACCTACGACATTGTCTTTGACGGTAAAATGCATAACAACGCCACTGCTCTATTGAATAGTGTATTAGATTATTAAATTTTTATAGGATTTAACTCCTATGTTTAAATCATCTCAACATATTTTCTATGATAAGTATTTTTTTATATATTTTTGATATTAAAAAAATAAAGAGATTTATTTAACACATAAAAACGGTAAACATTTTATTAATAAATGAGGAACTATGAATTTAATATACAACTTTAGATTTCTCACTCTATAATCTATTTCGCCATTAATGAATTGTATATTTAAACAAGTGTACAAATTGTTTGTTCAGGCAAAAATTCATTTGAAAAACACCTTGACTGGGAAACAAGGCTCAACATTGCTTTGGATGCTGCCCAAGGTTAGTGCAACGTCATTCCCATTCATTTATTTTCAAAAGCAACATCATCTCAAAGGGCATACATTTTGCAAGCAGGGCTGGAGTATTTACACACAGGTTGCAAGCCAGGTATTATTCACAGAGATGTGAAGACCTCTAATATCCTACTGAATGATCGTATGGAGGCAAAAGTAGCAGATTTTGGATTGTCCAAGGCGGGTCCTTTGGATGGAGCTACTCACGTATCTACACTCGTTAAGGGCACTACTGGATATCTGGATCCCGAGTAACTATTTTCTACTCACACTTAGTAAATCTGAAATGTAATTATATTCATTACATATAAAACGTTATTTATATGATGAGTTTTTATCAGTAATTTTATTGGTATTATGTAATGGAGAAGTTTGGATCTGATCCATAATTATTATTGATGTTTTGAGTTACCTCTTAAACTTATTATCAAGATAAAAATAATGTCAGCTTCTCCATCACATAATGCTAATTCTATATATACTGTGATTTCTTTACTGATATTTTTATAATTTTATTATTCACATATCATATCAATAAATATAGATCAGATCACAGCTTCTCCATTAAATAATACCAATTTCATACATTAAATTCTCAAATAATAATTTTATAATTCATCTAAATTAAAGGTTAAAATAAGAGTATATTTAAAATGTCAACCAAATTTTGACCCACTTAACAGAAAGTACCATACGCATTTGCTAGTAACGAGACACTGAATATGATTTTCATCCAATAATCTCTTTCTTCATTAATAAAGTTTTTAAAAATATAATGCCCTATAAGATTTATTAATATTTTTTTTTTCCAGATATTACATTACTCATCGATTGACAGAAAAGAGCGATATTTTTAGCTTTGGAGTTGTTCTCTTAGAACTTATTTCTGGAAGGCGTCCTCTACCCTCAACGGGAGAGGAAGGACACATCACTAGCTGGGTAATTATAATGAAAATTCAGAGAGAAACTAAATGTGGTTGCCATTATCATAAAAATAAATGTGGTCGGCATTATCATAAAAATAAACATCTAATGATTCAATTATTATGGTTTTGTTGTTAATGGCAGATACTGGATTTTCTGTTGAAGGGAGATATAGAGAGCATTGCAGATCCCGCTTTAGGGAAGAAGTATAAGATGGAGGGTATGTGGAGAGTAGCAGAATTAGCAATGGCATGTTGCTCACAACACTCAGCTCAAAGGCCCACAATGAGCGAGGTGGTGTTGGAATTGAAGGAATCCATGGCATACAATCCCAATTCAAACTCAGATCTTCCACACTGGAGATCACCAACTCCCCATTCTTATTCGTTTTCACCCGAAAACTCACACCTGTCACTATTAAACCCACATCCAAGATAAGATTGGGGATAAATCATGCAATGCATTTGTTATAGACTCTTTCTAAACGAAAACACTACTTGTTAAAACATCATTTAACATGTTTAATATTTATTTATGTTAATTTGTGTGCTATTATTTATGTTAATATTTTTTGTACACTCAACTGAGAGAGATTGTTTTGTGTTAATTTATGTTTTCATTTAACAATCTAATTTATTTTTCTCTAATATAAAATATAGACCCCAAAGTTATATTAAGAGTTACAAATTTATAACATTATATAATCTTAAAAGTAATTATGGTTGTTTCGCCTTAAAATTTTAAGAATAATAATTGGTTGATAATTGATTCTGTTTATAGTTCAGCGAACTTTCCCCTAAAAAAAATCACTAGATATGTATGTAGGTGCCTTTGCCATCCCTATATATATGAATGAGTCTTAAGATAATAAATTGTAGACTAGTTTTATTCATCAATATTAATAACACAATCTAAAGGGTTTTGTAAGTAATTTAGAGGGTTTTTACTCATAAAGATGAGAGATTTGAGACAGTATATTTGAGGTAATATATTTAAATGTATATTTGGAGTTCTCTTTTTTAAACGATTCTTTGGCTTGATCTTAATTATAAAGTATAGACTGAATAAAGGGTATGTTGCTTTCACCACTTTTAAAAAGTACTATTTTTAGGTTTAGTTTTAAGACTTTTACTTCTTTCACTCACTGGCTACATCCACCCTCTTCATGAGTTATATGTTCAAAATATGATAAAAACAAATAAAGATTGTTTTCCATGATGATATCCAACCAAATTCAGTCCAATATATTAGTCTTGCACATCATCTATTTAAATTTTGGCATTACCCTATTTATTGATTCAGTAATTTGTCATGTGGTGAAAATGATTCAGAGATTCAAACAATCGGGTAAATCTCATAGTAGCCACCTTAGGTATCCATAACCTACTTTCAAATCATCTTTGGATTAGGCATACTGTGAGGTTAACTCATGTTGATATATAAGAGCCTCTTTTCTAATTCGCTTCATTGATCTTGATATTGACATGCAACTCGTATATAGCTTCTTACTTTATGTTCTTAATATCTCTTAGTGAGAAACAAACAAGAGTATACGTATTGAGATTTACAAACCCTACCTATAGTCTACATGGTTTGACCTTAGAGATTTGATCTCCTCAAAACATCAACACTTTTTAAACTTATATATTCACTTTGACAGTGATGGGTTTATCTAATCTTAAGTACATTAGAGTTTATTTACCTTGTGGCCTAACCGTTCTCCTTGTACATCTCTTCATTTTCTCCCATAAACTTTGAATTGAGACATACCATCATATCCCTTGAGAATACCATATCTATTATATTTACTCTTTAGAGTTTGAGATCAAGGAATATTTTGTTTTTAGATACTTTCCTTATTACGAGGTAAGAGGATAATTATTTTTCCTCTTCAGAGATTCACTCAACTCTCTCTAAACATTCATGGCTTATGAAGACTACATATGCTTAGCACTCTTCCTCTGAGACATGTTTGCCCACTTGATCTTGATCATTTTAGGAATATGGTGGATACCATACTAAATTATCTAAACTTAATGTGATATAGGTGAAAGATTTAATTAAAATAATTGTATCATAAAATAAGATTGTAGAGCTATAGAAAAATGAGCCACATATGAATGGAAAAAATATACATAGAGAACAAATCTTGAATAAATAATTATGTTCCTTCATTGATGTGGGAGCTATGTGCAACTATATCTAAAATGACATGTTATATTTTTTCTCTGAGAAGAGATCGAAGATGGTATCTATGAGAAGAGAAATGAACCCCAAAATTAGGGCCAATCGATCCCCAAAATGCATCATTTAGTCATAACTCTAGATTCACAAGGCTCAAAGTGGCTCAAAATGTGTGCCTAATTATCTAATTGACTAATTAGTTCAAGCAATGATGAAGTTGGAGCCAATTCAATCCAAAATCAATTCAGTCTAGAATCACATTGTTTAGTCACAATTATGTTCATAAGGCATAAATTATCCTGGGCTCCATCCTCGATTTATTCAATCAAATAAATGGATCAAATTTGAGAGCATGTGTTTTCCAAATGGACAAGGCATCAATATAAGTAATTGGATCAACATTTTATTGAATATATGCCCATTTTTTGTGAGATTCTTGAGATTTCATAGTAGTATATATTACATGATTTCTATGTTGTATAGAGCCTAGTATTTTCTAGTTAACATCTGAAATGAGTTCTTTATATTGAAGCAATAGATTGCAGACCATGTCTCCATTAAGAGTAGTGTATGGTTTCCAAGTGATATGTTGAATGTCAAAATCCATCAACCACTTTTTTGGATCTAGATTCTTTCTATTAATGGGAATTTAGTATCTTAATTTTGAATAGTATTATACAAGTAAATATGAAATCCCCCATTAGATATTCAAATCTTATTTTTGTTGTAATGAGAGTGTATTTATAAGTATATTTTGAATTTAGTCAAATCCTTGTGTTGTCCCATTGCTTGTAATGTGTTTGTGGTGTTGTGGGAATTTCAATTTAGTAAGATTAATATTATAAAAGGGTTCTTTGTGGGCTTCAAGAGACCTCTACAAGTATGATATTTTTTGTTATTTGCATATGCCAATGAGTTTAATACATTTGGGAGAGTGATTACAAATGTAGAGATAAGAGGTCATTTTTATTTCTCAGTTTTAATTCTAATATATAATTCATTATGTGAGAAATTGTATATAGTTTTAGTGATAATTAATAGGGCAAGTAGACATAGTAGTTTTTTATAATTTATCCATATCTAATTGATAGATCTTGGCCCCTTACTCTATTCACTCTAAGTTTATATCTAAATTCATATGTGGTATCGGGGTGACAATATATATTATTCCAATTAAACTATATACTATGCCAATACCAATGAAAATCTATATCAATATAGTGGGGGTGGTTGCATGGTTGTGTCATTGTTAATTAATGAAAGATGGTGCCATCATATCATTCATTCCTATTTGTTATAATCGAATGATATGATTATATTATGCATTTAATATTATTCACATTGATTCATTCACTTGGTAAGGAACTGCCCTATATAGATCTGGGATATGGATATGACATTGATTCATTATGGCCATACCCATATTTGAAAAAGCAAGGTGGAGTAATTGATCAAATTGTTAGGCCCATGACTTGAATACTATAGGTTCAAACCCTACACACCCCTCACCCTCCTAAGATATAGATATGGATAGGCAAGTAACCATATATAGATAGGGGTTGTCGATTAATATAATAAATTAATTGAGTCTTCATATATAAATAATGGTGCCTTGTCCTTCATAGATATATATAGGGGCAGTCAAGTGACCATATATAGATAGGGGCCCTAGATTGGTTTTTAAATTGAGTGCTCGATAGACTTATATTTAATGGCCCCTATATATATCTTGTCCTTTGTAGATAAATTATATAAGGGTAGCCAAGTACCCATTTATAGATAGGGGCCCTATATTGGTTTTTAAATGAGTGCTCAATAGACCTATATTTAATGGCACCCCTACCTCTATATATTCATTGATCTATTAAATATATAACTTTAGTCATCAGTGATTATTGTGTGAGTGATGTGCAATCAATTACCCTTATGCTCTTATATCTATTTAAGATATGGATAGGGCATATATAATATAATTGGCACACTAGTGGGTGGCGTCTATCTCTCTTCTCTATATTTATGGGACACCCTTATATATAGATCATTAATATATATTTAAGGCCAAGAGAGAGGTCCCATAATAAATGAGTGGTACTCAATTGATGATTGACCCTATATATCTATTTGGTGAGGGAACCACATAGAGATTGGGGGGGATGATTGACATATCTATATATAGGGTAAATCCAAGGCCCCACATTCTAGTGAGTGATGTAAAAAAATTACATTCTATTTATAGAGGACATAGATAATATAAAGATGAATTAAGGAATGAGACCACACTTGATTTATTCCCTAAATTTAGGGATGTAATCTATATATAAGGGTGATTCTGTGATAGAGAAATGATTTATGGGAACCCATACCCATATAGGGGAGTCAAGTATTTATTAGGTTATATTGTATTATAATATATACATCTAATAGATTATATCAATCACTCTATTTTACTTTGGAAGAACACCAATGATTGTTGAGAAGAACACCAATGATTATCAGGAAGAATAAGGGAATGATGCATAGACCATTTATTCAATCTAGAGTGCACATACCAAACCCAAGCTTCTCCATGCCTCTATATAAATAAGGGATGGGATCAATTGATTTAGATTTAAATTTAGGTTGAAATGAGGGGGGGCAAGGTAGAATAGTTGAGCTCCAAGAATGGTGCATAAACCATATCATCAATGTCCTCAATAGAAATCAACATGAGATTTTTGAAAGTTATAGAGATAGTGTTGTCGGTACACTATCTTAATTAAACATGAATGAATATGACCATGTGACTATGGAGAATGTATGAATGTGAATGTGCATGGATTTTGGTGATCACTAATGGATATAGTATTGTTAGATTAATTTTGGCATATAATGCCCATAATCTCAAGTAAAAATGACATAAAGAGGTGGTTGGATATGCGTAGGTCACCAATACAGCCCAAGTTTCCCCATTCATACCACTTTGGCAAGAATTGGGTGATCACACAAATATGTTCCCCAAATCATATCCATTTGAATGAGTCATAAATGTATATGGTGTTGTGTGGATTTTGGCATACGAGGGACTTAATCATAAGTGAAATCCACATAAAGTGGTGGTTTGGTGTACATGGGTCACTAGTGTGACCTATGTTACTTTAATCACACCACTTTGGCTTGAATTCAGAGTGAATTAGAGTGATTTCACACACAAGTGATGAAAATTGGTTGCATTTAACTTGGTTGCAATATGATTTACATTGCCACTTTCCCCCCTGAATTAGAGATAAATGCATAATCATAAAAAAATGTGTCTAAAATTATTTACATTTACCTTGGTCATAACTAGATATGGTGTTTTGTGTATCTTTTGGCTAATAAGGGACCTAATTACAAGTAAAACTAGCATAAATGGGCAATTACATGTGTATGGGTCATCAATGCAACCTATGTTTCCCATTGCACACCACTTTGGAATGAATTAAATTTTAATTGGGTTGACCACTCACAAATGTGGCCCAAATTTTGCCTATTTACCCTAGTCATAAATGATTATGGTGGTGTTGTGTTACTTTTGGCCTATAAGGGACCTAATCGTAAGTAAAATTGACATAAAGGAGTGGTTAGGTGTGCATTAGTTTTTAAACTTTAGTTTTGACAAACCAATAACTCTTAAAAAATTTAGCAAACAATCCAAAAGGCCCCAAAACCTAACAAATGACTATATGTTTGCCCAAAGTGGATACCAATTATAAATGTTATACCCTGAAATCCCTATGTTCAATACTAAAATGCTGAAAATGACCAAGTACTGACCAAATTAGATTTGTTAAAATTATAACCTAAATCGTAAGTCGTGCAACTGTGAGACCAATTCTAGAAGATGCAAAGTGACTCTAATTTCTTATATTTACTAAAATAAATGTTAAGTATAAGTTGATGTTTACATTATTATATTTATTATGCCCCCCACCTATTATTTGATCACCTTTTGCATTCTAAGGCTTTATACTTTCATACTTTTACAAATATATACATGTTATAGCATGTACACATTTTTATATGTTTAAAACATGTACACATTTTTATATGATTAAAATGCATATGTGCTCTAGGATTGGGGTTTACAAAGCCTATAAAACAAAATGTGTGCATGTTATTATAAAAATACATATGCATTTTGAAAAAATGATGAAAATGTCCACATAATTATCCCCCAACTCTATGAACTTACCCCTTTATTGAAGAAGATAAAGTTAGTGCTACTGAAGATAACATGAGGTTGGTAGGGATAGACGAGGAATATATTCAAGCTACTATCAATGGATATCAACAAGAAGTGGAACAAATGTAGGAAACATATGTTGTTGAAGGTGAACAACCAACAAATGTATAAGACATTTTTATCCAAGAAACACACGATATACAAAAAACACATGAAACTTGTATTAATCAAACTTAACAAGCATACAAAATTGAAGATGCATTGAATTTTCCTTCCAATGAAAGAGATGTAGCATTCAATTCAGCCAAGTTGGTTTAAGTTTGCCTACCCAAGTAAATCCACTAGACAAGGAGATGTGTCAATGTCAATGCCATCACCACCGCTTCTTCTCCCAAATGAGATTGTTCATTACTATGTTGTAGGTGGCAATTGGGGCATAAAATATGTAATTGTATATTTAAGTGCAAATGAGGACATATCAAAAGATATACATCAAGATTTATATTGTAACCAAAAAAGGAATGAAAAATTATCATCAATATCATCATTTCTTATAATTTCAATTGAAAGGGTTGCTAAAAAATCAAGAAACAATGCATGTAGGTTGAGAAAAAAATCTTAAATACTCACATCAGATAAGTATATGAATTTTTTTATAGAACATGAGTCACACATGAAAGAGATCGAATAAAGAATAGGCTAATGAGAGGAAATACCTTAAGCAAGCCAAGAGAGAAAGAAGGGAATAATTGAAGGTTCAAAATTAAATCAAATGGCAAAAGAAGGAGCTAGAAAAGATAATGCCAAAGCAAGAAAGCAAGAAAAATAAGGATATGATAGAAGGGAGAGTAAATTTAAGAAGGTTAGAAAGGAATTCAAGAGGCAATGACATTTAAACAACCAACTTAACACTCTACCTAAAAAACATCACATTTTGAAAGACATAGTAAGCATTCTTAACCTAATTGGTTCATTTACTTGCAACTATTCTTGTGGGAGCCCTCCTACTTTTGTGAACATGGCAAAAAATCCCACTAAGGAGAAAACCCTTGCAAGACCAACTACAACACCAAGTCCTTTGAATATATGGAATGAAGGTCACTATTCAATATTTCCACCTTGGATTGTATAAGTTTTGTACTCCGTGTTGGTATGTTATAAGCCTATAACATGGTGACATTTAATGCATTATATTTAAGATATGGTTTTTGTCTAAAATAGGGAATTAGGGTGCCCAATATGTCAAGCATGGCCATAAATTATTTCTTTTATCATATTTTATAGTTGTTTTCTGAAATATAAACTTATAGTGCCAAAGATATTTTGTTCAAGCATGATAGATAGACTAGTGTTTTTGCAAGTAATGATACTAGTGAAATATATTATGCAATGATTTTGTTTCAGTTATATAAATGATTTCTTGTTTTCTGCCATTCTATATGTAGATATAAAAACTTTCCTATAGTTGATGAACTTAGTCTCATTTTTTAATGAGAAATGCATTGATGTATCAAATATTTTAAACTCCTAATTGACAAAGAATGAAAAAAATTGCAAAAGGGGGAAATCGGGAATAGGTCATAAGTCTAATGAAACTTAAATAAACTTCACAAGTGAAATTGTATTCTAGCTTGTTCTTCTCCATTTTTTAATTCCAAATCTATTGTGTCATCATTACCAAACTTTTCTCCCTACATTAAATGAATTTTATTTGGCAAAATTTGATTTTCTACATGACACTTCACAGTCACTATGACACCTTTAATGCCATTTAACACATTACCTTTAAAGCTATTTAACATTGCCATCCATGCCCATTAATGCTCCTTTTATTGTTTATTAATGACACGTAGTTTTTCTCCTACCTACGCACATTTTCATATCAAATTAAGAACAATGAAAGAAAATATATTTGATTAATCAACCCATTCTTATATATAATTAAACATATATATGTCAACAATTATTCATACCTATTAAATAAGTTGTAAGTGATACTTCAACATAAAAATGATGAAATACTTTGACAAAATCAAATTACCTCCCATTTCACTTATTCAAATTAAAAAGACTCTCAATCATCTAAATATCAAATTTAATATGATGAGATGTTACAACATAACAAAATATAAAACTCCAAAGTTAGAAATTCCAACTAGTAAGCTTTCTCCCTTAACTCAAGTGGTAAGATATTTTTTGGCAAAGTAAGACCATTATACTTCCTAATCACCATGTGAAAGGACCACTAAGCTATCTCTTCAAGTACCTTGTCCAACGTCACTAGATCAAACCTAGATTCTTGTTTGATTAGGTCAAATAAACTCCTCACAGATGCTGGAAAATTATTTGAATTTTGCGATTCGAAGACACAAACTTTTGAAGACTTTTCGATGACACAAACTTTTGAAGACTTTACTATGATGCGTTGGTTTTGAGTATTTTATGGGTATGGAAGGCTTCCTGCGAACCATTCCAGGAATCTTTTGTGAATTAACGACAGTTATGGCGCTTTCCATCCCTTCACAGAGCAGATTCTGTTTGGTGCCTTGCATGTCCTAAACCGAGTCAAACGGATAATAGAGTATTTTCAATTTAACAGTCTTTCGCATCGAATATTTAAAAAGGCCTCATAAACCGAGTCAAACGATAACAGAAGATCAATATCAACTTTAAAACAAACCATCATAACCAACTCGACTTCAGACAGACATTACAAAATTGGAAGAAGTCTGCATAAACCAAATCATGCTGGAAACGACCAAAAGAGCTCGCCATGGAGGAAGTGAATCTAAAAGCCGTGGCCTTCTTGGTGTTAGGTTTTTCTGTGTTTGTTGTGTATGCTCAGCCAGGTGAAAAAATCAGATTCCAATATAGCTGATATTGATTTTTTTCAGTACTGTTTAACACTTTTGCCTGTTGGTGATTCTAATACATGTATTTTTAACATGTAACATTTTTTTTAAAAAATTGGTGTTTTCACACTTCATAGAGATTTGATGGCTTTTTTTTAATTGAAAAGCGTGCCTTTATTAATATAAAATTATAGTATAATACTGGTCATACAAAAAAAAATTGTAAAAATCACACCCTAAAAGCCAAGCCACCTCAAGCTAAATTAGTTTAAGGGTTTATAAACACAAACAAGAGAAAAACCCAGATTAAATACGTTTTGGAGTTACAGAGCCAACAATCTCAAAGCATCCATTTTACCCTTATTCTTTTTAACTTCAATCCATAACCCTGTAGGAGGTCTTGAAGGGATATCAATAGTAACCAACTGTAATTAGAGTTCAACTGGGGCTTGATCCTTATCTGACTCAGAAGTATCAGATTCATGTGATCTCTTGATTCCTCCACCTAAAGCAATATCTCTCACAGATGTCTCCTCTATAGCTTATGTTTCAGAATTCTTTGTTGGTCCATTTGTAGATTTTTCCTTGACTTCTTTTGAAAGAGGATGCTCATACGGCTGTGTTAGCAGAGGTTCCTAGTTTCTCAAAACTTGTTAATTACTAGGACAACTGTGGGAGAGGTAACGGGCCCTTAATATGCAGAAACGCAGATTCATAAAGACATATTGCAGAAATAAAAGAAAACCCTGATGTTCAGGGTAGTGGATTCTCATCTAAAGTTCACAAGATAGCGATGTAGATTCAACAATCATTACACAATCTAGGATAGCCAATTACTCAAAAAACTTTATATATATTGAAAATTTTATCATATGCAATACATAAAGTCTACGGTGGTGTTACAAACACATTCAATTACAAAACCATAGAAACTTATAATTACTAAGCAGAGATCAACCTGTTACATTGTGCTTTACAAGATGCCTCTATTACATGGATACAGGATCTAGTTCTTCAATGTCTAACCTCTTCCAACTCTTCACAATTTACATTTATACATAATTCACTATCTCTATCTTAGACACATGGTTACAACAAACTACATTTAGAATCTTTAACAACTATAACACCAATACAGGTTGCCTAAGTTAGAGAAACCCAAATCCATGCAATATGTTCAAAAGAGAATATGATTGATGACTAATTATCCTATGTATGTTGACGTGGTAGACTACTAACGTGTCCTTATGCTGTGATGGCACCTTATGTGCATACTTTCCTGATAACACTTTCTTAGACTTAATTAGTTGTCTCATACCGAGACAACACAGAAGAAAAACAACTGAAAAGTAGTGAAATTCAAAATCGCAAAATCTTTGACAAAATATTAAAAGGTAATCTACTGCCCATTTGGGTTTTCAATAAGCTAACGAGACCAATTGGATGCCCTTTTAGGTTTTCAACCACCCTGATCTCTGTGAAACAAAACCATAGAGGAAACAAAATGTGCCAAAAAGACATAACCTATGGTGCACCTAAGACTTGGCAGGAGGTGGTAGAGAAGCGGTGGAAGACTGCATCACCGAAGACCCTACCTTCTTCCTCTGCTAAAGAATCACCAGGAGTTGACTAAGAGAAACAAAAATAGGATCATTGACCATAGGAGCAAGGGAGGCATCTAAGGTAGTCAAATTTTGCTTATATATTTGTCATTCCAATAAAACTTATTAGACCGCATAAACCAACACATGTAGTGGAGCTTGAGCATACAACAAGTTCTACTAATCATCATCATCAATGGTAGAATTATTATCCTTCACTAATGTAACCTTTGCATCAAAATCAATGGAAAGTAGGTTAAGTTGGTTTACATATATCTATGCTTGAACTCATGCAAATGTATTACGTTGACCCTGATTCTTTCACCCTTCAAGCTGATCTATAACTATATCACATGCACTAATTGAGGCTTTCAATGCATCATCCATGGATTGTGGAGTAGCCTGTGGATTTAAAAATCTAGTAGAAATTGTTTGTACAGTAGAAAAATTGGACTGAAGACTAGTCTAGATGCCTTGGAGTTGTTGATGTCAGTCCAACATGTTGCGAGTAATTTGACCAGATTATTGTGTAGTAACACCAAGTTGTGTTTGATATTTGACATGTAAATCACACAATTCTAGAGTCTCAACTTTGATCGACATGACTTATTGAGCTCACTTGGTATACACATTACTGTGTTGCCAATCCTAGACAAGTTGATTGAGAAGCAAGGAAAGTCAATCTGCATAAGACTTGCTAGGATCAAGGTTGATCTATTGAATGAGTTTTGGGCAAGTAGTTTGTATAGTGTAACATGCTTATTTTAAGGCTTGTAGTAACCCATTATTCTCTGCTTCCAACTATGAAACCTTTTGGTCCAAGGAGTGAGGCTGCTACAACAATGATTCTTGAAATGTAGCCACACCTTCAATTTGTTTACTCATTGAAAGTTGAGTAACATCTAGTGAAAGATCTGTTAGGACCGGTGTGTTACCCAAAGAAGTGGCCAAAATAGTGGTCGATGCACATTAAAAAGGAGCAATCAAGAACAAAAACATTGTCCTCCAAGCCTAGGGTAAAGGCACATCCAACATGGCCATCAAAGACAAGCTTATCGAATTAGGTGGTGGTGTCTTAACCAACTGTTTTGCACTTTATGTAGAAGTATATAATGAAGTTTGTGGTAAATCAACATCTCATGTGGTTGAATGCTGAGTCCCAATAGTAGCTAATGGTGGTGTCATTATAGACTGGGCTGAAGGTTGAGAATATATCAACATTGATTGAGTAGTGACGGTAGCAATGGCAACTTTAGCAACCTTTTGTGCATTTGTTATATCTATCAACTACTTTCATTGAGCTTCCTTCTCTACCTCAGTTCTGTGCTATAGTTCCTTCTCAATTGCAAATTTTTGATGACATTGTTCCTTGATTGTAGCTTGTTGGTATTGGTCAACAACAATAGCAGTTTGCTTCATGGTTTCCTCCTCGTGAGCTTTTTGTATGGCTATAGCTTCAACCTGTGCTTATGCTTCCCACTTCTTCTATGTAGTTTCAACTTTGGCCCTTTTCTTATCTTCTTTACAGCATCATCATGTAGCAGATCTATTAGCTTCTTCATGTGTGACTTATTTTTTTCTCAGTCTAAGACTCAAGTGTAACTTCCTTAGTATCTGTGAGTGGTCCATTAGATTATGATAGTGAGGAGAATCACTCAACCATCTGAAGTTGCATGCGATAAATTGATCCCTTCCTCAAATGACTAATGGGAACATCCTATGTAGCAACCTATGGAAATATTATCTTGGTCCATACACTAGGCAGAGTCGAAGGCTAGGAGGTAGCTGCAGTAGATCTGGGGGCTCCACCTCGATGATGTCTGAGTCATCTAGATCTGCCTTTGCCATATGATAATTATGCATGGATCATTTTCATTGAAGGGTAGACTCTAGTGAACTTTCAAGTAATACATCCAAAGGCTTTGGAAAAGGTGCACATCTAAAGGACACACCATATATAGGATCCATCTAAGCTTGTTGAATCATTGTTGCATCACCTAAGGGGTCCATCACAATGGATGGCGGAAAAAGTGGAAGGGAAACCCATAACTCCTACAGTAAACTATTTCAAATCTACACTATATGCATAGCCTTCCAAAAGAAAAATTCCTTTTCTTTTTCATCTTCATACAAATCACCCACCATGTCCTCCAACATTAGTTGGTATACGTCTGTTTCATCAGTTTGTAGCATAGGTTAGTCACACTAAGACATGATCTTGGGGACATGCAAATAATCATACCAATAAACTCAACCCTTGTTTGGATTCATGGTGGAGATGGTGAGCTACATTCACCTGGACATTTACCCTTTTTGTGACATTCTTCAGTAGACAAACTTGGAGCTAATGTTCTAGGATGAATAACTTGAAAAGGAGTAGCTCATTATGTGGCCTAAGCTTTCTACAATGCCACCTCCCTCTGCATAGTAGGCATGTCCAAAAATAACCCCAATGGAGTGTTTGTCATTGGTGGTAGCTCATGGATCTAAATGGATGTTCCCTTTAGAAGTTATTGTACCACAACATGTTGGCCCAAAAAGTTTATGACATCAGGTGAGATCTAAAGGTGCATAGCCACCATCTAGATGATCTCTTTCTCTGAATTGTTGAATAATGGGGCTTGATATTGATATCAAGTTGAGACAAAAACCAAATTGGCAAATCGCTCATCAAGCCAATAATTAGTGTCTGGATGGACTTGCACCATAAGTGATTTCCATTGTGTGAATACCAAAAGAAATACCAAAAATTGGTATTGAAAGGTATGCTTTGCCATACTCAAGACCTTTGAAATGTTCTACTCCAATTCTACCAGAAGGAATTCAAGCTAATTGAATTATTCCCCACCATAGATCATTCAGTGTGTGATATCCACCACACCCTTGGTAGCCTCAATCATGGCCTTAGTAGTCTATCATAACCATTGAGAGATGTATTTTGCTAACAAATACATCGGTTCATTTGGGAAAGATGCCAGTAGAATACCACAGTTTCCTATAATCATAATAGCTTTTATTTCTAAAAAAATTGGTGGTGCTTTATTCTTTTAATTGATTAGTGATTTTCCTCGAACAAGCATTCCAAAAGTGCAAACCATGGCTTCATGAGACAAATACATTATTGTATCATGCGATAAGTAAATACAGTGTTGGTTGTATTGAGCCACCAACAACTACATTATGTCAAGCCAATCTCCAAAAGTGGGTAATTGCATGAGTCATTTTGCATTTGATCTATCTAAATGGGGTACCAAGCCATCCTATGCAAATATTCTATTTCTTGCATATTGTGCCATGTCATTATAGAATAGGGTCAAAAAACTTTGTCTACTAGATTGAGACCCTTATCCCCAAATATTATTTCAAAGAAGTGAATCTGTTCTTTAAATATTGCTCAAGATCTTTGACATTAGGAGGAATGGCCATGATTATTTACTATGAAGAAACTTGGAGATCACAAAGATGAGAAAATAAACTCATAATAACAATTTCAAAACTCAATATTAGTAAAAGTGAGTCCAAAATGCAATGAAGTAGATTATTTAAACACTTTCAATCACTTATCCATTCGATCTTATATAATTAATATTGGGATCCTGAAATCCCTCACTTGTGTGAGTTAGCTTCAATTTTGAATTGGTCCTACACCCCATTATTTTTCATGCTATGAAAAATTTAGCACAGCAAATATGGCATTCAATGTGGCACTAGTTTGACTATTGAAGAATGTCTGATAGGACACATTGCCATATTTTCATTATCTATACTTGATAGATACTTGAGCTTGATCCTAATGTAAAATTTTGACTATGACATTATAACCACTTCCCTGCATGCTTTGGTCATAACTCCTTTTGAGAAGCCGTTATTCTTGATCATGACCCAAGATTTGATCAGGTATTTTTCTTGGACTTAATAGGTGACCAACACCTATCTTTCATTGAGAATGCCACATAGAATCTTGTCCACCTGTGTTGACTAGATAGGTGGCATGCACTAGTCTAGTTGTACCATGCCTGTCTTGTATCTTTACCAATTATAGTTGATCCTACGCTCCACTAAAGAAAACTTACTAGAACATGTAGCACATAGAAAACACAAACCAAACTTTAAAGAACTTGCATGAATGAAATTTTCCTAAACTTAGAGGGTGTGCAAAACCACTTTATCTTTGATTTTGATCCTAACGGTGGTAAACTTTGAGTCTACATCCATTAACCTATCCTAATGAAACATTACCCTCCAGGTCTTGTAAGATTATAGTCCCACTCTAAAAAAGATTGTGAACAACATATGAACCTTTCCATTGAATGATGAGTTTACCTAAAAATGTACAAACCCTATTGTAATATAGTAAAACCAATTGCTCACAATGAAAATCTTTTGTGCGGAGATTCTTGTTGTGTCATGCCTTCTAGCTTCTTTTGTTAATTTCTTGTGCCCATATAGCTTTGTGCCTATCTTCATCCATGTGATTGAGGTCTAACAACCAATTTGTAAGTGATTCTGTATCACCGAGATGCATTGCATTAGTAACTCACAAGCTAGGAATGACATATTCCATTGGCATTACAGCTTCCATCCCATAAACCAATTAGAATGGAGTAAATCTTGATGCACACTTAAAATGAGTGTGATGATCCCAAAGTACCGTAAGAATTTGATCCTCCGAATCATCTTTCTTGACATCATAAACCTTTGTCAAGATCTTACCAATAGCCTCTACTTAGCCATTGGCTTGCAAATGATACATAGTGATTTTATGATGAGAGATCATAAATTCTTATGTTAGGATATTAATGGTCTTATTCAAAAAGTATGTACCTTGATCACTTACCAATCTCAGTGGGCATCTAAACTGAGTAATGATATTCTCATACAAAAACTTAGCGATATCTTTAGCTCTATATCTCGGTGTAGCAACAGCCTCTACCCTTTTAGTAAAATAATCCATCGAGTGATTATGTATCTATAATTACTATGTTTACTTGTTGGATTAATGGGGCCAACAAAATTAACTCCCAACTACTTGAATGGTTGTTACGCTAACATGGGATGAAGAGGCATCTCATCCCTGTAATTGGGTTTATCCATGCATTGCAAACATAACACTGTTGGGAAACCCTCTTTGCATCCTTAAAAAGGTGTGGCTACCAAATACCACTTTGTAATATTTTTTTTGCGGTAGTTTCCCTTGAAAAGTGTCCACCTGCAATGCCTTGATGTGCCTCTTCTAAGACTTATGGTCATTCATGCTCTAGTTCTACTCATCATAGGACCTCATCTTTCCCCATATGATATATAAATACATTTACAATGCTAAATGGAAGCACCTTAGTCAAGATCTAATTCTTTTATCTTTCAGTGTAGTGTGTGGGTAATGTCCCCTGTTCCAAAAATTGTGCAAGTTTTGCTAGCTATTCCAAAATCATAGAAACTCTAAATAGATGAGCATCAGGAGACTCATTAATGATATCTTATGGATCCTTGCCATTATACAATTTACTGAGATGGTTAGGGCCAACATTCTCCCACCTTAGTTTAACATTAATACGAAAGTAGAATTCCTAAAAAAGCATCAACCAATGGGATATCCATCTACCCAACATTGGCATGTTTACTAGATATCGCAAAGCTTGATGATCTGTAAATAGTTCAAATGGGGTAGCCAACAAATAATTTCTAAACTTTTGTAGGGTAAATACAATTTATAGAGCTTCCCTCTTATTTGTGGTATAATTATTTTCAGCCATAGAAAGCAAAATGGATTGGATGGTCCAATCCTCCATCACAACGTTGTGCAAGTGCTGCACCAATTGTGGTAACTAATGCATCAACATGCACATGAAATAGCTTACCCCAGTCAAGAAAAATAAGGATCAGCATAGTAACCAACCTATATTTTAGATCCAAAAAATCTATTTGGCACTCTTCTATCCATACAAAGGGAACACCTTTATGCAATAATTTCTCTAGTGGTGTTGAGATAGTTTCATAGCCTTTTATGAATTTTTGGTAATACCCTTATGTCCTAAAAAGTATTGCACTTTTATGGAGAAATTTGGTGGTGGCATACTTATTAACACTACAATCTTCACTTGATCCACTAAAATTCCCTTGCTACACATGACATGGCCTTGTAGAACACCAAACAGGGTAAAAAACAAACATATTTTTAAGTTAAGTACAATCCTAAGCGCTCTTCATCTTTCCAACATTAGTCTTAATTTTGATAAGTGTTCTTGAAATAATGAGAACATTTCCCAATCATCGAAATATACCTCCAAAAAATCATGGATGAAGTTATTGAACACAATTACTATAGCTCTAGAGAAAACCATAGGTGCATTCTTTAGACCAAATGGCATTACCTTATATACGAATGACCCCCATTCTGTAGCAAATGTCATCTTAGTTCTATCCTTATATGCAATGGTTATCTAATCATATCCACTAAATCCATCAATGAAAGAATATAGCTCATGTCCAACTATAGCTTTCAACACTTCATCAATAAATGGTATTGGAAAGGGATCATTAACGTAGGCATCATTTAGAATGTAGTAATCTCTATAGATATGAATCTCATCTATTTTCTTTAGCTACACTACCATAAGACTCACCCAGTCTACTTTTTCCACATGAAATATTATTCCTGTGTCTTTTATATGGTCCAATTTAGCTTTGAATTTCATCTTCATATTAGGGTTGAGATGGTAAGGCCTCTTCTTGATGGCTCATACGCCTTCCTTGATTTCTATATGCATTTCCCCTAAAGAAGGATCCACCCCTTTGACTTCTAAAAAAGTAGTAGGAAATACATCTGCATAATCTTAGAGAAGTTGAAATACTTTTGAAATGTCCTGTTGCTCCCAATAGTCACCAACATGCACCGATTTTGGTGTTTCTTCAGACCCAATGTTCACAACTTGTTCCTTTATAGGTTCCTAATACACTTTACACTCTTCCTCTGGAATGGACTATTGAATGGTCTGCTCACCCTCTTGCTCTAGAAATTGTATCTATTATAGTCAGTCTTCTTTAGCTTCTTCATCCATAGGTTTAGGTAATATTTCATAATCTGGTTTAGGCTCAAAAAACTCAGTGAATTCTAAAGAATCTTCACTTATTGAATTAGAGTCATCAATAGACTCATCTTGAATATGATGGCAAGGCTAGATTTCCATCTTTGTTGTATATTTACGCTTGGTCTCCATAGTTGAAACTTCAATAAGGTCTCAAGTGTCTTGTTGACTACGCTTGGCTTCCATGGTGATAACATCAATAGGTTCACAAGCCTCTATCTCCTCTAGCTACAAATCATAGTTGTTGCATGAATATTCCACTCATCTATGGAATAGAAATGTTTTCATCTTTTGTAACACACTTTAGACTAGCAGATTTTCAATTTCAAATATAAAATTTTGAATAAAGTCATTATGCAATTGAATCTATTTTTGTGTCTCTCTAAAACATTCTTGGTGAATGTACCAAGTGGTAGGAAAAACCCCCAATGTGTAAATTAGGCAATGCATCCAATATTTCAAATTGATTTCTTCAACCATCCATACTTTAATGCACTATTGAATATGGTTTTTGGGACATTCCCCTTCCTAAAATATGGACCATTCTTTTCTCACTTATGTAGTTAATTGAAATCATGTGATGAGCAATTCATACACTTTTGCCCATGTCTTACTACTATTGTGATGTACTACCCACTAATTAGTTGCAACTCCTTTCAATGCATAATTGAGGGCTTACCCTTTGGTTATCCTCTGGTATATGCCTTTAGAAATGCACTATAAAGTCACCAATGTCTTTAGTGTTAAAATATTGAGGGATTTTTCATTCAATTGCATAAACCATGGGCAAGGGTTTAAGCTCATGATCATTTCTAGCCCAGCCCTGCTCACCCTCTTACTCTAGAAATTATATCTATTATAGTTAGTCTTCTTTAGCTTCTTCATCCATAGGTTCAAGTAATATTTCATAATCTGGTTCAGGCTCCAAAACTCAGTGAATTCTAAAGAATCTTCACTTACTGAATTAGATTCATCAATAGACTCATCTTGAATACGATGGCAAGGTTAGATTTCCATCTTTGTTGTATATTTAGGCTTGGTCTCCATAGTTGAAACTTTAATAAGGTCTCAAGTTTCTTGTTGATTGCGCTTGGCTTCCATGGTGATAGCATCGATAGGTTCACAAGCCTCCATCTCCTCTAGCTGCAAATCATATTCGTTGCATAAATATTCCACTCATCTATGGAATAGAAATGTTTTCATCTTTTGTAATGCACTTTGGACTAGAAGATTCTCAATTTCAAATATAAAATTCTGAATAAAGTTATTATGCAACTGAATCCATTGTTGTATCTCTCTAAAACATTCTTGGTAAATGTACCAAGTGGTAGGAAAAACCCCCAATGTGTAAATTAAGCAATGCAGCCAATATTTTGAATTGATTTCTTCAACCATCCATACTTCAATGCACTATTGAATATGGTTTTTGGGACATTCCCCTTCCTAAAATATGGACCATTATTTTCTCACTTATGTAGGTAATTAAAATCATGTGATGAGCAATTCATACACTTTTGCCCATATCTTACTACTACTGTGATGTACTACCCACCAATTAGTTACAACTCCTTTCAATGCATAATTGAGGGCACTTAACCTTTGGTTATCCTCTGGTATATGCATTTAGAAATGCAGTATAAATTCACCAATGTCTTTAGTGGTAAAATATTGAGGGATTTGTCATTCAGTTGCATAAACCATGGGCAAGGGTTTAAGTTCATGATCATTTCTAGCCCAATTTAGCATGTAAGTATCTGAATCACCACCGACAGAAGAGGCTATATCCCATAGAAGTATACCTTCTAGATTAGGCTTACTATAGTTTTATTCCATATAAACCACTTCATCTAATAGCTCTATAGTAGACTGTGTAGGTGAGTTTATAGACAGAGATCACACTTCATTTTATTCATCTACAAAAATACTCAAAGGTTTTATAGAACACTTACCCCATAATTCAGTAACTGTTGGCTCTACTAAAGGAGAGATGTACTGGTTTATTGGCATGTTATGTTATATATCAAGTACATTCTACATCATAATTCACATCCATCTATTTTTTCTCACTACATAGAGAGAATTAGGTTCCCTAGGAATTATGTATGACTTGGAATCTCTATTAAGAGGGATGATGATTATATGATCATCTTGGTGTGATTCTATTTGGTTCATTATCATTTTGATGGTCATCTTACCATCATAGGCCCTCTTTTTTCCCAAAAAATCTAGGTAGTGAGTTTCATATGTCTTCATATCTATTACTTCAAAATCACCATGTAGAGTTAACTCTGTGATTTTAATCTCCACATCTTCTAGACATCCTATGGGATCTACCCTACCATAGTTTGCCAAACTAAGGGTTATAGGGCTGTAAATTTAATAAGGTCTATCGATTGCCTCCCAATTAGATCATAGGATCATATCCACTATGCTCCCAAAATCAAACACATCATTCGATATCTCATACCCTGCTAACTCTATATCTACCCTATCATCGACATCCCATGGCTTCTTTGTATTGACAAACCAAACCATATTCTTAGGACTTTCCTTTCCCTTTTGCACATATTCAATTAGAATGTGTAAGAGGTTGGTGATATTCTATTATATATCTTCATTTTGTAGAGTATTGAGCAATTTCATCAAGTCTGTCAATGTAGTTATAGCCGCCTCTTGTTTCATGATTCATATAATCTACCCATACATCTAAGCATCAAGTGTAGCTTCATCTGATATAGACGTACCTTGCTATTGACTAATCTATAAAATTTTCACATCTTCTTACATGAGTCCCTTCTCCTTTACCATTTTTAGATAGGTGTCTACTTTATCTTTGCATATGCCAAAATCTATTGACATCTCTAAAGGAGGTAGTCCTTGCTATTTTTACTACATTCTTTTAACTATTTGTAAAAATGCATTGTGATTGGGCTTGGAACCAACTTGATTTACATTTCACACTACCTAGTCTCTTCATTGTGTTTCTAAAATAGGGTAGTCTTGAGTATCATGTTGTTCAGATACTCGATAGTAAGTGAAGTAAGCTTGTCATTATGGATTTGTAGGATAGTTTCATTGTACATGATTGAGTTCCCCACACAAATAACATCTAATAGGGAATTTGATACCATTTTCATGTCCTCATTGTGTACCTCTATGATATCCACCTCTAAATCTGCCTTTATTCCCTTGGTATCCCTAGCCATCTACCTATTGTGGCCCAATGTTTGTTGTAGTATGTGGCATATTCCACCCCTATTGGTAATGTTGAGTGTTGTAACCACCATATTAGGTTTGATTTATATGTGGTGCTCAGTTGGCCTATTGTTCCTGGAGAAACATAGGATTCTAGGTAGATTGGTAAGTGTATTACAATAGTTACACAACTTGAACTCCACCAGCTAATCCTTGCAGTTGAAATGGCTATGTATTCTGAGCCCATGCCAACCTAGTCTATGTTACATTGGTGGGAGGGGTTTCCACTCTCATAATATATTGTGACATTGTTGGTTCTTGTTGCATGGCTATTGCGAAGACATTCTTAATAATGTCTTCCTTCAACTCTTAGAGAGCCCTACAATCCTTATCCTCATGATTAGTAGATTTATAAAATTTACAGTACATACTTTGTGGATTTCTAACATACTATTATAATAAGTGACATTATGTTATTGAGTTTCCCACTATGCAACAGATGTCATAGAGTTTTGTGCATGCTTTTGGGAATTCATTCCTGTGGTGGCCTTCTTTGGCACACTCAATACCCCAGAGACCAATTATGGGTCACTCAGCAGTATTCTGTGAGACCTCCAACCTCTATAAAATATCTTGAAGTGTGTTTTATAATTATGTTTTACTCTCTATCAAGGTACCATAATACTCTATTTTCTCCACTCTTACTATGGATTTTCTAGCTTCTACTTTATTAGTAAATTTGATTTGTCCTATCACAAACCAGATCTTAGGTCGCATTCCCTTGATGAACCAAGCAGCCTTATCTTTATCTTCCAAGGCAAATTCGACGTTGTTAACCACATAAAAAAATATGTGGTCATAATCATGAACAATTTCTTTTTTAATTTGGTGGATTTCCTTCAGAGCATGTATGGTTTGTCATGTGTTTTTCTTAACTTTAAACTCTGTAATCAACCATGTCTACACATCATCAAGGCTTATTGTTCCTGAGTGCTTGTGGAACATGAACTCCAATGCCCTTTCAGATAAGGCACCATGAGATCATATTCTTAGTGTTTTCATCTAAAATTCCTTTTGTCTATCATTTCATGTCACACATTGGCAAGTATTGCTTTGGATTTATAATTCCATCATAGGGCACCAATGTGATAAAGGAACCCAACTATACAACCATATTACTTAGGCTAATTTTCAAAGGAAGTGTTACTTGTATTCTTGCAGATGGTGGTAATGATGCTATAACTTGTGGAATTGGTCACTGAGAATGTCTTGGTGGTGGAAGCAGTGCTGTCACTTGGGGAAGAGTGATCACTAGTGGTATATGTGGTGATGGTCTTGTAGACTTAGTTGGACTATCTCCAAGTACTAACATGCTTATTGGAAACGATAAACTTTGAAAAAATAGGAAATATTCCCACGATCGTAGAGGTGATTCAAGTTATTCAAGTGATGAAAACACCTCTGACTCATCTTTGGTCTCCATAGTGGTGTTTATTCGCATTATATTCTCCTCGGTGAAAATTTTGATCTATGCCACCCAATCAACATCTTATTCAATTAACAAGTGGTCATTCATGTAGGCGATACCTCTCTTAAATAATTCTTTTATGATTTAGTGAATCCTTGCATGGTCCTTTCAAAATCAAAATCTTGTAACTCTGTGATACTTCTTCTTGACTATTTGATCTCCTGCTCTCTCTGACTTACAAATATTTATGGCAGAATATAAATAGGAGTTCTATAAAATATGGGCTTAGGGGATGTGCATGGAGGGGGTGAAAGGTCTCGTTGTCTGATCCTCCTCATGCAGAAAGTCGAGTTAGTATTGTGCCTGTGGTTGATTGTGCCTCCAAAATCAGGTAATTCTCTTATGAAAGTGAAAAATGTCTTCTCAAATGACTATGATCTACTACCAGCTATCAAAATACCTACCTCTATACTTTTTCCCCTTTATCATCATCTTTTACTTGCTTCATTACTCACTCTTCAATCTCAGTAATCTTGGGCTCTTCTTCTCTTGAATCAACTCTTTCCTCTCTTACTCTTCCATCAACTCATTCTTCCTACTTTTGGTCTCCTACAGCTATTCGACCTCTACCCCTACTTCTACCTCTACTTCTGCATGCACTCACTCGTGAAGTCCCTAATATATTCCACCTCTTTTATTATCTCAATTTTCACTCTGTATTTGTAAGATTTTTCTAATCCCTTTCATTTGGTCTCCTCATCTAATTTTTACTATCCATCTTTTTAGATCAACTCCGCACCATCTCATATCCCGATTGCACACATCTCCATAACACCCTAAAAGACTACTCCATCATGAATGGGTAGGGCACTATGGATTTTTTAATGACCAACATCTTGATAAAAATTGGTATTTATTGCGAAAACTTTCCTCTAGTCCCTCGCATGAATAAATCTTGTACGTCATCAAAATCAATATAACTGAGAACTATGAATTATGTTGTATATCCATCTATAGTGGTTTGTGTCCAGTGATTGATCATGTAGGTTCAAGCAACCTCGAGACTATGTAATTATTCGATTATTTTATCAATCAATTGAATTTTGGATGCAGACCTGGCCTGAAAAAAAAATGCTCTAACCTCACCAACCACATAGTGAGCAGGCTCAAAAATTCACACTAAAAGATTTCATGTACATCACTATATAGATGATTCTATATGAGTTCCTTTTTTGTACACCTTACCCTTCTCACCTCTTTCCATGCGAACTCAAAGATTTTCCAATCCCACCATTCTTCCAAATCCCTCTAGCTTGGTAACCATCAGAGCATATCTTCTCTCTAGCAATCCACAATGTTCCACCCTCATTGCACCATTGTTAGCAAAGGTTCCTAGTTTTTTAGAACTTGCTAATTACGAGGACAATTGTGGGAGAAGTAACAATCCCTTAATTTGTAGAAATGCAAATTCATAAAGACATATCATAAAAATACAATAAAACCTCGATGTTCAGGCTAGTGTGATTCTCATCTGAATTTCATCAAGATAGCGATGTAGATTCAACAATCATTACACAATCTAGGATAGCCAATTACTCATAAAACCTTATATATTGAAAATATTATCATATGCAATACATAAAGTCTGTGGTGGTGTTACAGACACATTCAATTACAAAACCATAGAAACATTGGGTCAGGTGAAAGTAAGGTGCTTCAACTTCCAATGGGTGAAGTTTTGGGTAAAGAAATGCAGAGCCTTCGCAGTTTTGCTCCAGGAAAACGAAATTTCTACGACTTACGTGCTAATCCGGGAAAGAAATATATAATTCGAGCCTCTTTCTTGTATGGGAACTATGAGGAGCTTCAGTCTAAACCACAGTTTGAGTTGCTTATAGATGCTAATTACTGGGATAGTGTTGTGATAAGCAGTACGTGGGAAAGCGTTGTGTTGGAATCGATCAGTATGGCGACAAACCATCTATGAGCGTATGCCTGGCGCGCAGCGGCAACAACAACCCTTTCATTTCGTCGTTAGAACTTCTCCCGATCAAGCCCCCCATGTATACTATTGTCAATTATAATGTGTCTTTACTTAGTGTCATCCGCGGAGACTGGGGAGCATTGCCTAGTTCATCGATAAGGTTGTAATTAATACCAATCTTATTTCAGTTCATCTGATTAATTGAATGTATATATATGTTTTTTTTTTATTGAATGCCTAAACATTACATTACAGGGAGTGCAGATTTCCAAAACAAATAATTTGTCAAGGATACATTGTGGGATGTGCAGATATCCAGATAATGAATACGATAGGATATGGAAGGGGGAAGTAAGCGGAAGAATTTAAATTTATATCAACACCACGAGTAAGATTGATACAGGAGATACAGAGATTCCGTCTCCTGTGATGAGCACTGCGTTGACTACAAACAACAGCACCTTCAACCAAATCTCATGGGATAGGAGTCTTGAGCAAACTGGAGAATACTATATTGCCATGTACTTCGTCGAGGTAGAGATAGTAAAATCCAATGACATTCGGGAGTTCATTATTAGTATAGGCGGCATTCCGTGGTTTAATAAGCTACAACCTAGCTATCTGGCCGCCACTGTCGTTTACTCCAATCCAAGCGACAAGATTACTCCGTCGGGATCGACGAGATTTTCCCTGGATGCGACCAATCGATCCACGCTACATCCCCTCATCAATGCCTGGGAAATGCATCGTTTGAACCCCCTGCTCACCAACGGCACTTACGCTGACGATGGTATTTGTATTTGTATTTCAAGTCTCTGTTGAATATAGGAATTTATCGAGACAAATTTTGGTTCTAACTGTAGCTATGGCTGGTGAGCTGTTCTACAGTTGTTGCAATTGTGGACATTGTAAGGCACTACAATCTGGAAAAGGAGTGGAGAGGTGACCCTTGCCTGCCACAGATATACTCTTGGGATTGGGTGGATTGCAACACAGATTCATCGCCCAGAATCATTGCAGTGTAAGTCTTCTCGTCCTGCATAATGATCAACAATCAATAGCTCTTAACTGCATCTGTCTTTCATAGATCATTGCTGCATTGATCTCCATTAACTTGTGGGGATCTGCATTTGATGTTCATCTTTTTGGCTATATTGAACTCTAAACCACTTTTATTTGGTTGAGTCCATGAATAAAACAGGGTGGTTGTTGATTGTCTATGGTTTAATATAAATAAACACATTGTTGAATATCTCAACATATTTTAGTGTGTTCCTTTTTCTTTACTTATCTTTAGGTCCACATGTTTTTGGTCTATTATTTTATTCAAAGGTATCTTTTGGTTCGACCCATATGTTTTGGGTCATTTTCCCATTTCTGTTGAAACTAACGAACCAGAGGTTTGAAACAGTTTAATGACAAGATTCAAACACAGAGAGATAATATTATAGATAAGAACAAATTAAAACATCTTCTTTTATTATTCAATGAGTTAATTGCAGAGATTATAGTTATCGCACAATAAACAGATTTTTTAAGAGCTTCAGTGCTCAAACATTGAATTAAATTTTAATGGTTGTTCTGAGGCTGATACACATTCCTTACCACCAGAGCTGCATTGCTTTTGGTTGCCATATATGGCTCAACATTCACCTTCATTCATATCGATCAATTATAGTTGGGATGCACCTAATGCATACATAATTCATAATAATTGTATATATTTGTATTGTTCATTAAAAAGATCTGAATGCAGTTAAATATCTTTAGAAATCTTAGAAGAAGTTAGAAGTGCTTTACAAAAGAGTAAATGCATTAAATCTATAGCTGTACATAACATATCCTCTATAGATTAGAAGTTCACAAAAAATAAAAATAAAATAATGACAAGTAAATGCTGACAACACATTGAGAGTCAGATGACTTGCTTAGGTTGGCAATTTAGGTTAGGTGTCACCAACAATTCCCAATGTTCTAAGCGAATTAGTAGATTATTGTGGCAATTGTGTTAGTGTGGATTAATATGAATAAAATTCTAGAATCGCCAAAGAAAGCAAACGACTTTTAAGTGAATATGTTTTCTTTCCTTTAAGAAAGGAGGGGGATGAGGGTTGGAGTTGTCCATCTCTATCTGGGGGCTCTATTAATGGAGATCTTTCCTTTCCTTCTTTCCTTGAAGGACCTTTAAACTCAATCGACCTGGACTGGTAAGGCCATAGATAGGTTAAGGACACAATTGACTTCAAGTTCAGGGCTAGGGTTTTTCGACACTCAACCAACTTTAGGGTGAAGGATGCGTTAAAGGATCATCGGCGAGCTATAGGAACCACTGTACCATTAAGTTGAGGACACTCGGCCAATTTCAAAGCGAGTGAACCCTAAGTGAACCCCAGCATTAAAAGAACATTGCTTTGGATCAACATGTAATACTCCCCCTTGATGCTGAACGGGCTCACAATTTGATCTCTGAGTGTCAAAAATTGATCTGTTGCAACTACTTTCGTGAAGATATCTGCCAATTGTTCTTTAGTGTTGATTTATTTCAATTCTACTACCTTCATCTGCACTAAATCTCGGATAAAATGATGCTTTAAATCAAAATGTTTTGTCCTATTGTGATGGACTGGATTCTTAGCCAATTTAATAGCACTAATATTATCACAAAAAATAACTGTGGGCTGAACTTGAATCTCTCCAATTTCTTCAAGAATTTTTCTAAGCCATAATGCTTGTGTACCTGCTGAAGTGACTGCAACATACTCTACTTTTTTAGAAGAAAGGGAAACTATACTTTGCTTCTTTGAGCTCCATGTAATCAAACCAAAACCAAAAGAAAAACAATTCCCAGATGTTGACTTTCGGTCATCCAAACTACCTCCCCAATCAAAATCACTAAAACCAACAAGATTGAACCTTTTAGAAGTGTAGTAATGAATACCAAAATTTAGAGTGCCTTTCACATGCCTCAAAATTCTCTTGGCTGGCTTCATATGTATTTCTGATGGCTCTGTCATGTACCTTGAAATAAGTGAAACTGAATAAGCAATATCAGGTCTTGTATGAGTTGGAAACATTAAGCTTCCAACAACACTTCTATACGTTATCTCATCAACTCTTTCAGCACCATCACCTCTACACAACACAACTCCATGAGCAATTGGAGTGGAGACTGCTTTACAATCAGCGATATCAAGTTTCTTCAACATATCTTTAGCATACTTTGTTTGACAAATGAAAATTTTATTCTCCCTTTGATAAACCTCCATTCCTACAAAATATTTCATAAGGCCTAAATCTTTCATCTCAAATTCATTCATCATGAAAACTTTGAATTCATCCTTCATCATAGAACTGCTACCCATATACAACAAGTCATCAACATACAAACTTACAATCAAAATATCATTACCTTCTTGTTTGTAGTAAATGGTAGGTTTACTCTTACTTCTTTGAAAGCTATTCTCTTGAAAATATCTATCAATCCTAGCATACCATGATCTTGGTGATTGTTTGAGGCCATACAAAGCCTTCTTTAACTTGTAGACATGATTTTCTTTTCCTTGCACTTCAAAACTTTGTGGTTGTTCCACATATACTTCTTCTAAGTACCCATTCAAGAAGGCACTTTTCACATCCATATGATGGATGCTTCAATTCTTTTGAGCTGCTAATAAAATTAGCATTCTAATGGTCTCTTGTCTTGCTACTGGTGCAAATGTCTCTTCATAATCAATGCCATACTTTTGTGTGAAGCCTTTAACAACTAATCTCGTCTTATGCCTTTCAACACTTCCATCACTATTACACTTAGTCTTGTAGACCCATTTGGTGCTAATCTTCTTCTTGTCATGTGGAAGCTTTGTAAGCTCCCAAGTGTCATTCCTATGAATAGAATCCATCTCTTCTTGCATTACTTACATCCAGACCTCATTAGTATATGCATCTTCAAAACATGATGGTTCAAAATCAGCTTTGGTAAGTAAAGCAAAATTCAGTGTCTCACCTCTTGGATTTTCTTCATGTGCTTGATTTGAACTCCTTTGATAAATGTCACTCAATCTTCTTACCTTCCTTGCAGAACTAGGACTTGAATCTGAACTTACACTTGGAATTGAACAACTAGATGAGGGGTTACTTGGTGGATTTGTAGCACTTGGAATAGAAATATTAGTGGGCTGCCCATGATCAATATCATCCATAATAACTTCATTTAAAATAGATTTTGACTTCTCCATATGGCCTTTTTGATGACCATAAACTCCCCCTTCATCAAAAATCACATCTCTTGACACAATAAGCTTATTAGTGAGAGGATTATATAACATGTAAGCCTTACTTTCCTTACTATATCCAACAAAAATACATGACTCACTTTTTGGATCTAACTTTGGCCTCTTTTGATCAGAAACATGAACATAGGCTAAGCAACCAAAAACTTTGAAATAATTAACATTTGGCTTTTTCTCATAGCAAGCTTCATATAGAGTCATCCTGTCAAGTGCATTAGTGGGACTCCGATTGAGACTATATATTGTTGTAGCAACTGCATCTCCCCAAAAAGAATTACTTAATCCCTTTATTTGTAACATGCTTCGTGCCTTCTCCACCACTGTATGATTCTTCCTTTCAACTACACCATTTTGTTGAGGTGTGTATGCAATGGTGAGTTGTCTTCTAATGCCATGCATATCACAATAACCTTGAAAGGCTTTAGAAAAAAAATCTCCTCCACGATCAGTCCTTAAGCATTTGATTTTGCACCCTTTGCCATTTTCTACAAGGGCTCTAAACCTATTGAATGTCTCAAGAGCTTCACCTTTGGTCTTCAAAAAATAAACCCAACATTGTCATAAGTAATCATCAATAAAAGCAATGAAATATGATGACTTGCCCAAACTCTTTGTCTGCATAGGACCACAAATATCTGAATGAACTAATTGGAGTGGATAATGGGCCCTCCATGCATTACCTTTTAAAAATTTCTCTGTTGCATGTTTTCCTTTAGCACATCTTTCACAAACTTCCTTATGCTCTTCAACCTTAGGCAAACCAGAAACTAATGTTTTTGATGTTAGAATCTTCAAACTATGAAACTTTAAATGCCCATACCTGAGATGCCACAACCAACTTGTATCCTCATATGCCATATTGACAAGGTTCTTGTTATGTTCACCAAACTTCAATGGAAACATCCTATTCTTTGTCATAGGCACAACTGTTACCACCTTATTTCCTTGATTCTTATCATAAATTATACATTGTTGATTTTTAAATACAACTTTATAATTCTTCTCACATAATTGTCCAACACTCAACAAATTTTGCTTTAAATTTGGAGTGTAATAAATGTCTTTAACACTCTTCATACCTTCTTTTGTATGGACTTACATAGCTCCTTTTGCAGCAACCTCCAATGATTTGTCATCACCAAGTTTGATCTTGGATTTAAAACTTTCATCCATTATAGAAAAAAGTTGTTCATTTCCTAACATGTGGTTAGAACATCCCGAATCTAAATACCAAACATCTTTAGAAATATTTTCAGCTTTGTCATAAGATAAAAATAAATTATCTGGAGAATTCTCGTCACCTTCTTGAGCATAATGAACGTTTTTACCATTATTACCTTCTTTTAATCTACACTCATAATTAAAGTGGCCATACCTGTTACAATGATAACACTGGATATTTTTTTTATCAAATCGGCCTCTACCTCTTCCTCTGAAACCACCTCTACCTCTATTTTCTCTTGAGTAATTCTAATTTTGACCTCTACCTTGGCCTTGATTACTTTTGATGCTACTATTGGCATCTTCATTCTTTGTGATTTGTAATTTGGAGGAAAAAGCTTTCTCATCACTTTCTCCAAATGAATCTCTCAATCTTTCTTCATGAGACATCAAAGATCTTATATGATCCAATTGAAGGGTGGACAAATTCTTGTTTTCTTCTATGATTATGGCAACATGGTTCCACCTTGGTGTGAGAGTTCTCAACACTTTTTTTATTACAACCTCATTGTTCACAATTTCACCAAGTGTAGCCATCTTATTGACCACATCTTTTACTCTGACACAATAGGTACTCACACTTTCAGCGTCTTGCATCTTTAAATTCTCGAATTCTCTCTTCAACGTCTGTAACTTGACAATTTTGACTTGATCACTACCTTGGTAAGCTTCTTTTAGAGTCTTCCAAGCATCCTTTGTTGTCTTTGCTCCTGCAATTCGCGAAAATAAGCTCTTATCTAAAGCTATTTGAATATGAAATAAGGCTTGAGCATTCTTCTTCTTAGCCTCCTTCTTAGTTGTTTTATCATTTGTTGTCAAGGCATTCCAATCCGCTGGCTTTGCATAACCTGATTCAATAATCTCCCACAAATCTTTTCCTATCAAAAAAGTCATCATTTTGATACACCAATAATCATATTCATTTCCATCAAATTCTGGAATGGGCAAGGAGTTAGAATTTGACATGATAAATTTTTTTGGCAAAATTCCAACTACTAAATCTTTAACCCAAAAGAAAAATCCCTGATGTGATACCAAATGTAGAATTTTTAAATAAAATTAAATCATAGCCAAATATATGCAATATTTATAATATAGAAGAGATAATAGTTGCAAAAATAAAAAATACTTCTTCAAAAAATTGGAATCATTATTCTTCTTCTTGAAAATAAAGATCAATTACAATGTATTAATAGAATTGCATGTGAACATGTTTTTCTAATTATTGAATAAAATATTTAAAATTTATCTAAATAATAATTTGCATGTAATAACAACTAAAACTAACTCTAGCCTTTTTAAGCCTTTATTTTTTTCTAAAAAATATATTAATTAAAAATTAACTTTCTAAATTTAGCTCCACAAAAAACTGTTCATGCAAACTAAATTTACACTAATAATCTAAAAATAGAACTGAGTGAACTGCACTTCAGCATCACTTTTCAACAGGGCCAAGGCCAGATTGGATCAGCTCTTAACTTGGTTCGCTCAAAACAACTCTATCATGCACATATTTTTTATTTTTGCTATCTTTGTATAAATTTTCTGTTTACTTTCTAATCTTATTAACTTACTTTGAACTTAGCTAAGCATTAATGTAATATAATTTCAGTGGATATGATGAGATTATAATACACGCAGGAATCTCTCGGGGAAGGGGCTCAATGGCGCGATACCTCCGAGCTTCGGCAATCTCTCTGCTCTTGTAATATTGTGAGTAACTTTCAGTGCCTGCAAAAAAAATCCAAAATGTTTAATAATTATTTTTCCAGAGCTAGTTTTATGTTAATAAAGTTTTAACTCCTACTTGCAGGAATTTGTCCAACAATAATTTGAGTGGTTCAATACCAGAAGATCTCACTCATCCATTTAATCTGACTGAACTGTAAGTTTCAATACTTTCAACATTATTTAAAAATGTATCGTAGAATGTTTTCTGTTTTAAGGGTGTAGGTGCAGACATTTTGAGTTTTAAATTATACTATATATAGTTTTGGTATTATTTAATGCAGAAGTTATGATTTGATTCATTATAATTTGATAATAATTATGGATCAGATGTAGCTTCTCCATTATATAAAATTATAATAATTATGGATCAGATGTAGCTTCTCCATTATATAATATTAATTCTATTCATTGCGAATTCTCAACTGGTAATGTATAATTTTCTTTTTGAAATTTAGGAATTTGGCAGACAATAAGCTAAATGGAACCGTGCCGGCAGGGCTGGCTGATAAACAACGAAATAAAACTCTGAATTTAAGGTTGAGTTTCCTTACTCAAACAATTTTACCTGCATCAAAATTATATGATTATCTGCTGCTTAGTGAGGTGTCCGGGTTTAATACTGCAGTATTTATGGCAATAATATGGATTGCCAATTCAAAGATTGCAATGGTCCTCCACAAAGACGTAAGAAGAAAAATGTAAATGTCGGGGTAATCATAGCCAGTGTTGCAGCAGTTACAACTCTCGCTGCAGTAATAATTGTGTTGATAAGAAGGATGAAATCAAAGAGCCAAATTTCAATCCCAATCACAAATGGTAAGCTATCATTTTTGCTTAGTAAAACATGTTCAAAATATATGTATTCATAAGTTTATAAATATATATATTGGAATTTATCATCTTTTTATTTGTGATGATGAGTTTAAAAGATGGTTCAAAATTTCACAATAATTATGGATCAGATTATAACTTCTCCATTACATAATATAAATTATCTCTATTTTTATAAAACATACTGACCAAAATTTATGAATAAAAAATAATGATATATATACTCCCTGATATTTTCTGTGGAAATAGGGGCAGAGGAATTGAAATGATAAACAGAGCAGCAAATAGAGATATTCCATACACAGCAGTAAAGAAAACTAATTCTACTGGGATTAAGAGCTGCTCAAAAAACAAAGCAAAATGGACACAGTCAGATTTATATATTCATATATTAAAAGCTAGAACAATTTTAATAGAGCTTAGATGCTCAAAGTTTCTTCTTCCTATCAGATGCAGAGCTGCGTTGCTCTCTTTTCCTCTTTCTTGCATGATACAAAAGTGACCACAAAAGCAGTAATAAAATTAAACTCTACGGTGGACAGCAAGGAGAATAAAATATTAATATCTTTGACTCCCCACAAAGTATTTGAGAGTAATTACCCAGTTAAGTGTATCAAATCTTCTCCAGAAGGCATGCCAAATAAATTGCCTTAAATGCAGGTAATTACGCTGAGCTGGAGAGGAAAGCATGAATAGCAAGTTGAGATTAGACATATTTCTAACACTCCCCCTTAATCTCAACTCGCTGACATTCTGCTCAAAAACTTCCGGAGCAACCACTTTCAAGCCTAGAATGCTTCTCAAAAATTCCGGCGCATTCGTCTTTTGTCTGAAAAGTTTCGGAGCATCTATTTTCTGTTCCTACATTCTGTTCAAAGGTTTCTAGTGCAAAGATTTATGGGACTGTATTCATTTTCAGCACATACACCCAAACAACTTCTCATGTATTCAAATACATCTTTTCCCAATGGTTTAGTAAAAATATCAGCAAATTGATCTTCTGATCTACAGAATTCTAAACATATTTCCTTGTTATTCACTAACCACTAACTCCCTTGTAAAATAATTTCTAGTATCTATGTGTTTGTTTCTTTTATGAAAAATATGATTTTTAGACAATGCAATCGCTGAGTTATTATCACAATAAATATTTGTTGCTTCATCTTATTTATGCATTAACTCAACCAACATTCTCCTCATCCATACCACTTGACATGCGGTTGTTGTGGCTGCCACATACTCCGCTTCTACTAAAGAAAGTGTAACAATGCACTATTTCTTTGAAACCCAAGAAACAACACCAGATCCAAAATGAAAAGCATAACCAAAGGTACTTTTTCTATCATCTATACTACCAGCACAATCGTTGTCCATATATCCAATAAGTTTGAAGTCATCTACAGTGGAATATAAAATTACATAGTTCTTGGTTCCACATACGTACCTCAGAATTCTTTTTCCAGCTTGCCAATGAGAGTCTTTTGGAGACTCCATGAACCTTGAGATAAGGCTCACACTATGCATGATGCCAGGTCATGTCGCAGTCAAGTACATGAGACTACCAACCAGCGTTTTGAACAATCTATGATCAACCAATGAATTGTCATCATCCTTACTTAACTTTAGTCCTGTCACAACTGGAGTAGGGGCTAGTTTGCAATTCAGCGTATTAAATCTTTTCAATACATCACTTGCATATTTTGACTGAGAAATAAAAATACCATCTGCTGATTGCTTAACTTCTATTCCCAAAAAATATTTTATAAGACCAAGATTAGTCATCTCAAACTCTTTCATCATAGCAGCCTTAAAAAAACTTTTAGAAAGGTCTCCCATAAAGATCAAATCATCTACATAGAGACAAACTATCAACATTTTACCTTGTTCATCTATTTTGATATATAAAGTAGGCTTACTATTGTACCTACTAAAACCATTCTTAATCAAGTAAGAATCAACTCGACTGTACCATTGTCTAGGAGCTTGCTTGAGTCCATAGAAGGCCTTTTTCAACTTCTATAATTAACCTTCTTGACCTGCAATTTTATATCCTTCTGGCTGCTCAACATAAACTTCTTCTTCAATCAAACAATTTAAAAATATAGATTTTACATCTATTTGGAAAACTTGCCACTTCTTTTGAGCTGCAATGGCTAAAACACTTCTTACCATATCCAGGTGAGCTACTGGAGCAAATGTTTCATTGTAGTTAGTACTAGGCTATTGAGTGAAGCCTCTAGCAACCAACCTTGCCTTATGCTTCAACACAATTCCATCCATGCCATACATTGTCTTGTAAATCCATTTTATGCTTATAACATCATTTCCTTGTGGATGATCCACCAACTCCCAAGTATTGTTCTTCTCAATAGCTTCAATCTCTTCATCCATAGCTTCAGCCCATGCTTCATCCTTAATTGCTTCATCAATGAACATTGGATCACCAAATTCTGAAAATTAAAAAAAAAACAGAAAATGAAATTGATGTTTCAACACTAAAATTAGCTTCATATATATCTCTTAAAATCCTTGTTTTTCACTACAATAAACTTACCAATGTAGGATCAGATGAGCTGCTTCTATCAGTTGAGTTTGATGGACTTCCAGATGATGTTATGGATGTTGTTCTTTGTGGAGTTTGTTGTGTGGAAGAAAAATTTTGATTTCTTGAAATTATTGTTGTAGAAGAAGGTGTAGCTTGTGCTACAACTTGTGTTGCTTGTCTGGGAGTGGAAGGAGGTATTGTTTTTGGAATACCTTGTTGTTCTATCACTTCATTAGTCATTTCATCATGTGGATCAGCTGCTGCTACACTTAGATTTTTTCTACACTTCCATCCCATGCTTTGTCCTCCACAAATTATACATCTCTATTGATTATAACTTTTCTAGTAATTAGATTAAACAACTTGTAAGCTTTTGTATCTTCTGAATACCCAACAAAAATGCATTTCTCACCTTTGTTGTCCAATTTTTTTCTTAGCTCTTCAAGCACACAAGCATATGCAATGCATCCAAAGACTTTGAAGTGAGCAACATTGTGTTTTCTACCACTCCAAGCCTCTTGAGGAATCACATTCCTTACACTTGTAGTTGGACATCTATTCAAAATATAAATAGCAATTGCTACCACTTCAGCATAGTATTCATTTGGTAAATGCTTTGACTTCAACATACTTCTTGCCATATCCATGATAGTTCAATTTCTTCTTTCAGCCACACCATTTTGTTGAGGTGTGTAATGGGTTGTAAATTGTTTGTGAATACCATGTTGTCTGCAATAATTCAGAAAATTATTAGAACTATATTCACTGCCTCTATCAATTCTTAATATCTTGATGTGGTAGCCACTTTGCTTCTCTACAAGAGCCTTGAACTGCTGAAAGACTCCAAATGCATCAGATTTATGCCTCAAAAGTAGACCCATCTCTTTCTTGTATAATCATCAATAAAAGTCAAAAAATATGTGCAACCTCCAATAGAAAGAGTTTGCATTAGTCCACCTATATTGGAGTGAAAAATCTCAAGTGATTTACATGCTCTTTCTGATTTTCCAACAGGGAAGGTCTCTCTATTTGGTTTACCCAATATGCATGCTTCACATACTCTATCCGGTTTCTTAATCAATGGCAGGCCCTTAACCATATTCTTTCTATGCAACAAATTCAAACCTCCAAATTTCAAATGGCCAAATCTCAAATGCCATAACCATGATTCATTTTTCACCACTAAACTGAAAAGTTGTTTGAACTGTTATATTACCATTTTAATCATCTTTAATTCCATTTTCTGCCTTTTCAGAGCTACCTTGTTTTGTTTTGAAGCAGCCTTGTTTTTTTTTCACAACAACCTTGTGGAGCAACTTTGCATCTTTGCTCTTCTCCAGAGAGAACTTCTGGAGCAACTTGAGAGGCGTCTTGAGAATTTTTAGTCTTAAATGTTGCTCCAGCTGCATTTCTTTTGATGTCAGGTTTCAACCTCAATGGGAACATTCTTTTTTTTTGTCATTTGTACCTCTACAATCCATTGCATACTAGGATATTTATCAAGAATGACACATGCATTATTTTTCATATAAACTCTGTATCCTTTTTGCACTAATTGACCAATACTCATCAGATTATGTTTCAGACCAGCAATATAAAAAACATCATGAATGACTTTTTGCTCCCCCTTTTTGGTTAGAATGTCAACGGTGTCTTTTCCCATAACATTCACTTGATTATTGTTCCCAAGAGTAATATTTAAAGTGACTGATTTATCCAAGCTAGAAAACAATTCTAGATTTCTAGACATGTGATTGCTACAGCCAGAATCTAAATACCAAATATCATTTGGACTCTCTTAAACCATATTGCATTCAACTGGTGATTTTATAGAAATTGCTTCAGCAATCTTTGCACATGCAATAAACATAGAATTTTTTATAGAATTTTCTGGGGGGTTTTGATTTTGTCTTCCTTGATCATGTTGTTTCTTTCTGCACTCAAAAGCATAATGACCATATTTTTTACAGTAATGACATTGAACATTTGATTTGTCTTATCTTTGACTAGTTGAATGATTATGAGAGGGTTCATTGTTATGTCCTCTTTTACCTTGATTTGTAGGACCTAAATCGACCTCTACCTCTTCCATGGCTTATTGAAGCCTGAGATGAGAAAGCATTCTCAGTGGAGGTGTGTGATCTGTTCAGCCTATATTCATGATTTATCAAAGATGCATGCAATTCATCCATTGTCCACTGGGTTAAATCCTTAGTTTCCTCTATTGCAACAACTAAAGGATCAAACTTAGTACGCAAAACCCTTAACATTTTCTCAACTATCCTTGTCTCTTCTAATGTTTTCCCATGAGATTTTATCTGATTTACTAGCCCAACAACACAAGTAAAAAATAACTCCACAGTCTCTGAATCTTTCATACTTATGTTTTCAAATTCTCTTCTAAGTATCTGCGATTTTGCAGATTTAGCTTTGTCCTTACCTTGATAGGTTGTTTGCAGTGTGTCCCATGCCTCCTTTGCATGTGTTGTTGTTGCAACTCTTAGCAGTATGCTTTTATGCATTGCTTAATGAATGTAGAAGAGGGCTTTCCCATCCTTCTTTCTCTGCTCTTTCAAGAGATCTTTCTCTGCTTGGGTGAGTGCATTGTAAGTTGCTTGGTCTGCTGGCTCTATATAGCCATTCTCAACAATTTCCCAAACATCCTGAGACCTAAACAAGGCTTTCATGGTCAATGACCAATACTCATAATTTTTTCTTGTGAAAAGAGGGGTTTGCAAGCTAGACAAGGAAGCACCAGACATTGAGGCTGTGGAAGCCATTGATGGCTATCAAACAAGAAAGAAGTACATACCCAGAAAAGAGACTAGATGTTTGAACCAATGGCTCTAATACCAGATGTGGAAATAGGGGCAAAGGAATTGAAATGATAAACAGAGCAGCAAATAGAGACATTTCATACACAGTAGTAAAATAAAACTAATTCTACTGGAATTAAGAGCTGCTCATAAAACACAGAAAAAAAGACACAGCAAGATGGACACAATCAGATTTATATATTCATATATTAAAAGCTTGAACAATTTTAACAGAGTTTCGATGTTCAAAGTTTCTTCTTCCTATCAGATGGAGAGCTGCATTGCTCTCTTTTCCTCTTTCTTGCATGATACAAAAATGACCACAAAAGCAGTAATAAAATTAAACTCTATCGTGGATAGCAAGGAGAATAAAATATTAATATCTTTTACTCCCCACAAAGTATGTGAGAGTAATTACCCAATTAAGCGTATCAAACCAAATATGTGAAATCTTCTCCAGAAGGCATTCCAAATAAATTGCCTTAAATGCAAGTAATTATGCTGAGCTAGAGAAGAAAGCACGAATAGCAAGTTGAGATTGGACATATTTCTAACATTTTCCATGATATCTTAGAAATAAGCTCATCGGGCGAAACAGAAGCAATGCCTATGCATATAGATCTTGTTAAATTGGAAGGATGTCGATCATACAGTTATCAAGAGGTGAGAGAGATGCCTAATGATTTCCACAGGCAGATTGGAAAAGGAGGATATGGACCAGTCTTCCTTGGTTGGCTTTTAAAACAATGAAGTAACAATCAAAAAATTAGATGATAGATCACATCAGGGTGCCCTAGAATTTTCTACTGAGGTGTAGACAAACATTTTAATTTCCACTCATTAAATAAATTGGTTGATGCCCTTTTCACTTAATTGGTTGAGGTGCAGTGCAGGTGGATATGCTCTCCAGAGTACACCATAAGAATATGGTGAAATTCATTGGCTATTGTACCGAGGAGAAGAATATGGTTCTTATTTATGAATACATGTCCCATGGGGACCTACGACATTGTCTTGACAGCAAAATGCATAACAACACCACTGCTCTATTGAATAGTGTATTAGATTATTAAATTTTTATGGGATTTAACTCCTGTGTGTTTAAATTATTTCAAGATATTTTTTATGATAAGTATTTTTTACATATTTTTGATGTAAAAAAGTAAAGAAATTTATTTAACACATAAAAATGGTAAACATTTTATTAATAAATGAAGAACTATGAGTCTAATATACAACTTTACACTTCTCACTCTATATGTTAAAAACTCAAAAACAGAAAATAGAACACATAGATTGCTACAGCAATCATGGAGGAACAAAATTTTTATTAATCTTCTTGAATCTTGCAGATCTTCTTGAGCTTGCTCAATTACAATACTGCCCCATGGGTCTATTAAATAGATTTGAAAGCAAACAATAATTAGAAAAGCAAACTGAAGACTAATTTTAGTCTTTACATGCAAACTGCAACTGAACTGCTTCTCTAACTGCTTGAACTAATTGTTTGTCTAACTGCTACTGCATGCATGAGGAGTGGAGAAATTATCCCCTGTTAACTTCAGTTTCTAACACTCCCGCTTAATTTCTACCACTAACTACTTCAGCATTTACAATGCCTAAATGATTTACCATTCTTGCCACAGCTGGGTTGCTAGTAGCTGCCATTGATGGCATACATCTCTTCACTCATTCTGTCTACCAGCTTCAGCTAGGATGCTTTTTTTTTGCAGAATACACTGCCTAGTGAAATACATCGCCTTATATGTGGAATACACCACCTTGCAAAATATATCGCCTTATATGTGGAATACACCACCTTGATATAACCTAGATTGAGGCTATGAACAAATACAATTGCTCAATGAGTGTTCACTTAGCGTTTAAGACTAAGGAGTAGCCTGTCGAAAGGCTATCAACGGACATGCTTATGTCCAACACTACAAGCTTCCTATTTGCTTACCTTTCTTTCCCCTGATGCTTAATTGTTCAAGTTTCCTCCAAGGACTCTGCTGGGTTCTTTCCACATTGGTCTAGATTTGCCAACGATCGGCCTAATCTTCAGGCTCGCTGTTCAACACACACACTTTCACAGCTTCACTCACTATGTAACACAAGCTCTGCGGTGCATCGACCACTTTGACACGGGCGTCGACCAAGTTTGACTTCCTGCGAACTATTTGGGTGCTTCAGCTCGATGCTTTCTAACTTCGGCTGCGCTTCACAAGGACAGCTCTGCTAACTCTCCACATCCCTGCAACACACCTGCGCACTCTACTTGCTCTGATACCATTTGACAGAAAAATAAGACATATAAAAACAGAAAATAGAACACACAAATTGCTACAGCAATCATGGAACAAGATTTTTATTAATCTTCTTGAATCTTACAAATCTTCTTGATCTTGCTCATCTTGCTCAATTACAATACTACCCCATGGGTCTATTAAATAGATTTGAAAGCAAACAATAATTAGAAAAGCAAATTGAAGACTAATTTTAGTCTTTACATGCAAACTGCAACTGAACTGCTTCTCTAACTGCTTGAACTAACTGTTTGTCTAACTGTTATTGCATGCATGAAGAGTGGAGAAATTATCCCCTGTTAACTTCAGTTTCTAACACTATAATCTATTTCGCCATTAATGAATTGTATATTTAAAAAGTGTACAAATTGTTCATTCAGACAAGAATTCATCTGAAAAACACCTTGACTGGGAAACAAGGCTCAACATTGCTTTGGATGCTGCCCAAGGTTAGTGAAACGTCATTCCCATTCATTTATTTTCAAAAGCAACATCATCTCAAAGGGCATACATTTTGTAAGCAGGGCTGGAGTAATTACTCACAGGTTGCAAGCCAGGTATTATTCACAGAGATGTGAAGACCTCTAATATCCTACTGAATGATCGTATGGAGGCAAAAGTAGCAGATTTTGGATTGTCCAAGGCAGGTCCTTTGGATGGAGCTACTCACGTATCTACACTCGTTAAGGGCACTACTGGATATCTGGATCCCGAGTAAATATTTTCTACTCACAATTAGTAAATCTAAAATTCAATTATATTTAGTGCATATAAAATGTTATTTACATAAATAGTTCTTATAAGTAATTTTATAGGTATTTTGAATCTGATCCATAATTATTATTGATATTTCGAGTCACGTAAGTATTATATGCATTTGCAAGTAACGAAACATTGTGTGATTTTCATCCAATAATCTATTTCTTCGTTAATAAAGTTTTTAGAAAATATAATGCCTTATAAGATTTTTCATTTTTTTTCCAGATATTACATTACTCATCGATTGACAGAAAAGAGCGATATTTTTAGCTTTGGAGTTGTTCTCTTAGAACTTATTTCTGGAAGGCGTCCTCTACCCTCAACGGGAGAGGAAGAACACATCACTAGCTGGGTAATTATAATGAAAATTCAGAGAGAAACTAAATGTGGTTGCCATTATCATAAAAATATACATCTAATGATTCAATAATGATGGTTTTGTTGTTAATGAATACTGGATTTTCTGTTGAAGGGAGATATAGAGAGCATTACAGATCCCGCTTTAGGGAAGAATTATAAGATGGAGGGTATGTGGAGAGTAGCAGAGTTAGCAATGGCATGTTGCTCACAACACTCAGCTCAAAGGCCCACAATGAGCGAGGTGGTGTTGGAATTGAAGGAATCCATGGCATCCAGTCCCAATTCAAACACAGATCTTCCACACTGGAGATCACCAACTCCCCATTCTTATTCGTTTTCACCTGAAAACTCACACCTATCACTATTAAACCCACATCCGAGATAAGATTGAGGATAAATCATGCAATGCATTTGTTATAGACTCTTTCTAAACGAAAACACTATTTGTTAAAACATCATTTAACAAGTTTAGTATTTTTTAATATCTATTTATGTTAATTTGTGTGCTATTATTTATGTTAATTTTTTTTGGTACACTCAACTGAGAGAGATTGTTTGATGTTATTTCATCTTTTCATTTAATAAAATTGTTAAGATTGGAAAATTCATTTTTCTGTAATATAAAATCAAGACCCCAAAGGTATATTAAGAGTTACAAATTTATAACATTGGGTATATATAATCTTAAAGGCATTCATGGTTGTTTTGCCTTAAAATTTCTAAGAAGAATAAATGATTGATAATTGATTTTATTTACAGTTTAGCGACCCCCCAAAAAATCGTTAGATATGTATGTAGATGTCTTTGCCATCATCATCATCATCATCATCATTGGTCCATGATGTTAAGTAGAGTCTTGGTTATATAAGTAATCTTAAGATAATAAAATGTAGACTAGTTTTATTCATCAATATTAATAACACAATCTAGAGGGTTTTGTAAGTAATCTAGAGGGTTTTTACTCATAAAGGTGAGAGATTTGAGGTAGTATATTTGAGTTAATATATTTAAATGTATATTTGTGGTTCTCTTCTCTAGACGATTCTTTAGCTTGACCTTAATTATAAAGTATAGATTGAATAAAGGGTGTGTTGCTCTTACCACCTATAAAAAGTACTATTTTTAGTTTTAGTTTAAAAACTTTTACTTCTTTCACTCACTGGTTACATCCACCCTCTTGATGCATGGCTATAAATTTTTGGAGACATATGTTCAAAATATGATAAAAACAAATAAAGATTGTTTTCCATGATGTTATCAAACCACAGTCATTCCAATATACTAGTCTTCCACATCATCATCTTTGTAGATTTTTGTATTACCCTATTTATTGATTTAGTAATTTGTCATGTGGTGAAAATGATTCAGAGATTCAAACAATTAGGTAAATCTCACAATAGCCACTTTAGGTATCCATAACTTACTTACAAATCCTCTTTGGATTAGGCATACTGTGAGGTTAACTCATGTTGGTATATGAGAGCCTCCTTTCTACTTCACTTCATTGATCTTGATATTGACATGCCACTCCTATATAGCTTCACACTTTTGCTCCTAATATCTCTTAGTGAGAATCGAACAAGAGTATACATATTGAGATTTACAAACCCAACCTATAATCTACATGGTTTGACCTTAGAGAGTTGATCTCCTCAAAACATCAACACTATTTAGACTTATATATTCACTTTGACAGTGATGGGTTCATCTAACCTTAAGTACATTAGAGTTTAGTTACCTTGTAGCCTGACCGTTCCCCTTGTAAATCTCTTCATTTTCTCCCATCAACTTTGAATTGAGACATACCATCATATCCCTTAAGCGCACCATATCTATCAAATTTACTCTTTAGAGTTTGAGATCAAGGAATATTTTGTTTTCAGATGCTTTCCTTATTATGAGGTAAGAGGATAATTATTTTTCCTCTTCAAAGATTCACTCAACTCTCTCTAAACATTCATGGCTTGTGAAGACTACATATGCTTAGCACTCTTCCTTCGAGACATGTTTGACCACTTGATCTTGATCATTTTAGGAATATGGGTGACAACACACTAAATTATCTACACTTAATGTGATATAGGTGAAAGATTTAATTAAAATAATTGTAGCATAAAATAAGGTTGTAGAGCTATAGCAGAATGAGCCATGTATGAATGGAAAAAATATACACAGAGAACAAATCTTGAATAAATAATTATGTTAATTGATGTGGGAGTTATATGCAGCTATCTCTGAAATGACATGCTATATTTTTTCTCTGAGAAGAGATCGAAGATGGTATCTATGAGAAGAGAAACAAGCCCCAAAATTAGGGCCAATCAAGCCCCAAAATGCATCATTTAGTCATAACTAGATTCATGAGGCTCAAAGTGGCTCAAAATGTGTGCCTAATTATCTAATCGACTAATTAGTTCAAGCAATGATGAAATTGGAGCCAATTCAGTCTAGAATCACATTGTTTAGTCATAATTATGTTCACAAGGCATAAATTATCCCGAGCTCCATCCTTGATTTATGCAATCAACTAAATGGATCAAATATGAGAGCATGTTTTTTCCAAATAGACAAGGCATCAATATAAATAATTAGATCAACATTTTATTAAATATATTTCCATTTTTTTGTGAGATTTGTGAGATTTCATAGTAGTATATATTACATGATTTCTATGTTGTACAGAGCCTAGTATTTTCTAGTTAACATCTGAAATGATTTCTTTATATTGAAGCAATACATTGCAAACCATGGCTCCATTAAGAGTAGTGTATGGTTTCCAAGTGATATGTTGAATGTGAAAATCCATCAGCCACTTTTTTTATCTAGATTGTTTCTGTTAATGGGAATTTAGTATCTTAATTGTGAATATATCATACAAGTAAATGTGAAATCCCCCATTAGATATTCAAATCTTTTTTTTGTTGTAATGAGGGTGTAGCTATAAGTGTATTGTGAAATAAGACATGATGAAATAAGTGTCACACCTATCCTAATTGAAGCTCAAACTCCAAATTTTGCCTTATAGTAGAGCCTGAGGCCCATTATAGTGAAATAGGTTGTAGACTATAATAAGATGCCTTATATCTATCTTCAGTACCACCTATATTTTCATGCAAGTATCCAATCCTTATTTTTGACCAATGGCTCCATTGAGGCCTTAAGGAACAAGGAGCTCATCGTGGGAAGGTATGCACTTTTACATTTATTGCATATCCTTCATGGGATGATCTATATACTTCACTAGAAAGTCTCAATACCCATTTGATTAGGATTCCTTATTTATTCTAATAATTTTTGCATCACCCTTGTAATGCCTCAAGTCTTTACCCTCACATATCTCATTCCAAATATCCTTTTTATGGATATTTATACACTAGTTGACCACATCCCTCTTCTTTAATTCCATTTTTATATCTTATTACTTTATATTTGACCCTTATGTGATAACTTTGGCTAAATATTTGTTAGTTGTATTGTAAGACCTTGGAGAATCAATCAGGCCTTCATCTCAAAGATTCTTCCATTATTTTTACACCTATTGGATTTTAGTTTGTAATTTTCATGGTAAGACCTTAGGGAATCTAACCAAATCTTCCTCATAAATTCCCATCACCTTCACATATGCGTCATATTTATCATCATCGTAGTGGTAGTATATTTTCATGTTCTCTTATGAGAAATTCTAGCACAAGCATTTATTTGATTCTTACTCATTTATTTTATTCTATTTTGCATATCTTATGTTTGCCTTAGATTGTTTTATCTACTTGCATTGGATTTTTAACATTATTTTTCATTCTTACATATATTATGTTTGAATTAGATTATTTTATCTACTTACATTTGATGTTTTAGAATCTTTTCATCTTGCACATCTTTTGTTTATACAAAATTTTCTACCTTACTTATATTAGATGTCATGTTTACCATGTTTATACTTTATCTTTCATTATTATTTTTACATATACATGTTCATAATTGTTATATAAAATAATGAAACATGTTATAAAACATCATAAAACCATGTTATAATGTGATAACTTCTGAAGATTACATCAACATCTACCTTTTAGGGAAAATTCTATTTGGTAGATTTTCCTCTACGCCCATTTCTGGAATTAAATGCAAAACCTACCTCATTGATCAATGCAACATGTCCAAAGTGCCCTCCTTTATGTTTTCCTTTGTGTCCTCTCACCATCATCTCCCTCTACATTATAAATGGTTATCCTAGAGTCAAGAAATCTCAAGATGTCAGAATCATAATGAACCAAAAAAAGGATTGTGTCCCTCATTTATAAAATTCAAACTAAAAATTCTAAATAACCAAACATTATCCTTTAGGTTTGGTATACTTCCCATATCTTTGTTTCCATAGTTCCTATTGATAAACCAAAAAAAGTGTAATAACCCTAACATCATAAATAATTTTATAATTCCAATAGAATATTTTTTTTTTTTAAATCAAACTTTCTCTTATTTTTTAGGTCTTCCATATCCATCTTAGCATTGCTTTGGCACCTTATACCATCATGTTATACATCGGCCTATCAGACTCATCTGAACACCATTTTGGAATTGTACAAATTTTATTCTTAAGACTATCCAACTAAGTGAAAGTACACGTGATCATTTATTTACTTTCATTTATCTCAGATCTACCTTACATTTATTACATATATTTATTTTACATTATGTTACTATGTTCTTTTTTTCAAAACACCACCTCACGTTACACTATTATGACACATGATGGGATTTGGGTGGAGTATATGTATACATCTTATTTTTTATTACTAATTATTTCTCTTCAAGTACTTAAAAATACATCAATCTCCTTGAGTATACATATTAAGGAGTACAATGGGATCAACTTGGGCTAATTCAGGGTACTATGTGAAACATTCCTTGATGATCATCTTCTATATTTGCCTCATTCATTCATTTCATGTCATCATCTTATTTTACTCCAAATTTTCATGTTTCCTCTTTGTTCTCCTCTTCTTCAGGTGTTTTTATGTTTATCCCTAATGTCATTGACCTAGTCGATGACATTCTATAGTTCCTCCTTAGCCAAAATCATCTTCTAGGCTAATACAGTACTATATATAATAATAAAAAGTCCACCTCGTTGGTCAAGCCAATGATTTTTTCAAATATTGAGAGCTGGACTTTTTGGGTTTTAATCTATATTTATATGGTTCCTCTTTATCCTTTCTCAAAGGCAAGACATCCAATCTATTATGCATTATCAAACAGATTTTAGGTGTCCTCAGTTGTAAACCACTTGAATAATGGTAGGATTTGAATGTGAGTTGTTCTAATGTGAATGTGTCTAGTGAACTATTACACTACAACTTAGAAGACATAAAAATAGTAATAATACAAAGAATTCATATATTTATTTTCCCATTCTTGGTTTTCATACAATTTGAAATATTTGGATAGTTTTTTTATGAATAAGTAAACACCATTTATACCAATCTCAATTAAGAAAACATAAACTAGGTAGGTGTGGATACACACACACACACACACACACACACACACACACACACATGTGTGTGTGTGTGTGTGTGTATGTATATATGTATTTGTGTGTGTGTGTGTGTGTGTGTATGTATGTATGTATGTACATACATCTATATATAGACACACACACACACACACACACACACACACACACACACACACACACACACGTGTATATACATAAAGTTGTCACTGGTTGAATAAATTCTCTACAATTGATAATTTATTTTCTAATTAAAAAATAAAGTACTAGTGGGCTATAATGTGGAACTTGTCAGTGAAAATTTATCTTTCACCTATATAATGTACATTCCTAAAGCTTTTATGGCTAATATGCTAATACAAAAAAATCATTGTGAAGAAAAACTTCTTGCATTTGAGTTTTTTTTTTTTTTTTACTCCATATATTTTTTTATGTGCATTCTATCTATCTAGACCGATCCTCGATTATGACCCACTCTGACATGGTATCAAAGCTTTTCTGGTAGCTGAATGACATAGCCTTTATTTTGAAATCTAACATTCTAGCTTGTTTAGTGTTTTTCATTTATTTTAGTTTTTAAGGTTTTGGTGGGGTTTCTATAAAATTTGTTGAAATTTATACCGCTAAGGTCTCCAAACAAAAAATGGAAAGTGTCGTTAGATTTAGAAGGTGTCAAAACCCTATGACTAGCTATAAACATAAACTATTTTCATGATAGTTATTTTTTAACCATTCCTAGAAGGTTTTTAAGGTCACTATTTTGAAATATATATATTACACACTATTTAGTACTTGAAGTGGAAAAATATTTTTGGTTTATTCTGGATTTTCTAAAATACCAAGTAGGTCTTTACCAGTTTTGGAGGAAACCATACGTATTTTTCAATATTTGGGGTTCCTTGCTAGTTTCGCACCATTTGCACCAATTTGATGAATTATATAAAAATCAATAAATTTTGACTGTGTCCATGTGTCATTCATCCCACGCATCTATGTGTTTCATGTTCCTCCATCTATGCATCCTTGTGTCCTGTGTCTATGCATTGAGCACTTGAGTGCCCGCACGCATGCATCCCCATGCCCATACATCCTAAACTCCTTGCATCCATCATCGCTACATCCTCACATACTTCATCTATGTGTCAAGTGCCCAAACCTTCATGTCCTTATCTCCTCATGTTTGCATGTCCATCATCCCCTATGTCTGCATGTTCTATGTTTTTGTGTCCCGCACTTGTGCATCTACACATCTATACGCTTTCCCCCTCATCACATGGGAGATTAAACCTTGGTCATAAACAACCTAATGTATTTTAAATTTTCATCAAAGATTTTGGCCAAATTATTTTCACACACAAAAAAAATTATGCAAAGTGGAAAATTATATTTTGAGAGGAAGAAATCATCAAATTCCATAACTTTCAACTAATAGCTCCTTTTTAGGCACCATTTGTTTAAATGAGATTTTATTTGATATATACGCATTATTAATATTCTTGTGCCTTATAAAATTGAACCTATATATACTCAGGGGGGTTTTGTATCATTATCTTTCAGGCACACTCAGTTCAAATAAACTTCTTTTTTACACTATGGATTAAAGTCAAGTTCTAATTATTACACCATTAAACTATCATGAGTGAAAAGTCAAAATTAAAATACATTTGAGGAGCAAAGTCTTACATTTTGAGAATTATTTCTATTTTTGAGGCTTGGCATTGATGTTGTCATTGATGTCAAAGGTTGTTCATGAGGTAAGAGGTCATTGAATAGCATTTTTGTTTGATTACTTCCTTAAGAGGTGTGACATTATTTGAAAAACTTATAAGGTATTTAATCAAGGTGTAGACACCTAAAAAGTGTCTAACCCTTGGTCTTCCTCTCTCCCCTTGGTCCCTTGCCACTTCAACTATCCCTAACCTACATAGGTCTTATTAATTGAAAATAACCATCTATTTTTAATTAAATAAGTCCATTTTTCCCTCTCCTTGCCACCTCGCCACCCTAGGATACCCTCTTTGGATCCCCTTCATTCCCCACATGGCCATTTAATGCCTTAGACTCCCATTCCAATCTCTTCACTCGCCCATTTAACCCCTGTCGACCGTTTCATCCTCGCATTCATTTGACCTGGCGGCTGGAAAACGGATAGAAGGCTATTTTTAGCCTTTTTCTGGCCTTTTAGCCGCCGACGTCGGTCAGCCTTCGGCTGACGTCGGCGATATTGCCGGCGTCGGCACCTTTCATAACGGCTTCTTCACCGTTATCTCCTCTCTCTTGGCTTCTCTTCGCTCTCTGCGTCTCTCCCTGGCATCCCGACTCTTCAACCTTCGTATCAGACCCTTGTATCCATCCTTTCACTGGACCTCTCTACCAATCAATCTGACTCTCTCCCTCAGGTACACAGCAAGCTTCTGTAGGTGAACAAAAGGGATTCTTCATCAGCAACAGGTCTTCAACAAGCGGCAACAACAACAATAGAAACTAGCAGGCACAGGTATGTTGTACTCTATTTGTTTTCTTTATGCTTTCTAGTCATTTCTAAATTAGATTTAGCACTTCTTTCCCTCAGTTCTGACTGTCACCCAGCCCGGATTCCTATCTCCCTGATTGGCTTCCTCTATCTCTCTGTCCCTCTCTGTCCATTTGACTCTCCTGTATCTCTGCACAGACCCCCTGACTGCCTCAAATCAGACTCAAACCCGTCCACAGACCATCCTTAAACATACCGCAGACCAACCCCGGACCATCCACAGACCAAGCCCTGACCAGGAACCTAACCAGACCCATCTAGAGGCCATTGCCCCGACCGACGCCAGTCATTGCCCCCACCGACGTCGACAGACTAACCGACGTCGGCAGACCCGACAACCGACGCCGGTGAGACCACCGACGCCGGCGACTGCAACCAGGCCGACAGCTTCTTCCAGGTAAGCCTTTGCTTCCTTTTCTCTTTCAGTTTGCTATCATTTCAGTCTATTTTAGCATTCTATCATTTATCAGTCATTTATCTTTTATCAAAATAGTGGGTTGACCTCCCCTAAGGAAGTTCTCATACTTCTGGGAACAAGCTTTTGCTTGGCAACCCACCATCTACCTATCTAACGCCTTTTTGTCCAAGTCTTCTTTCTTTGCAGGTGTCATTCCTCCACAGCCAAAGAGGGGTGCCCACAAGCATCTGGATTTACGATGCGCAGTCTTTATCCAGGTACTTCCCAGGCCTTGTCCATTTATCTCTTTAGTTTCTTCTTTCTCTTAAATCTGAAAAGCGAATTAGCAATAGAAACATTCTGGCACGCCCGGTGGGACCCTAGGTTCCTCCTGGGTTCCTTTTCTTCTTCATTCATTTAGGAGCATTAGGTTCTTACCTTTTCTCCTCCTTCTTTTCTTCTCAATGACACTATAAGCAGGACTAAAACGAATCTTTCTTCCTTGCATTTCTAGACTAGTCTAAACATCATACTCTCAACCCTTTCTCAAACTTGTCTTCATAACAAATCTCACATTTCGACTTGGGCATTAAAACGTATTGCACTTTCATTTCTGCTTGTGCTTGCATTAGTCCACATTTAGTAACTTAGATGCATATTGAATAAATCATAGACACTTGATGTTACACTACCAGACCACATGCACTAAAACGAACATAAAACTTACTTGAGACAAGGCCCGACTGGGATTTCATCCCCCAGTGGATACCTTACCCGTCCCGGTGACCCTACTTGGATTTCATCACCAAGGGGGAAGCCCACTCCGTTCTCTGGCGGAGGATAAACTCTAGGCGAGGTATATCTTGGCTAAGCGAGACCAGCTAACCACTGGAATCGTGAAGTGAGGGGAGCTTGCTCCTTAGCAACAGGCCACGTACCAGACCTAACACAGACTTTGAGCACCTAAAACAAGACCCGAAACCATCTTTACACTGCCTCTTCTAGGACCCTTCTTGACAGCCAATCTCCCTAAACATTCATCTAAGGCATAAGCCACAAGATTCTAAGGTTAATTCCTAGGATTTATCGCTTAGGCTTGTCTGTCTCTCTCTGTTTTCCTCTTCTCATCTGTTTGTTTGAGTGAGTGAGGACGCTTTCTTCATTATTTTTCCAAAGAATCTTAAAATCTTTTGGTTCTCTGGAAGACACAGTCACCGGCATCGGTTCTTCCACCGACGTCGGCTTTCCCCTGTTACCGGCATCGGTTCTGACACCGACGTCGGCTTTCCTATCTTACCGGCATCGGTTACCTGACCAACGTAGGCCACATTTATTATCGACATCGGTTTTTCAACCGACGTCGATCTCTGTCACTGTCCTTTTTTTTCAAAACCAGTAGCCTAAAACCTGTCCCTTCTCTATCAAAACCACATTCTGGTTTTCTGAGACTGCAAGAACACAGTTTCTGGAACCAGGACTCTCTTCTTAACCACTTTAGCCAACAACCGCTTCCGTCTACCCCGTCCCTAACCAGTCCTATCATGGAGTTCCACTCGGAGACTGAAAGAACTCCTACAGGACCGACCCTGACCCCGACCCCGACTCAAATTCCCATCATCCCTGAAGGGGACCGAGATTTCGAGAGATTCTTGGACCTCAATACCATAGCCCTCTAAAACTATCTCACGAGAAACCCAACGCGAGACCTTTCGGGTGACGTGGCGACGACATCCACACCATTCGCCACCCAACCCTTTATGACTCAGCCTTTCGCCTCAACTATTAACCCAACCATGGCCAATACGCAAAGTTTGGCCTCCCCGTCTATTTTTAGACTGACCTCCATCGGGGTTCCATTACCCCCTCAACCACCTGCAATTCAACCAAGTTCTACATCATATCAGGACTTGATTGCCTCGACCCCTCATACTCTTGCGCCCACAAATGTAGGCGTGCCAACCTATCTTTCTACTAGTGCCGCCATTCAACCACCTTTGGCGGTGCCCAGTCAGCTTATACCTTCGACCTTCGTAACACAACCACCTTTAGCCTCCACTTCCGCCCCTGCGACTAGTCATCCGTACATTGTACAATCGACTATGTCGCACGCCTCTCTAGCCTCTTCCAAGCGCCTTACAACTTAGGGGGCGCTCAACCCGCCAATCCGTCAGCAGATCTTATCAAGATGCTGATGGATAAAATGTCCAGTCTTGAAGCCTCTATTTCTAGTTCAAGCAATACTTTGTCATATGACCAAATTTGCAACGAGCCCATCCATCCTTCCGTCCCTATTCGACCATACCCTAACCATTGGGAGCTTCCTAAATTCACTTGCTTTCAGAGTAAGGAAGACCCACAACAACATCTACGGGCATTTAGACATGCCTGTTATCTTATTGCCCATGACGATGCGTTGCTTTTACGCACGTTCCCTATGTCCCTTTCTGGCCCTGCCCTTGACTGGTATAGTTCTCTTGCCAGACACTATATCTTTTCATTCATTCAACTCGCCCAACTATTTCTTGACCATTTCTCAATCAACATCACCAAACAAGCCTCAATCACAGACCTTTACTCCATCCGGCAATTTGACGATGAATCTGTAGTCGACTTTGCCGCTCGTTGGAGAGGTCTGATCAACCAGCTCTCCTTCTCTTTACCTCAACCTGAGCTCATCGAGCTCTTCTCTCGAGCATGTGCCAGACACATCTCTTCTACCTTGCGGATTCAGACATTCCGCACTTTTGACGAAGCTTTCATCATGGCTCAAAAGCTCAAACTCCGCGCCCTTGAAGAAGATAAGGTCAAATTGCGTCATACCAACGCTAAAACCAATGGCCATTCTTCTTCCAGACCTTCTTCTTCTGCCAATTTCGAATCTAAAGGAGTGGCCAACACTGTGGTCGTTAGATCACCATCCTCAACAACAACTAATCAATCTCAACCTTCGACATCCCCAAGTATCACCAAACAATTCCAACAACGGTACATTCAGCGTTCTTACACTCCACTTGGAGAACCATACGCTTCCGTTTTGGAAAAACTACTCAAGCAGGGGGTCCTCAATCTCCCTCCAATCCGACCACCTCAATTTGACCCTTCAAAAGCCATCCCTACATGGTATAGGGAGGCCGACTTCTGTCCCTTTCATCGCATCCAAGGCCATGACATTGACAACTGCCAAACTTTCAAAAACATCATCCAGGACATGATCGACAAGGGGGATCTTATTTTAGATAACCCGAACGCCCCACCTAACCAACATATCGACATCTTCAAACACCCTTTTCCAAATCATCCGCCTACTCAAAACAACGTCCAGACTTCGACCAATGACCCTCAAGACCATGACATTCACACGATTATCACTATCTTGCCTCTTGTCCTTGACCAACCTCTTCCATTAAAGGATGAAGAACCTTCTTCTCCTATTAGTCCTCCATCTACCTCTCTTATATTGGAAGACGCTTTGACCACATCAACGTCATTAAGCCCACCTCCATCCGAAGACCCTACCTTGCCTACTCCTCAACTACAAGTAGAAGGCACGATCATCCATGCCCTCTGCCCACTTGAGGAGCCGCCCTCTCTTATTTCTTCTCCACCAAGAGAAGAACCAGTCTCTCCACCCATTTCAATCGAGGAAGACCCATTCACGGTTTTCTCTCGCCCTTTGCGTGAGATTTCTACATCTCACTCACCTCCATCCACATCCAAACCCAAACCTACATCTAACCTCGCCTCACACAACGGTGGCCCTCGACCCAAACCAACGAAGGCTACTAGACCTCATCGGAGAACTCCTCCCCCACCTTCGTCATTACCTTCAATCTTGGGCCCGCATCCGTCCACTTTAATAGGAGTGCTTCCCACTCCCATCTTTCACAGAGGCAATTTGCCTCCATTACTCTCTCAACCCATCAGACATACATCTCCTCCAAACCCTCGACCTATGCCTCTTTCACCTCCCAAACCAACGTCACCAACCCTCACTGCAATAAAACATCCCGACCCGTTAGCAGGTTCATATGCCTTGCTCTTACGGCAATTGTTGCAGTCCTCTCGTATCAACCTCCCGCCTCTTAGACAATATCAATCTCTCGGACCTAAACCACCATGGTTTGACCACACTTGCATTTGTGCGTATCATCGCACGCCTGGACACGACACAGAACATTGTTGTGCCCTCAAGGTTGCCATTCGCCAATGTTTGGAGAATGACACCACCCTTCTTTTCAACCACATCATCAACAAACCTTCAACACCACTCCACCCATCACCTCTCAGATCAAGACCCTCTTGGTTCGACAATTCTACATTTTGTCACTATCATCACACTCCGAGACATGACACTGAGCGTTGTTGCGCTCTTAAAGCTGTCATTCGTCAACACCAGAAAAAGGACACCCTTCTCACCAAGGATCCTCTTGACCACCTCTTCAACAAAACATCAACCCCGACTCATGCCTCTCCAACCTCATCACCTAAATCGGGATCTCCACGCTGGACTGTGGTCCATTTTCTGCCTTTGACCCCCTTATTCAACATTAACACCGTCCATCTGACCACTAAACCTCAACCGACCTTAACCAATCTTTCAAACATTCTCCCTACCCGCTGGGGGAATTCATCCTTCATCCAAACCTCGACCAACTGTTCAACCCAGTCTCTACCACATATCAATCACTCATTTAATCTTAAATCTCAACCAAGTATCCATCGACCCAACCCCCGACCAATTATTCGACTATTCTCAACCAAACTTCGACCACATATCAATCAACCAGACCTCTCGACCAAACATTCAACCTTTTTCAACCAACCAACGACAATGTCAACCAACTTCACATCCATCAATCAACACCTGACCAATCTGGAAAGAGGCAAATTGGGGCAAGTTTGCTCCTAATTGACTTGGACCTTATCATAACATACAAGCATGGCCTAGGGACTTATTAGACCTTAAAACCCTTTTTATGTCTTGCGTCTTCGACCATTTCTACTGTTCGTCGAGTGCTCGATCACTTGACGTTTTACTTGAGCTCGTCCCTTGAGCAATCCTCGTCCTCTTAATCCTCATCCCTTTCAACCCTATTTCCCTTTAACAAGTCCTCTACAACCCTTTTATGATGCATGGATGCTTTGTCCTAATAAAAGGGGAGTCCTTGAACTTCTACAGCCTTGTCCGTGACTCTAATCAAAAAATCAAAAAATCAAAAAATCAAAATCAAGATGTGAAAACATAATCCAAGGTCACAATATCAAATTAAAAAAACAGACTGCTCCCTAGAAGGACAGCTGTACTATCATTGCTGTATTACTAGACTGGTCCCTTGAAGGACAGCTAGGCCAACTTATCAAACATATCAAGCAAAAATATAGACCACTCCCTCAAAGGATGGCTATGACTAATCTTGCTACAAACAGCAAACTTTCTTTAGAAGCTTCCCGCATTGATCAGCTTCGCAACATGACCCCTACATCAAAAGACATCTCTATGTAGGCTTCCCGCATCGATCAGCCTGCCAAAAAAAAAAAACGGGTCATGGACTTGGCTTGTAGTTGTCTCAGGGTCTCCTATACAAAGGGGCAAGGTTATTCCTGCTCTTAAACCGGGTTACCCTCTTTCCTCCTCCTATTACCTGCTCAGGGGACTTCGAGCTCACTTTAATATCAAAGTGATTCGATTACCGTTCTAACACCACACTGGTCAACGACGTCACGCATGAATGGGGCCTTTGTTCTCATAACCCCTATCTATGCTCCCTTTCTGGTCCTTGTCAATGAAAGTGCAATTTGCCTTTCACCTTTTCTCTACACTTTGGTCACATTTAACCACATCAATTGTCGACTCATCCTTAAACCAAACCAACTTCAACATTTTCAAACCAACCTCAACATTTTTAACATGACATCAGGCATCGCCTTGTCCTTTTCACATAGTTTTCATGGACACCAATACACATGGAAACTATCGACCCGACCCAATTTATGTTAAGCATAAACCAATACTTGTTGAAGCATAAATAGACTTCCATTCATTTTTAGCATACATCCATCACGACTATGGAAGCTTGCTAGGGATGAAAGACTCTTGACCAATGTTACAGAATACACCATTTGGAAAAGGCTGTAACATCTCTTCCCCCTCATCATTTCGACACTCAACCAAACTCATCATCGACCATTTTGACCCTCGCAGTCCGAACTACATTGGTCTGAGGCCCTATGACCAGGGCTATGCAGGCAGCACTCAGTTGACATGGGGTCTTCTGAGGATAGCTCGGCCGCATCCTTTCGTCCATCCATCCCCTTGACCAATGACCATTGGAGATCATGCGTATCTCCTTCGATCTTCCACTACTTCCAAGCCAATGTTGCCTTGGTTGTTTTTGCATGTGTGCTACCTCATGACTGGTTAGCAAAATTGTGCGCAGACCTTTTTTTGACCCTTCGCAAGTATAGGATCGCAAGCCAGTTGATCTGCACTACTTGTGACCTTTTCATGTTTTTGGGAGCACTTCCTGAGCCCTGGATACCTAGAACACGACGACCATTTGGAGCTTCAGCTTCGATTGAGTAACCCGATCAACAGACGACTAAATGCTGGGGCCCGGTTATCTCAATTTTGGTACTCCTCGACCCTTGACCTGTGACACTTTTGACCTGACCATCTTGTGCAGTGGTATGCGCGCAATCATGACTTTTGCAGCATTTTCACTCACTTTTCCTCTTTCTCATCCACCTTTTGTCAAATCATCACCCGACCTCAGGTTCCTTCCCTCGACTCCTGCTTTGAGGGGGAATACCTCATCCATACTTCGGGGCAATCCACATCATCCTTCACCTGGGGCAACCACTCCCTATTTTTGTCTTGCAGTTCGTCTAGAACAACCAACAAGACAAAAAGGGGCAAATGTAGACACCTAAAAAGTGTCTAACCCTTGGTCTTCCTCTCTCCCCTTGGTCCCTTGCCACTTCAACTATCCCTAACCTACATAGGTCTTATTAATTGAAAATAACCATCTATTTTTAATTAAATAAGTCCATTTTTCCCTCTCCTTGCCACCTCGCCACCCTAGGATACCCTCTTTGGATCCCCTTCATTCCCCACATGGCCATTTAATGCCTTAGACTCCCATTCCAATCTCTTCACTCGCCCATTTAACCCCCGTCGACTGTTTCATCCTCGCATTCATTTGACCTGGCGGCTGGAAAACGGATAGAAGGCTATTTTTAGCCTTTTTCCGGCCTTTTAGCCACCGATGTCAGTCAGCCTTCGGCCGACGTCGGCGATATTGCCGGCGTCGGCACCTTTCATAACGGCTTCTTCACCGTTATCTCCTTTCTCTTGGCTTCTCTTCGCTCTCTGCGTCTCTCCCTGGCATCCCAACTCTTCAACCTTCGTATCAAACCCTTGTATCCGTCCTTTCACTGGACCTCTCTACCAATCAATCTGACTCTCTCCCTCAGGTACACAGCAAGCTTCTGCAGGTGAACAAAAGGGATTCTTCATTAGCAATAGGTCTTCAACAAGCGGCAACAACAACAACAGAAACCAGCAGGCACAGGTATGTTGTACTCTGTTTGTTTTCTTTATGCTTTCTAGTCATTTCTAAATTAGATTTAACACTTCTTTCCCTCAGTTTTGACTGTCACCCAGCCCGGATTCCTATCTCCCTGATTGGCTTCCTCTATCTCCCTGTCCCTCTCTGTCCATTTGACTCTCCTGTATCTCTGCACAGACCCCTTGACTGCCTCAAATCAGACTCAAACCCGTCCACAGACCATCCTTAAACATACCGCAGACCAACCCCGAACCATCCACAGACCAAGCCCTGACCAGGAACCTGACCAGACCCGTCTAGAGGCCATTGCCCCGACCGACGCCAGTCATTGCCCCCACCGACGTCGGCAGACTAACCGACGTCGGCAGACCCGACAACCGACGCCGGTGAGACCACCGACGCCGGCGACTGCAACCAGGCCGACAGCTTCTTCCAGGTAAGCCTTTGCTTCCTTTTCTCTTTCAGTTTGCTATCATTTCAGTCTATTTTAGCATTCTTTCATTTATCAGTCATTTATCTTTTATCAAAATAGTGGGTTGACCTCCCTTAAGGAAGTTCTCATACTTCTGGGAACAAGCTTTTGCTTGGCAACCCACCATCTACCTATCTAACGCCTTTTTGTCCAAGTCTTCTTTCTTTGCAGGTGTCATTCCTCCACAGCCAAAGAGGGGTGCCCACAAGCGTCTGGATTTACGGTGCGCAGTCTTTATCCAAGTACTTCCCAGGCCTTGTCCATTTATCTCTTTAGTTTCTTCTTTCTCTTAAATCTGAAAAGCGAATTAGCGATAGAAACACAAGGTATATAAGCATCAAATAATTTTTCAATATCATTTTTCAAGGTTGCCAAGTGTTTTAACCTAGCAAGAGACTTGAGAAGGTTGGTGCATAGGATGCCCAATCTTGTGCATGAAGGAGCATGTTGGCCTAGTGAAATGAAGGCACAAAGGCATAATAGGTCATATGAGGTTATTTAAGAAATAATATGAGGTATTTGATCAGTCATGAGTGTCTTAGAGTAAACCTACAAGGGTAAGACGTATAGACCTAGCATGCAACTAGACTAGTTCTCAACTTTGCCGAAGCTAATGAGGGGTCATGAGGTGTTGTCAAGACCTATGAAGGATTAAAAGAATTTTTAGATCATGTGAGAATTTTATTTATCATATGAGTGAGGTGGAGAGTGCATGAATCATAGCTAGAAGGTCAGTTTCAAGGCCTAATGTGACTTGCAGGTCAAAACCTTAGAGAGCAAAGAGAAATATGGTGGCCTAATGGGGTATCAGGATCAATTTCTAAGGTAAAAATGAACATGTTAGAATTTTTAGTGGTGTGAAATATTTTCCTAGGTGTTTTGACCAATTTTGAGGTCAAATTTTTCAAGAAAATGTTTTTCAAGGTCTCTTGAGTGCACATAATGAAGGGTTCTCAACCCAAGAAGGACTTTCATGTGTGCATTGGCATGTGTAACCTATGCATGCAAAATGAATACATTCATTGTATATTTTGAATTTTACTATCTCAAATTTATAATCATTAGTTTTTGAAATAAGGGGAGAAGCCTTATGAATGATCATTAAGACTGTAAGGTGGTTTAAACCTCTCTAAAACCCTAACTGTGACCTGATGAGAAATATATTGATAAAAATAGCCTAGAATGGTTTGGAATGGATATGTAATTGATTTTATTTTTTATTAAACTCTCCCAGGCACTTCTAGGTTTGATTGGTTTGTTAGGGGAGTGAGTGGACCCTATAGGAAAGGCCTTGTTTCTCAAAAATTTATTGTAGTAAGCAAAGTTGATCGAGTCATAGTTGTTAATTACATTAAGGTTGAATATTAAGAATTTTATATTATGTACATGGTTTTTTATAATAATTTTTTATATCTTTAGGTTTCTAAACCAGTCATACAAGTTGACCAAATTCTAAAATACCTAGTGGTGCAGATAATGAGAAAACTAGGCATAAGTGAGAAGTTGATTAGGGATGTGTTGTCATGGATTAGGTATGGATCAAAATGCATGGAGATGTTTTTAAATACCTATAATACATCTCAATATTGGATATAATATTTTTATATGATTGTATAAATAATAAATTTTCTCTCAAATTGACTTTTCTAACTCAATGAGGTCTGTGTATAGTGAACTCATGAGATTGGTATGTAAGACCAATATTGCTATTAAATCGTATGATATATTTACTATAATATGTTTTGAGGATGTTTTAGGATCATAAAATTCAATCAAATTCTTTGAGAGTGATTAGATAGGTGTTTTATGTCATTGTTTCCATGATTGTGTTTTGAAGCTTATTGGTAGTTTTGAGTGGGCTACTTGCAGAGAAGGGTTTGAGTAATTTTGCCTTGAGTTGTGAGGTATAATAAACATGGTGATGACTTTTAGGTAATTATTATTTTATTTACATGATTTTTTCCATGGTTTTTTGATAATATTGTGTTTTTGGTTCAATTATTCAAGACAGACTTTCTGGGTATGCACATGCCTAATTGTGAACAGTGCTAATGACATGCTTTAAGTGGTGGTTGGAGATAAAAGGTGTCATGGAACCAATATGAGCTTGGTATGAGTCTATTAAAATTAAATATTATGTTTTCCTATTATTTGATAATTTTGAGAGTGTTCCAAGGTGTTTAAAGGGTAATGTGTGCTAATGAAGGCCTAATTGAATTAGGTCTCCTTAAGGCCTAAAATGAGTTTTGGTCATATATGCTATGACCAACCTATTGTAATTTTTGGTTCATGATTATTGCATATCATAAGGACCATTTTATTTAAAAAATAATTGAACAAGTGTGTATGGTTGACCAAGAGGTGTATGAGCAAGAGCCTAGTATAAGAACAAGGCCTAATAGGTCTAATTGACTAGAGCAAGAGTGTTTGTGTTGAAGCGAATGAAATAGAATTTTGAAGATATGAAGGAGGTATTTTAGACCATAAAGAGGTTAAAAATAAACCATAATTAATATCTAACATGGGTATTTTAGATTATTATCAAGGTCATATGACCTAACCAAGTCAAGAAGAGGGCTAATTGAGTGAAGAAGGCTAGAGACCAGTTTGAGAATGAAAGTGTGTGTGAAGAGCTGAATATGGATATCATCATATATTGTATGATAAATAAAGGTTTTTTAAGTTTATCAAAGGTTTTATGTGGTTGAGTTAGTGTTGAGTCATCTAAGGGGTTAGTGCCTCCTTGAAAGTGGGTGTTTGTTAAAGCCTAGTCAAGTTTGTACTTGGCTAGTTGGGGTTGGTGCTCCAAGTGAAGTTGGTACTTCACTAAATAATGATGTTTGAATTATATTAAATTATTCCATTTTCATCATTAGTGGGTTTTATTCCTCATGAGGTTTTCTGCTTCAAATAAGTGTTTTGTGTGTTATGTTCTTCTCTCATACTCATGGCTTTTAATGTGTTGCAAGCTTACTATATTATTTTGATAGTTCATGAATGATAAGTAAAAGATTGTAAAAGTTTTGAATACTAATTTAGCCCACCCCCCCCTCCAACTTAGTCATTATTCTTTAAATAATTGGTATCATATCTTGGTCCTTTGAGGTAAGTCCAATAACTTGAATGTGGTCCTAAGAAACACAAAAATTTCTTATGAAAAACAAGAATAAGACAACATGTATGATGAAAAAGTCTATTATGACGGTGAAGAAGGAAAAGCTGAAGTATACCTTGAAATTGATCTCATAAATACCCTTGATGATTTGAAACACCAAAAGAAGACTATCAAGGATCTTAGGAGTTAGCTAGAAGATGTCAACACAAGGTGTAAGTCAAAGGATGTTATGTATGACCAGTTGAAGATAGAGCTAGATTCCTTAAAGGTTGAGCATGAAAAACTTATATACAAATTGAGAAAGTTTGAGAGAGTGCATGAGAAGTTATAACATGTCAAGAGTACTAATATAAAAATATCAATCAGGAAATCCAATGCTATAAAGTATAAGTCATCATGGAACTATGGTAAGTATAGAAATGTTGTTTGCTACATCTGTCACAATATAGGGCACATTGCAAGATTTTGATCTAACAAAGTTGGAAGGTCCACAAGATTCAACAAGACATATGAAGATCCTAGAATGTCTAAGAAGGATCAAACATTGGTATGGAATCCAAAACAAGATATTATGGATTAGATTAAGCTCAAGAAGCAAGATATATTATTTACCAAGGAGGAATAGAAGACTAAGGAAGACTCTATGCTAGCTCAAACTACCTTTCACATTTAAGATGAAGAAATGAAATGATATATATATAGTGTTTTCTCAAGCCACATCATAGGAGATAAAAACAAGTTCATCTCATTAAAGAATAATGTTGCAGGAATAGTGAGGTTTGGAGACAAAATAACTACCAATATAGTTGGCAAGGGTGTCTTGAGTTTGGACAATGGAAAGGCCAAGACACAAAATGTTTTTTATGTGGAAGGTCTAAAACATAACCTACTTAGTGTGAATCAAATATGAAATTAATGACACACACTAACCTTTCATGACAAAGGGTGTGAGATAAGGAGATCCAAATCAGGAAGGCTAATTGACAATGTCAAGAAGACTGAGAAAAACTTATATGTATTGAATGAGATCAAGGAGAGATGTTTTATTAGAAAGATACATGAAATTTGGCTATGACACAGAAGGCTAGGTCACCTAAACTTTAACAACCTAGTCAATATTATCACTAATAAGTTTGTGAAGAACATGCCTAAGATCATCAAACCTACAAACATACTTTGTAAGGCATGTCAACATGATAAGTAGACTAGTATAAGGTTCAAGTCCAAGGATTAATCTACTACAACACCCTTGGATTTAATCCACACTATTGTTTATGCACCTAAAATAATTCAAATAATTCAAGGAGATAACTACTTTATGTTACTCATTGATGATTACACAAAAATGACTTGGGTTGTATTTTTGAAAGAAAAATCAGAATTTCTTGACAAGTTCAATGCATTCAAGGCTTTTATTGAGAATAAGAATAATGGGAATATAAAGTGCCAAGATTTGATAGAGGAGGAAATTTTTTTTCAAATGAGTTTGATAAATTTTGTGAGGTTTATGGAATAAGGAGTAAGGAGTTCAATTTTATAGCCTACATAGATGCAAATTGGGTAGGAAGTATAGATAATAGGAAGAGTACTAGTGGAGAAGCCTTGCTCTTAGGTTGGTGCTTAGTCTCATAGATAAGAAAGAAGCAACCATCAATATATTTTTCCACTTATGAGGCTAAGTACATTTTAGCAGCTTCATGTTGCACTCAGGTCCTATGGATGAGCCATACCCTAAAATATGCAGATCCTATCCCTATCTATTGTGACAATACAAGTGTTATAAGCATCTCAAATAACCCTGTCATGAACTCAATGACCAAACACATTTCAATCAGGTATAATTTCTTAAGAGATTAGGTAAGTGAACAAAGTGTCAAACTTTAATATGTTTCTACATAGGATTAGGTTATAGACATCTTAACCAAACCACTTTGAAAGGCAACTTTTGAACACCTAAGATAGGAATTAGGTGTAATTATTACCCCTATAAAACATTGAAGAAGATAATTACTTAAGGGGATCTAATCATGCTCATTATCTCCAAGGATAGGTGAGTTATTCCAAGAAGGTATGCATGGAGATAGGGGAGCATGTTTGTTTTATGTCTCATAAACTCATAGTTATGTGTGTTGAGTATTTTAATTGCAAGGAGTGTGATCCAAGGAATTGAAAACATCAATTTTTAATTTATGTCAAAGGGGGAGAAAGATTAGAATGTGTAGATAAGTATGATATGTTTTTAGTATGGTTTTCCATCAATGACAAAGGGGGATATTGTTGAGAATTATTTTTATTGTTGAGGCTTGGCATTGATGTTGTCATTGATGTCAAAGGTTATTCATGAGATATGAGGTCATTGAACAATGTTTTTTTTTCATTACATCCTTGAGAGGTATGACATTTTTCAAAAAACTTATGAGGTATGTAACAAATGTATATAATCATCAAATAATATTTCAAGATTATTTTTCAAGTGTTTGAACCTAGAAAGAGACTTAAGAAAGCTTGTGTATAGGATGCCTAGTCTTGTACATGAAGGAACATGATGGCCTAGTGAGATGAATGCACAAAGGCATAAGAGTATGTATGAGTTTGTTTAATCATTCATATGAGGCATTAGATCACTCATGAGTGTCTCAAAGTAAGCCTATAGGGGTAAGACCTACAAACCTAGCATGCAACTAGACTAGTTCTAAACTCTACTTAACCTAATGAGGGGTCATGAGGTGTTTTCAAGACCTATGAAGGATGAAAAGTAGTGTTATACCATATGATAAGTTTTTTTAGCATGTTATTTAGGTTGAGAGTGCATGGACAGTGGCTAGAAGGTCGTTTTAGGGCCTAATGTGACTTGTAGGTCAAAAGCCTAGAGAGCAAAGAGAGAGATGGTGGCCTAATGGGGCATCAAGATAAATTTCATAGGTAATAATGAACATATGATCATTTATAGTGGTGTTATAGGTTTTTATAGTTGTGTTTACTAATTTTTAGGTCAAATTTTGCAATAAAAGGCAAGAAAAAGTGTTTCAAGGTCTCTCGAGTGCACAGAATGACCGGTTCTCAACCTAAAAAGACCTTCATGCGTTCATTGGAATGTGTAACCTATGAATTATAAAATAATACATTCATGGTATATTATTAATGGTCATATATCAAATTTACAAGCATTGTTTTCTGGAATAAAGGGCTAAGCTTTATGAATGATTGTTAAGACTGTAAGGTGGTTTAAACCTCTCTAAAACCCTAACTTTGACCCAATGAGAAAGATTTTGATTAAAACAGCCCAGAATGGTTTTGAATGGATATTTAAGTGATTTTATTTTTTATGAAACTCTCCCAGAAACCTCCAAGTGTGATTTTTTTTCATGGGAGTGAGTGGACCCTATAAGAAAGGCCTTATTTCTCAAAAATTTATTATAGCAAGCAGAGTTGAACGAGTCAAAGTTGTTAATTAGATGAAGGTTTAAGATTTATAATTTTATATTATTTAAATGGTGGTTTTTGAGTAGGTTTTACCTCTTATGAATGTTAAATTGGTCATACAAGTTGACCAATCGCTACAGACCTATTGGTGCAGACAGTGACAAAACCAAGGAGAAGTGAGAAGTTGATTAGGGATGTGTTTTCATGGATTAAGGATGAATATAAATGTATGCGGATGTTTTTAAATACCTTTAATACATGTCCATATTAGATATAATATTTTTATATGATTGTATAAATCCAAAATTTGTTCTCAAATTGACTTGGTTAACACAATGAGGTCTGTGTACAGTGAAGTCATGAGATTGGTCTGTAAGACCAATATTTCTATTAGATATTAAGATTTATTTGTTTTAAGTTATTATAAGGATTTTTTAGGATAATATAAATTCATTAAAAGTATATTATATTTATTTTACAAGTTTTTTAGGTCATGTTTCCATGATTGTGTTTTGAAGCTTATTGGCAGTTTTGAGTGGGCTGCTTGTAGAGAAGGGTTTGAGTACTTTTTCCTTGAGTTGTGAGGTAAAATTCACATGGTTATTACCATAATAAAATTATTATTATATTTATATTATTTTTTCCATGTTTTTTTTATAATATTGTTTTTGGTTCAGTTGTTCAAGACAAACTTTTTGGGTATGCACAGGCCTAATTGTGAATAGTGTTAATGGCATGCTTCAAGTGGTGGTTGGAGATAAAATATGTAAAGGAAACAATATTATCTTGGTATGGGTATATTAATATTAAATATTATATTTTACTACCATTTTATAAGTCTAAGAGTATTCTAAGGTGTTTAAAGGGTAATGTGTGTTAATGAAGGTGTAATTCAATTAGGTTTCCTTAAGGCTTAAAAGGGGTTTTAGTCCTATATGCTATGACCAACATATTTTAATGTTTGTTTAATGATTTTTTCATGTCCTAATTCCCATTTTATTGATAAAAATAATTTTACAAGTGTGTATTTCTAACTAAGAGGTGTATGATCAAGAGCCTAATATAAGAACAAGGCCTAATTAACTAGAGAGAGAGTGTGTGTTAAAGTGAATGAGATAGAATTTTGAAGAGATAAATGAGGTATTTTATACCATTATGAGGGTAAAAATAAACCATAATGAATATATAATATGGGTAATGTATATTATTATCAAGGTCATGTGACCTAACCAAGTCAAGAAGAGCGCTAATTGAACGAAGAAGGCTAGAGACCATTTTGAGAAGGATAGGTGTGTGTGAAGAGTTGAAGATGGAGATAATAATTTGTTGTATGGTAAATAAAGGGTTATAAATTTTATCAAAGGTTTTAGGTGTATGATTTGGTGCTAATTCATCTACGGTTTTGGTGCCTCCTTACAAGTAGGTACTTACTAAAGCCTAGTCAAGTTGGGGCTTTGCTAGTTGGGGTTGGTGCTTCAAGTGAAGTTGGTGCTTCATGAAATATTGATGTTTGAATTATAGGATAGTATTCCATTTTAATCATCATTGGTTTTTATTCCCATTAAGTTTTTCCCACTCAAATAAGTGTTTTGTGTGTTATGTTTTTCTCTCATACTCATGGTTCTTAATGTGTTGCTAGCTTACTATATTATTTTGATAGTTCATGAATGATAAGGTAAAGATTGTAAAATATTTGAAGACTAATTCAACCCCCCCCCCCCCCGCCTCTTAGTCATTTTTCTTCCAAAATTACATTAGATCAATATGGGTACAAAAATAGAACTAAAACCTAACATAGAGAATGTGAAGTGGTACAATAGAAGTGATGACACCTATAATCTATTATGTCTATCTATGTCTCTTGACCTACTCATTCATTTTGAATCTACAACTAATCCTAATTAAATATGGACCACATTAGAAAAACCCTTTGTAAAGAAGTACATAATGAGAGTTCATGAGTTGGAGAATGAGCTCGCTAGTTTGAGCCTAGGTGATTTTGACACTATACATGACTTTTTCACAAAGTTCAAATCAATTAGGTTGTAGTTGAAACTATGTAACATTGAAAAAAAATGATCAATTGATTATTTCCATCATTAACAAATTTTTATCCAACTATTCTATCTTCATTTATACCTTCCATGTTTCCAAGCGTGACCTTGGAGCTACATAGACCATGTCATTCTTGGATGATTTTTCTGTTCACTTGACTTTGGAGCAAGACAAACTTATTAAAATGGGTACAATAAATTCCTCAAAATCATGTCCCTTAATTGTGAGTCATGATAAATATAAGTCTTATGATGATTAAGGATGATAAATAGAATAAGAAGGATCCATATCAAAGAAAGGGTCAAAAACATGATGCTAATTCTAACGCATTAAAAGATTCATCTTCTTTAAGAAAGAACGACTCACATGTGCCTAATACAATAAATATTGGAATGATGAAACCAAGTGTATGAAGAGGTATATTGACCAACTAACAAATATGTTTGAGAAACACAATATTAGCGTCATTAATTTATCTCATTATATTTCATCAACACATGAGTGTTTTGTGGCTAAAGATAGTAGAAAGGTCAAATTTAAGTTCAAAACATTTTTTGTAGTTACATCCCAGCCTTCCACATGGGTTATTTATTCTAGTTGTTTGCACCACATGGATTCATCTCATGACCTTTTCTCATCCTTGGAGCCTTATTATATGCCTTTCATCTTGTTCAATGATGATAATTCCACAAAATTTAGTGGGAGAGGATTTGTTGAAGTGAATTATGGGACATTTCATGGTGTTCTATGTGTTCCCTATTTATCCACCAATCTCCTATCTATTTATCAAATCACTCACATCAGTTCAGAAAAGAGAGTTGATTTCACACCTAATTTAGTGGTTATTAAGGAAATAAATAATGAATCCATCATTGTATTTGGGAAAGCAAATCACCAGTCATGATTGCATACTTTATCACATTTTACTTTTAATCAACCCTTTACTGCACTATTCATTCATTTAGATAGAGTGAGTAAATAATGACATGAGTGATTTGGGCATCTTAACTTTCACTACCTACAAAAGCTTAGTCATCATGACATGGTTTCAAATTTTCCACAAGTTTATTTTTTTGAAGACATTTGCCAAGGTTACATACTTGGTAATCATTCTAAGAAGAATTATGACAAAGGAAAATTATGGAGAGCTACATCAATATTGGATATAGTTTATAATGACATTGCTGGTCCATTTCTAGATCCTTCATTCAATAGGAAAAAATACATGTTTACCTTCATTGATGGCCTTTCAAGGTACAGTTGGGCATATTTTATTAAGCATAACTATGAGGTATTTTATCATTTTTAGGACTTCAAAGCACTTATATAAAAATATTCAAGTAAAGCCATCAATATTTTATGCACCGATAATGGTGTTGAGTATTTTAGTAATCATTTTGAATAATTTTGTACCTTAGAGGGGATTTAACTACAGCATACAATTCTATATAGTTCTTAATAAAATGGTGTTAAAGAGTGTAATAAAAGATCCTTGAAGGAAATGGCCAACTATATGATACACTCCAAGTATTTTTCACCTCAATATTAGGTTGAGGCCATTAACAATGCTTATTATATCTAGAACTAAGATCCTCATAAATCATTTAATGGATTCACTCCTTTTAAAGATTGAAGTAGTCATAAACCCATAGTGAAGCACTTTTGAGTGTTTCATAACCTACGTTGGCCCATATTCTAAAGAATAAATGTAAGGAAATGGAACCTTAAATTCATCCTTGCATCTTCATTTGATATCCTAAGGGTGTTAAGGGATACAAGCTTCTCAATCCCACCAATCATGAGTTGTTCATTGAGAGAAGTGTTCATTTTAAAAAGACTACTTTGGACTACACACTTGACACTCCTCCCTCTTCCTTGGATGCACTACGATTTGAATACATTCTATTGATGTAGATCTACCTAAGTAGCTTCCTAATGATCTAGATTCTTTTTGTAATTATGATGATGAGAGTAGTGATGGGGACTCACCTCCTCATTCTCTTAGAATATCTATAGAGGGTGAGGAATATCATCCTAACTCTCTAACATCTGGTCCTATCTGAGATATTAAAACACTTCAAAGTGATGGCTATTATGTTGGATATCCATGACACATCAGGTGAACCTATTGAGAATTCTAAATTTCCTAACATGCATTCATTACATCTATTTCTAATCCATTATAATTTTATGAGGCATCAAGTACTTATGAGTAAGATACTACTATGGAAGAGGAGTATGGTTCCTTGCTGAGGAACAACACTTGGGATTTATTCCCTCTTACTAAGGTAAAAAAACTTATTTGATATAGGTATATATACCCAACAAAATGTATAGAAAATGGGTCTATAGACAAGTTCAAAGCATGCTTGGTAGCAAAGGGCTTTTATCATGTACCTAGCATTGATTATACTGAGATGTTATCTCTAGTTTTCAAAATGAATTTATTTCAAATCACTCTTTCCATTACCATAACACATCATTGGGATATTCATCAAATAGATGTGAAGAGTACCTTTCTTCATAGTGACCTCAAAGAGGAAATATGCATGGATCAATCACAAGGATTTGTCAAATATTATTCCTTAGTTTGAAAACTTCATAAATATATTTATGGCCTCAAACAAACCCTTTGGGCTTGATATGCCAAGATGGACTCATTTCTTCTTTTGGTTGGGTTCACTACATGTCATTAAAATTTGAATGTCTACATCTTGCCAAAAAATGATTCACTATTGATTCTGGTTCTCTATATGGATGACCTATTGATCACATGGATTTCTCGAACCACCATCACAACAATGAAAATTGTCTTGTTTGATAGGTTCTCAATGACTAACTTGGGCTTGTTGCATTACTTCTTCAAGGTTAAAATTTCTTAGTCTGACTTTAGGATCATCATTACAAAATATAAGTATGCTCTTGATTTTCTTACATAGTTTAACATGGTTGAGTGTAAGTTAGATCCAAATCCCTTTCTATCTATTGTGAAGCTTGAGGTTGATTGTCTATCTCCTTTGGTTAATGTTACCTCGTATCGATAACTTATTATCAGTCTCATCTATCATACAAACACTAGACCTAACATTTCTTATGAAATGGGCATGGTCTCTAGTTTCATGCAGGAACCACATGAGTTGCATTAAAAATAAACTAAGCAAATTTTGAACTAAAATTAGGGTATACATAGTTTCAAGATTCACTATAGAGTAGGCATCAATGTTGACTTGATTGGTTATAAATATTCATATTGAGCTAATGATATTCAAAATCATAAGGTTACTTTAGGATACATTTTTTCCCTTGGTTCATGTCTGATTATTTGGTCAAGAAAGAACTAGAATGTTATCATTTTATATTTTACATAATTATAATATAAAGGAGATGTCAATGTTACCACTAAGGTTATTTGAATTCATGGGATTCTTACTGAGTTTGGCATCTAGTTTTGATGACCAATAGTCATCTTATATGAAAACCAAAGAACAATCCATATTTGTATGAATTTAGTCCTCCATCAATGGACTAAGCATATTAATATTCACATGCATTTCATTTAGGAGCTCATCCATGAACAAGTAGTGGATCTCCACTACATCCAGACAATAGATCAAATTACTGATATACTCACCAAACCCTTCATTAAGAGTAAATATCTTCATTTACAAGATATTCTTAGGTTTTTGGAAACTCTAACATCCTCTTATGGGGTACATTTATATGTATTTGGGTACCTCACTAGGCCTTTGTGTTGGAAACCAATTCCACAACCCATGAAAACTTCACTTAAGGGGGGTATTAGTGAAAGTTTTTATTTTATTTACTAGTTTCTTACCTACATGTGTCTATTTATCTTGGTTAGGTGTCTTTTTAGGTCATTATTAAAGATAATTCCACATTCATGAGAATGTGAGTACATGTTTATATTTCACCTATATAATGTACCTTCATAAAGCTCATATGTCTAATGTTGCTAATACAATTTATTTATTGTGAAGATAAACTTCTTCCATTTGAGTATTTTTTTTATATTTCACTACTCCATACATGTTTTTATTCGTGCATTCGATCATATCCATATTGATCCTTGATTTCAGACCACTCTAACATAAGTGAGGGTTAGCTTCATGCAAGATCAACATTGCAAAGGCATTTCTGATCTAGTGAATATGATTTTTACTTAAAACATTCCTAGCCTCTTTTATTTATAAAATCAAAAGAATAAATATTCTATCAATAATGATTAAATAATTTCTAGTTTTGAACACTATTAAATTATTATCATCATTATCAATAAAAACTATGGTAGGAGATCCACTTTCAAGTGTTTAAATCTCATCCTTAATATGATGCCACTACTAACTCATAATGTCCCCAACCCTAATATTAAATTCTTCCAAGGATACAGACATCCACAACTATAAATCTATAAATAAAAACTATAAATTTTGATTTAGAAGATAAATCATCAACTTCATAATTTTAAGCTTTGAAAGTTCCATTACAAGAAGGAATTTTGAAAACATAAGACAATGATTGAGACCCTATTTAACTATTTTTATAAATAAGGATTAAAGAAGAGAGAATAACCTAATAAAATAAGGAGTAAACTAATATTTAAAAGAAAGTTGATTAATGAATTTAGATTCTGTGTATATTATGATAATAAATATTAAATCTAAGCATGTGCCAAATATAGAAAGCACAACATTCAATATTATAATAATATAAATATAAAGGATAAGTTGTACTTAGCTTATACACTGATGCAAAATAATATTTAATCAAATTAGGTATAAAAATAGACTAGATGAATATTCTAATCCATTCATTACATTCTAATTATTAGCTTTTGGCCTATACAGAAACTTGCATCACCCCAAGACACTTGCATCAAAATTATTATCCATTCTTTAATGCATCTATCCTAAATGGAATATTGACTGTTGACTGAAACTTCAACATGCATATTTTTATTTTTTTATCACCTTTCAGATTGTGTTCATATCATGTGCATGGGCTCTTGATATCATAATATAACTCAACCTCTAGCTCTTCACCCTAGGTTATGTTACCTTGCCAAAAATGGAATAATGGGATTATTGTGACAAAATAACCTTAAATACCCATATGTCATTGAGAATTTCCTATATAACCAATACTCCAAAGAGGGTCTCAAACACATATAGTTCTTCCTTATGTATTGGCTTGTGTGTGAACAAGGATGGAATATGCTATATGTAAGTGCATGTAGTGATCTATATTGTAACTTGATAAATATTTATCATGGCCTATTTTTTGAATGCTTCAAACCTATAATAATACTTCTCTTATAAAATTATAATGAAAATTCTCTCTGGTCTTAATGGGTACAACATAATGATGATGGGGAATGATGAATGGAGCAATGACAAAATAGTGAATGGGTGGGAGAAAATTTTGATTTTTTATTTAGAATGGGAGAAGGGAGATGGGGACAAGGAGGGGTATAGGGTGCATGGAGATAGGGTTGATGACATGGACAGTTATAACCTATAGAAATAAGGCATCTTGGAAGGAGGTCCTAGCATTTCTATCAAAGAGGGACCCAAAATAGATACAAGGCTTCTTGGATCTCTAAACTCAAAGGGGCACAGGATAAGAAGAAAATACAATCTATAGAATAGCTTGAGACCATTAAAGATAGTAATAGTTTTCATATTAAAGTCTCTACTTTACTCATTAACCGAGCCTCTTCTAGAATGGAATAGGCACTAGTGGGAAACTTTATGGGGGCCAAACCCAACATTGATCTATTCAGATCATGGGCCATGGAAAAATGGAGACCCAAATTTCATTTAAAAATTATATCAATGGTGAATGGGTTTATTGTGATCAAACTTAACAACCCTGATGATTGTGTTTGTATTTTAGTAGGAGGTGCCTAGCTCTTTGGAAGATCAAGGGTTTTTATGAATAAATGGCATCCAAATTTTGATATAAAAATAGAAAACATAAAAGTAATGCCCATTTGGGTGTGTCTCCCTCATCTCTTGATTGAACTATGGGAGGAGGACCTTTTCATTAGCATAGTTAAGACTTTTGTAGATTTGATTTCTTTTGATCCAATAACAAAAACTAGATCTATATTTGTGCATGTTCATTTTTATATGAACACCTTTTTAAACCAAGAGCTTCCAATTGTCACCAAATATTGCACCCTAGGAGAGGTTATTTATGCCTCCTCCATATTTGGGCAACATGGGAACACTTCCAAGCATATAGGTGTACCTATAGTGGAAGTGAGCCTCTAGATTTAAGGGCTACCTCCCTAAATGTGTCTTGAAATGATTTCACCTATGCTAATGAGCTACTTATAAAAAAAGAGTTAGAAGTTTCATGAAATAAACCTAATCTAAAAAATGGGGTGATACACCAAGATGTTTTCCATATGACCATCATACTTTTTTTACTAAGAAACAAGGCATACAAACTAACTTCCAAGTATTGTGGATTCTAACATGAGTATTTCAATATGGAAGTGAGATGTATGAGAGCTATCCAAGGTAAGTGAACCCTAGGCTAATTACAAACACTAAAGCTCATTGTAAACTTAAAAGATAGGCCCATACACTTGAAAATACTTCACATGACCTATTAGAACATAAACTCTTACATAAATATGAAAGGATAAGGGAAGAAAGGATAGATAATAATCACTTTGCATCACCATACATCACTTGCACATTTAGATAATTGTTCAAGAATTGAAAATCAGATTTGTATTAATTTTGAAAGGTAAAATATTATGTCATTCCATTAGGGATTTACAATACATGGAGTGGAACTATTTTACAATATCTCAAGAGCTATACTTATAGCATTTGGGAGAGAGAAGTGAGAAAAAAGAAGCCCAAAAGGGAGTCAATTCAGTTTAACCCCCTTTGAACCATGGTTGCAACTAATCCTATAAATATGCTCCTTTAAGCTTCCTAATTGATCTAGGATACTTCAAGTGGTTACACAATTACATTGTTCTTTCATTGATGTTCCCTGATGGTTACAATGGTAGGATCAAGTTATTTTGAGTTGGGTCTTAGAATCAATGTAGTTACAATCCTTAGATTGATATGTTATGGATTTGTCCTAATGCTAAACTACTCCAAAATAGTTTGTTATGATGTTTATAGTGGAGAGAAGAGGTCCCTGTCATGCAGTTGGTCCTAGATATGAAACCATCAAAGCCTATGTGTATGCCTTCATGGCATCCATATAAATACTAGCTCTTATTCCATCTAGATCATTTTTTAACTGATATCCATGCTCATGGGTCTACTATAGATGCAAAACCAATCTAAGTTCATTGGCTTTCCTCTAGTCTTTATATTAAAATAGACCCATAGACCATATAACGCCTTCTAGACTCCATCAAGCCCATAAAGACCAAATTTATCATTACAGAAGCTAAAAGTCCATTAAAACTAGGTCCTTCTTTAGAAAAGTGAACATAATTGTAGAAATGAAACCTAAAAGCTATAAAAATTTGAACCAAAGTTCCATATTAATCTCTAATGGTGGTCCTTTTACAGTCTTCATAATTGAATATATCAGTTAGATCGATATATGTAATTTGAATGAGCTTTAATGGCATCAAGAAGACCCTATAAAACCTTGATTTCCATGGTCAAAAATGGATTCTCAACCTCCATCAAAAACCTTGGGCTTGCCTTTTCTCTAATTGGTTATCAAAATCCAACTTGGCTCATTGACACATTGACTCATTTCACTCCATTGATTTCACTCAGTATGAATTCCTAAGAACCATCGATCCTCTACCAGTTGAATACATCCTTGACACTTTTCATGCACACTTTCTCTATTAAGATTCACTAACCCTTTGACCTCTGCTTGTCATTAAATCTGAATGTATGATGCCATGCAGAACATTAGATCAATTGAGACCCTCTATTAGAAATCCAATGGTTAGTTCATGATCTTAAAAATGATGTCCTCACTCCCATTAAATGATGTTCACATCATCATCATTGATGGTCATGTGATCATCAAATTTATGCTCAATAAGATATGTATTGCTTTGTCTTAAATTTGACATCTCATCCACTGTCATTCAACATCCCTATGGACGTATTTGATATCCCATATATCATCAAATTTAGGCTCATATGAATTTTTGTAATGGCTTCAATTCAATGTTAGCACGAACATCTTATGTTTTTTTACCAAATTATCAGATTTATATCTTGAAGTGTGAAAATCATGGGGACACCAAACTTTCAAGATATGTTCTTGAGGTCAAAAGGAACAAACCCATTTGATCCACTAATCTCAAGAGATTTCTAGGTGAATATATGAAATACTCAAGTTGGCCAATCCATATCTACTCCTATGTAACATCTTAGTGATGGTTGAGATAATTTGGCTAAGTATGGAAAACTTAGTGAAATTTAACTAAGGATCTAAATTTGCACATGCATAACTCCATTTGTGCTTTGACAGAGGACCTAGAACTTGACATGTAGCAACTAGGGACTAAGATAAACAAACCCATTTGACCAATTTCCCCTAAAACTATTTCACATGTGAGATATAAATTTGTGAATATGTTGACTTAGATCTATTTGAAACTCTTTGAAAATGGCTAAGTATGGAAAAACAATAAAATTTGAATGAGAAGCCAAGTTTGGATCTCCATAAATTTTGATGTGCTTTGGAAAAGGACCTAGAACTTGGGACATATAAACTTGGCACAAATATAAACAAACCCATATGACCAATTTTCTTTGACTCATCCACATGTGGCAACGGTGATGTAAAGTGCTTACTCAAAAAATTTACCACTAAACCCAAGATGCCTAAATGAACACAATGAAGAACTAGATAGATCCCTTATATTTCCACACTTTTTCCAAGCACACTTGATATCCCATAAGTTATCTACAACACTCTCCATCTACTCATACATTATTAACCTGATCCATGTTATAACTACATTGATCACTATAGAGACTTTCCACTTACATATATGACTCTAAAATGGTTCTTTAGACACCAAATGACACAAGGACCAAGATAGACTATGATTAAAGTAGAATGGCATAGGAAATTACACCAAAAAAGGTACAACATAGCCTATAACATTATAAAAATCCCCTATACAAGGCTCTGACTATAGGAGGTTGACCCATTTTAGCCTGTGTAGAAAAATGGTCAACATCTTTGGCGATTTCCTAAGGGTGGTATGCTTGCTATGCCATGACTAGTTGCCTAATCTTATCCATTGGGATATGGAGTCACAAGTATACAGACTAGATATATAAATTTCCTTGAATAATACAAAACATAATAAAATAATAGGATAAAACACAAAGCAAGAAACATACACATGCTCAAGAGAACTTATTAGAACATAACTATTTTAACATTTTTGGAAATATTGGAGTCTTATTCCTAATTTATTAAGGGCTTGAATAAATAAATCAATAAATAATATTGAAATAATTATAGTACTAATTTGTATAATTTACTATGCCTTTTAAACCTTTCTAAAAATAGAAATAAATAAGAAAAAATGCAACTTAGCTTAAAACTAGACTAAGATGGCTAAGATAGAGGCTAAAACTGGTCGTGTAGGATTGGAATAATGTCATGAACCTAGATCTAGTTTTCATTCAGTGAAAGGACAGGAGCACCAAAAATAGAACACTTTAGGGTCTAGTGTTATAGTCCAGGTGCTGCCATAATTGTCCAAACTGATCACAAAGATCTGATTTTTTTGAATGTTATCTATTTTTCCTGTGTGATCCTGCCTATGAAATTTTAGATCTTGAATGTTGAAATATCTCCTTTTAGATATAATTTAATCTTGAACTCTAGACCTTCATTATGTTTGAATAAAACTTGAGAAAGAGGGGGGTTAGTATGTGTAATGTATCCTCACCCCTTGTGTAGTTGTGTTGCCTACTTACCAATACTCTGAAGAGGGATCAAGTCATATGTAGTTCTCCCACTTGATGTGCTTTGTGTAATAGTATTATGTAGATGAAAAAATGGTAAAATAGGTGTGTTTGAGGTGGGTAGGGATAGGTGTGAGGGTTTTAATATGCTTGTAGCTATATTAGTTGGCTATATGTAGAGAATAGGGAAATTTTCCTCAATGGTTTTTCTTGTATTCTTGTTTGATTGTTAATATTTTCCAACAACCCATTCCAAATGAACTTTGAATGGGATTTTATAGAGATCTATTGGTCATGGGTTAAATGTATTCACACTAGGTCGACATAATGAAGAATAGGAATCAGAAGGAAACCATTGTTTGGGATCAAAATGTGATTGGATAGGAGCACTAAAAATGGGACACCCTAGGGTGTGGTGCTATATTCCAACCCTAACACTCGTATCCTACATGCTCAAAACCTAGAAGATGGAATTAGCATAAGAAATAGAGTCTAGTTGAGCTAGAGTCAGGTCTCAAAATTCTACGGATGATTGATTATAAGTAAAAAAGTGTCTGGAAGGGTCATGAGAGCATGTAATAAGGTCCTATGGATTGGGTGTTATAATCCACACTCAAGCTACCAATTTGGACATTTTATATGACTAAATTTCCCTCCTTTTATTCTAGTGACGTAGCAAAGCAAAATACTAGGATAAAAGAAAAGTAGAAAGCATAAATGAACTTAATTACAAGGGTGAAACCCATGAAACTGTGTGATGTTGAGTGTGCATAGAGAGAGCATATTGTAAAGTGTAAATCTATAAGATAAAAACAAAGAGTAGATTAGTTATTACTAGATATGTTATATCTAAAATAAGAACTTAAAAAGTTGGGTAAAAGAGAGAAGAAGAGAAAGGAATGAATACACCTCACCAAGTATGTAAATCAATATAAAACATATTGTGATGTTGAGTGATGTTAGATAATGTTGGATATGTGTTTTACCAAGAGTAATATCATGAATGAAAATGAGTGCTCAATCCCTCGAGAGTGGCTAAAGAATACAAAGGCTATCCCTTTAGCTCCATCATCACCCACTCAGTGAAGCTATGTAATCATACATATGCTAATTGATGTTTAGATTATGTGTCCAATCCCTTTGAGTAGGTGGCTCAAGAATATAAAGGCTAACTAGACCTTTGGTTCCATCATTGCCCACTAAGTAAAGCTATAAATTGATACTAGTATGAATGTGTGTCATATGAGATGGATCCTAAAGTCCATGAATGCTCTAAAATATCATAATGTGTCATGGATATCTGAATGTGTACTAGAAACTAGGCCAATCTTAGCCATTTTGAAAGGAGATTAGGCTTGTATGAAAGCCACTCAGGAATGTGGAGATTAGGCTTGTATGAAAACCGCTCCAAAATGATGCCAACCACCTACAGATGAAATAAGACACACAACTACTAAAGAATGTCTAGGCAATAAATTAAACTCAAAAATAAAATAAGATCAATGTGCCATGCACATTGCCCCCAATCATTGGTGTTTGTAACATGGATTTTGATCTAGAAATTATACCAACTACCCAATTTAAAACTAGAAGTGAGATCCATCATGGTGCACATGATGCCCTCTATATTTAGATTCTATAATAACAACTATATTGAAATTAGTAGATCTAAATTAATCTTTATATGACAAAAATGTAGCTGAGCTAACCTTTCTACCTATTTATAGAAAATTTGGGTTTTTTATTGTTTGGATAAGAGCACTGAAAATAGGACACCCTACTATTTGACACTCTTTTCCATGTCTGGTGATGTTTTCCTTTGCTAAATATAACAAATATTCTATAATCATCACTATTTTTTGGTCTATTCTATCTAGTTTCACCTTTGATTACTATTTTGAGTGTTTTGAAAACTGATTTTTTGACCGGTAGGAGGTCTAATCTCTATGAAAAAACCCCTATTTTTTGCCCCCTCTTTTGAGGGTAGGAATTAAGACCCTAAAATGATTTATCTTAGAATAAAGATCCCTAAAAGTGTGTTATGCTATGAAATATATGATATAGCAATGATAATAAAAAAGATGTCTCAAGATATAGCATAGTTTATATTGGAGATTGTTAGATCAACAGAGGTATGCCTTAATAGATATAATAATGTAATAACATGTGCAATGTACTGAATTAAAATTGGAAATGTTATTTTTTAGCTTTAAGAGGGATGGAGCATGATTTCCATCATGGCATCCAAGAAAGCAAGATAATTCATGATGTGTATCATGGCATTGCAAACACTGAGAAGCAAACAAGCAACAAACACACAAGGCAAGAAATAAGAAGCATACAAGAGTGGCCAAGGGGCCAATCAAACAAGGAACATGGGGACATTCACTCAAACTATAAATCAAGTATACAAGGCACATCCAAATGCCACATACACATATAATTTTAAAATAAGGAAGGTTGGCACGAGGGCCACAATCACATAGAAGAGTACAAGCAAATGAAATTTACAAATGTCCTAAGGCACACACAAGAGATAAAATAGGAACTAAGATATGAAATCATATCTATATATGCAAATTAATGAAGGAAAGTAAGTAATATACTATAAATACAATATCATATAATTAATCAAATCAATAAGTGAAAGTATGCAAGACATGGAGTACAAGACTAGGTACAAGACTAGGTATATACTAGTGAATATTGATAGAGTAATTTATGTAATCTAGTATGTAATTTACATCAACATGTTAACTAGAGTGTGTGGTGTAGGAATGGCATAACCTAGATGGTGTAGTCATGTAAAATATGCCCCGTGGTGGGTAGATATATCAATGTATGTCTCAAATGTAGAATTATGATGCCCCCTCAATGGGTAGAGTGAAGCAATCAAGGATCTAGATGGCACTACACACACTCAAAGAAGATCAAGTGAAGGATGGTAATGTAGATAAATTGATCAATAATAGCATAGAACAACAAATGTAATTCTAGCATGGTAGTAGAAATGTGAAGCATGGATAATGCATACAATTAAAATGTTTTTTGTGTTTTTGAATTTTTTTGAATGTTTTTGTATGTTTGGAATTTTTTATTTTTTTTGTATTTTTTGAAATTTGGAATTGTTTTTGTATTATTAATATATTTATATGTATAATCAATCAAAAATAAACTATGTACAAGTAAGGATAAGGAGAGATGATACTAACTGATGCATCTCATGGGAGACTCCCTATCATGGTGTCTTATATCAAGGAGAGGGATCATGCATGATCATGAAACATGATGGAAGGGCTAAGACTATGGCTTTAAAAGCTGTGTATGTTGTAAATACTCTAATATTTTTATAGTGGAAACTAAGGGGTCCCCTAATAACTCTAATAAGTAGATATAATTATAGGGCTCTTAGGGACCCATCTAGTAGTAGGAGAAACTCTCTGAACATGTGCTTTATGTAAAGGCACAAGACTCAATGATACTACCCTAGGTGTGAACATTATAGCTAGTAATTGTCTAGAGTCATGAAATGGTGTATGCTCTAAAATAGGCCTCCATGGAGGTGTATGAACTCTTTTTATTAGCAAGGAAGGATTCAATTGTGTTTGACTCTGAACTGGAGGGAGAACTATAACTAGTGGAGAAGCTAAAATTGGTGACTACAAAGTAGAAGATGGATCTAAAGTGGGGAATGGTAACTCATATGGAACTCCACAAACTATAACAACCTAATTAGTGTGAATGAATTTCATGCATGTGTGAACTATAGAAGGTACTACTCAAAGTTTCTAAATCCATGGTCAACCAAGTAACATATCAAAGACTCCTACACTGGGAGCTATAGTAAATGGTGTGGCCACATGTATTGGGCTAACCTATAGAGGAATTACAATTTCAGCCAATGAACTCTGTATGTGCCCACTAAATCCACTGATAACTATGTCCATTGGGGTAATATCTTACTTTGAATATCCCAAATGTTGTAGTAATGTCATAGTGCACATGTTCACACTCGATCCATTGTCTATGAGAACACTATGGATGGGATGATTATGAATTTAAGATATAATAAAGAGTACATGGTAATTTGAATCATCCTCAACTATTTCTTATTCTGAGAAGAAGATGGAAGGTTTAGCTAGAACTCTAGAATTATACACACCAATCATGTTGCTCAAACGATATGACTCAACTGAAGGTGCCCTATATGTATCTAATGGTGGATGTGCATGATATACATGGTGAAAACCTAATGTGTCCTTTGTCTCCTATTTAGAATGTTGTGGAAAAGGATCTAAAAAGATTTTCAAAGCTTTATCTTGTGTTTGTTTTGCCTGAGGAGGCTCAACTAGAATGCCAAGATTAATAATGTTACCATCTATCAAGTCCTATATCTTATGTTTAAAATTGATACATCTATTTGTTGTGTGGCCTAGTGCCCTATGAAAATCTCAAAATGTATTATGATCATATCCCCATGGAAGAGGCTTTTTTGATTCAACTTCCCAAATTAAAGGGATAGATATGATATTACATTCCAATGACTATTGTAAGACTCTGGTTGGAGATACTAGTAGATTGGGAAAAGTTCATCGAGGAGGCACATATAAAACCACTCACTAAGGGGGCTCTGAAGCCACATTAATTTTTGGTTGATTTTGACTTTTTCTATCATTGACCTTTACTTTATATGGGACTTTGTTGTTACTCTTTTTTGTTATTTTTGATAAACTTGTGTATTTGAGTTTGCCCATTGATATTAATTTGAATTCCCTTTCCTTTAGTGTATGACATAACTTAGTGAAGGAAGAGAACCTTTTGAACATTATTAATTAATGCAAAGCTAGTAGAAGACTTTGTTTGAAGAGATCTTGTAACTCTTAATCGATCATGGGGCTAGTCATTTTAGCCAAGATAGTCTTATATTAAAGAACATAATCTATGAGATGCTCATTTGACCTTTGTTTTTTTTTGTGTAACTTGGGAATAGGAAACCTTATCACCAATGGTAATGCTAAAATGTGCTAGGAACATGTCAGATAAAGGATTAAATGTGTTGACTGACTAATTTGATAGACTATAGAACCATTGTAAATCATAATCATTTAGACTCTATGGAAATATATTAGTTAGTAGCGAGTATTTTGGCACATAGTCCAAGCATGCTATGTGAAAAGCTCTCAAATATGTCTCTAGATCACCCTTTCCATCATATAGAGTGAGCTTGGGTTAAACAATACCTAGTGTCAAGGGTTGAGAAGCAATATGATGTGCCAAAGGTGTATGCAATAAAGCAAAAGAATTCAAAGCCTACATTGTTCTAGAAGCACCTTGCTCAAGATGTAGCACCTTAGATTGAAGAGATTTTATCTCTTGCATAAGGGCTACCACATCAAGAGACAAAGATGTACTAGTTGTAGCTAGTGGTGGCATAGAGGAAGGTTAGGCTATTATAGGGGGTTGTTGAGACATATTTTCCCCCATAGTGTTATTTACAACTAGTTGTTTTATGGTTTACAGGGTTTTTTTTAGCAATGAATCTTTGTTAATATATTAATTTTCCATTTTTTGAAGTCGGCATTTGGTGATTTTTTTGGAAAGGTCAATAGGGTGGGATCACCTAAATTTTTTGGGTCAAAGTTAATTTTGAGGAGAGGTTAACCTACATTTGAATACAAATTTCCTCATGTAAATATAGTTCCCCAATACCTTGAAATCTAATCTTGATGAATTCACCATATATATTCGAGTGGATGCCAATAAAAAATTAATTATATACAGTGTAAACCCAAAGCCATTAGGCAGGTGCCCATAAGATGTTCATCAGTGGATGTCTATAGATTGTTGGAGGATGTCCATATGTTATCGATGGACACTTATAGGTGTGAAGGAAACAAATAGATGACCATAGTCTGACAGCATCTGTCAACATATTAAAGACATCGATATGTTGCAGGCAGATGCCTGTCAGCATATTATGGGCATCCACTTTGTGTTGTGGGCATCTACCTGCATATTATAGGCATCCACCCATGATATTCCTACAACCACTCATAATAAGTAGGAAACTACCTATGAATTATTTTTGAATGATATAGCGAGGACATCCACTTGCATATTATGGGCATTTACCTGCATGTTGTAGGCATCTACCTATGTATTATAGGAGTCCACTTATGATATGCCTATAGACAATCATGATAAGTAGGCAGTTGCTTATAGATTTTTGACAGATGGCATAGTGATGGTGCCTATCATATGCAAACTTTCAGTAGATACCTATGATCTTCAAGCATCTACCATTGGTAGCATCCATACATGTGGGATAATTATCCCACATGCATGACTAGGCAACCTCTCCCAAGGGAGAGGCACTATAAACATTAATCTTGGCATATGATCTTCAAAAAATATTATTTTGAGTGTATAGCATTGTGGTTACCCATACTTCATATCTATGTAACATATCGTGTTAGCATTCATCGATGTGATGTGGGTATTTTGTTGTGATGTGTGGGAAACCCCAATGCATGATGTACAAAAATATAATATATTTAAACTATAATTATAATTAAATAAATTTATAATTATTCTTCTTTCAAACCTTTCAATTTAATAAAAAATATTGAAAAATCATAATTTAAAAAATAGAGTAACCAATATATGCATAACCATTTTTTTTCACTTTTGGCATCCATTAACATGTAGCTACCAGCTATCTTATGTAGATGGTCATCAACATGTAGTTGGCATCTATCTACATACTTGCATTATTTATCTGCATAATTCACCTTATATCATCACATGATTTGCCTATGCATCTATATGCCTTCTAAAATGATTCACCACCACTACGAATATGATTCGCCTAGGGACCTCCATGGATTTTTTATAGGGCCCACTAAAATGAACCTTGGTGGTTTGAGAGGATTAACCATTGCTTGCTTTTTTTTCTCTTCTTGTAGTATTTTAGTAATATCATCTTGCATATCAAGGTGTTTAGTTAAGAGTTATTGAAGTTCCTTTTTATCAGTTTCATCAAAACTGGTGTATTGAGCCATTGTTAAAGTAGGAAAACAAATTAAAAATTGATTGAATTTTTTGTAATAATTTATAATAAGCAAAGTTTTAAAAGGAAAGTACTAAATATAGGAAATGTAAAGTCCTAAAAATAGCAAACTAGACAATGCATAAAAAGGATACGAAGCTCACAAACATGTAAGGTAATACCTTAAAAGCAATGGGACCTAGTATATGTAACTAAGGTTTGGAAGAAAATGAATTTTTTCAAATTACTATGGAATTTTAAAAATTAATGTGAATTTTTTATTTAAATATGCAAGTAAAAAATCATAAAAATATTGGAAAAAAATTTGATTTAAAGGAACCTAGTATATGCAACTAGGGTTTGGAAGAAAATGATTTTTTTTTAAATTACCAAGGAATTTTAAAAATTAATGTGAATTTATGATTTAAATATGTAGGTAAAAAATCATAAAAATATTGGAAAAAACTCTTGATTTAAAAGGACCTAGTATATGTAACTAGGGTTTGGAAGAAAATGATTTTTTTTAATTACTATGGAATTTTAAAAATTAATGTGAGTTTATGATTTAAATATATAGGTAAAAAATCAAAAAAAAATTGAAAAAATTGGCAAGAAATTTTCCCTATGGTTTCTAGGGTTTTTATGTGCAAATGAAGTAAGTCGGGTTCACCAAATATTTAAATTTTTTGGGAATATTTGAGTCTTATTCCTAATTTAGTTAAGGTTCTAGAATAAATAAATCAAAATTCAATATCATTGTTTGGAAAACTATGTGAATTTTTTCTCTCTATATTTTGGATCACTCCCATGATCCTTCATTAGGTGAATTTATCTCCTAATGAAGGATCACGGGAGTGATCCAAAACATAGAGAGGAAAAATTCACATAGTTTTCCATAAAATGATATTTAATTTTGATAATGGACTATGAAAGCATCAAATATTTAATAAATAAATAGATTAGTAAATAATATTTTAATAATTATAGTACTAATTTTTATAATGTATTATGCCTTTTAAACATTTCTAAAAATAACAATAAATAAGGATAAATAAAACTTAGCTTAAAACTAGAGTGAGACGACTGAGACAGAGGTTGAAACTAGTTGTGCAAGATTGAGATAGTGTCATGAACCTAGATCTATATTTTTTTTGATGAAAGGATAGGAGTGCCAAAAATAGGACACTTCAGGGTCTGACACTATAGTCTAAGTTCTATCGCTATTTTCCAAACTGGTCAAAAAGATCTAAGTTTTATAGGTTTTGTCCACTATCCCTATGTGAGCCTACCTATGAAATCTCAAATCTTGAATGTTGATGAAGCTCCTTGTAAATTTGATTTAATATTGAAACCTAGACCTTCATTTTGCTTGAATAAAACTTGAGAAAGAGGGGGGGTTAATGTGTGTAAGATGCATTGAATGTGTATCCACACCCCTTATGTGGGCACACTACCTACATACCAATACTTCGAAGAGGGATCAAGCCATATGTAGTTCTCCCACTTGATGTGCTTTGTAAAATAGTGTTATGTAGATTTAAAAATGGTAAACTAGGCATGCTTGAGGTGGCTAGGGACTGGTGTGAGGGTTTTAATATGTTTGTAGATGTATTGGTTAGTTGTATGTAGAGAATAGGGAAATTTTTCTCAATGGCTCTACTTGTATTCTTACTTGCTTTATAATATTTTCCAACAACCCCTTCTAAATGAATTTTGAATGGGCTTTTATAGAGATCTATTGGTCATGGATTAAATGTATTCACACTAGGTTGACATAATGAAGAATAAGAATTAGGAGGAAATGGTCATTTGGGCTCAAAATGTGATTAGACAAGAATTCTGAAAATGGGATACCCTAGGGTATGGCACTATATTCCAACCCCAACGCTCTTATCTTATAGGTTCAAGACCTCAAGGGATGGAATTAACATGGGAAATAGAGTTTGGCCAAGCTAGAATTAGGTGTCAAAAGCCTACAGATTATTGGTTATAAGCAAAAAGGTGTCTAGAAGGGTCATGAGATCATGCAAGGTCTTATGGATTGGGTGTCACAAGCCACACTCAAGCTACCATTTTGGACATTTTATATGACTACAAAAACACACATGATAAAATAAAAACACACATATTCTAATGTTTACAAAATTAACCTCTAGAGGTGAAACATCTTATCATACCTCAACCAAGGTCAAAAATGGTTCCCCTGGCATCTTTATCACTCCATGAAGGTAGCCTAGCATGAAGAGCATGCTCATTACCAATCACTTGCATATGTGGGTGATAAAGAAGCCTATCACCTTTTAATATTCTTAGGTATGAAAGTGAACTATCTCAAACCTTCATTAATGATATTTCTTGCTCTCTACAGCCTTGGTTAGGGTTGCAACCCTTTTGATCATTGTCATATCTGATGTATATTCCTCATACTAAAAAATAGGAAAGATGACATCCATTCCAACCTTTTTGTCTTCTTGAATAAGATAACTTGATGCTTAGGAGTATCAATTTCTTATTCTTTATGTTTTAACCCCTCTGAACATGGTTCAATGCTATATGGATCTCCTAATTGTCCCTTAGACACAGTAACTTCTACCTTGACTTCATTGGGTCCCTCTAGAACTGTAGGCTCTTGAATAGAATATTGATGCCCATCTTCCTTAACAACATGCCCTTTACTTTCATAATTTATATAACACCTAGGATCCTACTCATTAGTTTCAAAAACAAACCCACCAGACATATATTTTTTGGGAGGAGTATTACCAATCTTATCAAATTATTGACATATGGCCTTAAATCTTAGCCATAAGTCATCTTCTTCTTCTTCATGAGTGTCACCATCAAGAGCATCTTCATCAATAGTAGGAATGAAAACATCTTTATTCCCACTATGGTGCCCAATTAGGTTCATCAACCTATGATCACCATACTCATGAATCATATAGATGCACTCAACAACATGAGAATTTTGGCACTTACCTTAGCTCCTTCAAATGGTTGGTCATGCATAATGTAAATCCCAAGGTCACTCTTCTCAAAGTATGCATAAGGATCATGCCCATAAGTATCTACACCATACTCATCCAAGAATAAATCAATTATTCCTTCAAGTTTAGAAGCTCCCCCGTCCACATTAGGCTCATCCTTCTCATGAATAATGTAATTCAAGTTAGAACTTGCTTCAATGTAAGGTTCAATATGAAATATTGTGAAAGACTAAATTCTAACTATCAACTTGGTCCCATACCTTGTCCTAAAATCCAATAAAGATGAGTCAACTGAGAGATATCCACCTATCTTGGCTAAGAAGTCCCTTGATAGCAGATTTCAAAGTGAGATGAGAGGACAACAATAGCTATATCTTGAAGGATAGGAAAGCTAGGACAATCATGTAAAAAAACCTTCAGGTTTTTTATCATCCCTATGGTCTTAGTAGGTGTACCATCTATATAGATCACTCCTTTGCTATGAGGCTTATACTTCAAGCCTAGCTTGTTAGTTATAACTTTGGGCATGACATAAGTAGAGGCTCCACTATCAACTATGTAATTGTGAACCAATTTATCACCCACTATGAGAGTGAGGTAAAATGGTGGAGGCTTCTCAGTCCTAGTAGATATTTTAACAATAGTGTTAGGAACATTTTTAAGGACAACATGAGTGCTAATTTGATTTTAAGATTAAGTACTAGTAGGAATAGTGGACAATTTCTTTTATAACATTCTTTTTGGCTAGGCATACGAAGGATATCCCATAAGGAGATAGATGCTTTGGCACTTTTCAAGGAAGCTAATATGTTTAGAGAATTATTGCTCACCTTTTCTTATGTCTTTTGAGGTAAATAATTTCTTGGAACTTTAGGAATGGAGGTACCTTGAACAGACTTTACCACATTTTGACTTGTTGTAGGTATAGGAGCCTTTGGAACTACCACCTTTGCAACTATGTCATGTTTCCTTGTAGGAGGATTGGATGAGCCTATGGGCATGCTGCTACCACCTCCTAGAGCCTTCCTCTTGGCCCTTGTGTTTTTTATAATAGAGGCTCCTTAATTTAGCACAAAAGTGTCTTAGACCAAAAAATTGGTGAAGATCTCTCTTTGAGTTTGCCAATCCTCATTAGCTTACATCATCACCTCATTTTCATTTAATAGGAGGGGTAACTACCCCTTGAGCCACCAAATCTTGCTCTCTATTTTGATTGGCCTCTATGAATTTTTCATGCTACCAATCTTCTCCCTACACCATATTTCTATGAACTGGTACCATCTCATTTATATTGGTGGTAGAGTTAAGACTATACACATTTGTAGGCCTATTGGAGTTAGGTTTCTATTGACCTCTTCCTCTTCCATATTATTGTTGATAAGGGTGAGGATTATGATAGGCACCTTGTTGCATATTTCCTCTTCTAATCCTAGCTTCCAACAATTGAATATATGCATATTTATCCCTCACACTTTTTGCCTTCTTAGGATCAGCCTTAGGCTTGGTATTGGCATTAAGAGTATGAGCCACATCTTGAATACTATCATAATCATGAGACAAATGAGGCATAGACACTTTAGGTGGAAATATTCTAGCTTGGATGAAATTATTTTCAGCTTTGATATAAATCCCATATACTTGAAGGAGGGTGGATCCTCCCATAGATTAAATCATGACAACAATTTCAATCCTAATGGCTCTTAAATAAATAGGGAACACAAAATTAGTAGGAAGTCTCATAAGATAAGGCAACCTATTCCAAGTATTCTAAAACCTTTCATTAAAGTCATGCATTGTTTCTTTGGGTTCCCTCTTTATCATGTTGACCTGATGTATGAGAAAATCATGGTCAATTTTATTTCCAATTCTAGAAGTTATCAACACTCCAAAATCATCCCATGTTTTGATGTATCCACATTCTAGAGTCTTATACCAATCAAGATCCTTCCCTTTAAGGGACATGGAAAGGAGCCTCATGGTAATGTTCTCTCAAACAATATTATGGTAAATGCAAAAGTTAGAAATATCTCTAATGTGCTCACTAGGTGTGATATAACTCTCACCATTGAATGTGGGCACACCTTTTGTGGTATTAGGAGGGATGGCATCATATGCATGAAATTGGATTGGGTTATCAATGTTTAAGGTAGGGAAAGAATGAGGTCTAACCATGTCTTCTTCTTCAAGATCTTCAATTTCTTCAGCCTATTCTTCCTCTTCCTCCCTAGAAAAATTTATTCATTTTCAAAGGGTAGATTAGGATGTGGATACTGAATGGCAAGAGTGATCTCACACTGAATGGGTAGGTTAATAGGATTGGATGGTATAGTATAAGATAACCTAGTGAGGACCATAAATTATGGGGAGAATGTTTATAACAAAATAATGGTCTGAAACTAGATTTATTTTGAGGAGTCACCAAATTTTGAGTAGCGCACCACTTTGCAGCTGGTGTTTGTCAAGACCAACATTCACCTTGACAAGTTGTCTTGAAGATAATGGTGTCCCACTAGGTATGACAAAATTATTGTCACCAAATGTTTCACCCTAGGAGAGGTTGTTGAGGCCTCTTCCATATTTGGGAAACATGGGAATACTTTCAGGCATGTGGGTGTACTTATAGTGGAAGTGATCCTATAGACTTAAGGGCTAGCTTCTTGAATCTGTCTTGAAGTGTTTTCACATATGCTAATGATTTGATTTTGTAAAAAGAGTTAGAAGTTGCATGAAATAAACCTAATCTTAAAAAGGGGGTTGATGCACCAAGATGTTTTCCATATGACCATCATACTTTCATGCACTAAGAAATAAGGCATATAAACTAACTTTCAAGTCTTATGGATTATAACATGAGTATTTCAATATGGAAGTGAGATGTATGAGAGATATCTAAGGTAAGTGAATCATAGGCTAATTGTAAACATTGAGGCTCATTATACACTTAAAATATAGGCCTATACACTTGAAAACACTTCATATGACTTGTTAGAATAGAAAATCTTGCACAAACATGAAAGGATAAGGGAAGAAAGGATAGAGAATAATCACTTTGCATTAACATACATCACTTGTACATTTATAAAATTATTTAAGAATTGAAAATTAGATTTGCATTAATGTTCAAATTCAAAACATGGTGTCATTTTATTAGGATTTTCCATACATAGAGTGGAACTATTTTATAATAGCTCAAGAGCTATACTTATAGCATTTGGGAGAGAGAAGTAGGAAATAAGAAGCCCAAAAGGGAATCAAATCAGTTCAACCCCCTTTGAACCATGGCTGTAATTTATCCTATAAATATGTTCCTTTAAGCTTCTTAATTAATTTGGGTTAGTTCAAGTGGTTTCATAGTTACATTATTCTTTGATTGATGCTCCCTAATGCTTGTAATGATAGGATCAAGTTATTCTGAGCTAAGTCTTGGAGTCAATGCAGTTGCAATCCTTGGATTGATCTTTTGGGGTTTAAACTTACGATAAACCACTGCAAACTAGTTTTTTGTGATGTTTATAATGGATACAAGAGGTCCCTTTCATACAGTTAGTTCTGGAGATGAAACCATTGGATCCTACATGTATGACTTCATGGCATCCATCAAAATGATATCTCTTGTTCCAACTAGATCATGTTCAAAATTATTTCCATGCTCATGGGTCTACTATATATGGAAAACCAATATAAGGTCATTGGTTTTCATATAGTCATTATATTAAAATAGACCCACATACCATATAGCACCTTCTAGACTCCATCAGGCACAAAAAGACCTACTTTATCACTATAGGGGCTGAAAGTCCATCAAAACTAGGTCCTTCTTTAGAAAAGTGAACACAATTGTAGAAACAAAACTTGTAAGCCATAATTAGTCAAATAAAAGGTCCACATTAAGCTCTAATGGTTATCTTTTTATATTTTTCATACTTGATTATATTAGTTAGACCACTCTAAGGCATTTGAATGAGCTTTAATGACATCAGGAGGACCTTGTAAAACCTTGCTTTCCATGGTCAATAATGGATTCTCAAGCTCCATCAAAAACCCTGGGCTCACCTTTACTCTAATTAGTTGTCAAAATCTAACTCATCTCATTAACACATTGACTCATTTCACTTCATTTATTTTGATTGATATGAATGCTCGAGAACCATCAATACTTTACTAGTTGAATGTGCCCTTGAGACTTATCATGCACACATTCACTCTTGAGATTCATTGACCTTTTGACCTCCACTTACTATTATATCTAAATGTATGATGCCATGTGAACCATTAGATCAATTGGGACTCTCTATTTGAAATCCAACTGCCAGTTCATGATCTTAAAAATGATGTCCTCACTCACATCAAATGATGTTCATGTGACCATCATTGATGATTGTGAAACCATTAAATTTATGCTCAATAAGATCTATCTTAATTTGTCTTAAATTTGACATCTCATTAACTATCATTTAACATCCCCATAGACGTATTTGACACCCCATAGACCATCAAATTTAGGCTTGTATGGATTTTTGTAATGTCTTTAATTCAATGTTAGAGTGAATTTCTTATGCTTTTTGAACAACTTTGTATATTTATATCTTGAAGTGTGAGAATCATGGGGGCACCAAACTTTAGGATATGCTTTTAAGGTCAAAAAGAACAAACCCATTTGATTCACTAGTCCTAAGATATTTATAGGTGAGGATATTAAATGTTTAAGTTAAATTGATCCATGTCTGCTCCTACATGATGTCCTGGTGATGATCAAGCTCATTTTGGCTAAGTATGGAAAACTTAGCAAAATATGATCAAAGAACTAACTTTACACACACATAACTCTATTTACACTTTGGTAGAGGACCTAGAACTTGGCACATAATAATTAGGGACCAAGATGAACAAACCCATGTGACCACTTTATCTTAAAACTATCACACGTGTGAGATATAGCTTTGTGAAGATGCTCACTTGGATCTGTTTGAACCTCTTTGAAAATAGCTATGGAAAAATAGAAAAAATTAGCTAAGAGGCCAAATTTATATCTCCATAACTTTTGATGCACTTTGGTGAAGGACTTGAAACTTAATACAGTTAAACTTGGAAAAAATGTGAATAAATCCATATGACCAATTTTCCCTAACTTATCCACACATGTTAATGGTGACATCAATAAAGTGTCTACTCAAAAATTATACCACTAGACCCAAGATGCCTAGATGAACACAATGAAAAACTAGATGGATCCCTTTCATTTCCAAACTTTTTCCAAGCACACTTGACATCCCATAGGGTCTCTACAACACTCTCCATCTACTAATCCATTAGCAACCTGATCCATGCTCTAACTACATTGATCACCATGGATACCTACCACTTGCATATATGACTGTAAAATGGTTCCTTAAACACCAAATGACACAAGGACCAATAGAGACTATGACTAAACCAGAATGGAATAGGAAATGATGACAACAAAGCTACAACATATCCTATAACATTATAAAAAGCCCCTATATAAGGTTTTGACTATAGGGGGTTGACCCATTTTGGCTTATGGGGGTAAATGGTCAAAACTTCCTTCATTGGTGTTTCATCATACCCCTATTAGTGTTTGGAACCCAAAAAAATGAATTTTAAAATTTGGTTCTTCTTTATGAAAAATGTCATAAGTTAGGGAATCCATCCAAGGTTTCTCCCATAGTTATTCAACATAAATTAGATCATCTGAAACCTTCTTGGCATATAAAAAGAGGAGTGTCATTTAAAGATGATGAAAAACATCAAAATCTAAAAGATAATACATACTAAGAGAAGAATAAAGTTAAACTAGAACTTTCAAAAGAAAAAATTATTTTAGAAGAGGTGGTTCAAGAAGAAGGTAATCAGGTTGAAGTAGAAAATGAAGCATATAGAAGTAGTCGACATAAAAAGATGTAATCTATTTGCATAGCTCTATTTTTATTAGGTGTTAATCACTCAAGAGGTAGATACAAAAGTCTCAAATATAGAAGATAGGGAAGAGGAATTTTTAACTCAAGATTTAAAAAAATATCCAAATTAATTTGATATCCTAGCGCAACTACAAGAGGACCAGAAAACTTTTCAACCCTTTATAATTCAGAATGCCAAAGACTCAAGCAAGAAGTTTTCAAAATAAAAACAAAAATTAGAAGAGATAAATCACATGACTACTTCTTCCCTAAAGTATTTTAAAGTGGGGGAGGTTGATTCCCAAGAGATCCCTTCAAATCCAAAACATAGCATCAAAACCAAGTTCTTGTCCTCTATCACTACCAGGAGAGGAAATAAAGGACATGTTATTCACGTGCTTCTTAAAATTTGTAAATATTCTAAAAGATAAGCTTTTAAAAAGATCATATATGTGAAAATTTTAGATGGACTTCAATCCATGCTTCCTTTCAAGGGAGGTAATCTTTTTCCTTTTATTTAATTATGCTAATCTTTTCTTGGAATATTATAAGAATGCATAGTTCTTTTAAATAAAAAGTGTTTAAATATTTTATAAGAAGTCACAAACCTATTATTTTGGCAATTCAAGAATATAAAATTGATGAAGTTTTCTTTGAGAATCATAAAATACATATCGAAAGGATGTTGGAGTTGTTTATTCTGGTTTGGTGAGAGATTTAAGTGGTCTTATTACATTGTGGGACAATAATAAACTGATTGGGGAGTCTTTTTTCAAATCACTTAATCACCTAGTGGTTCTTTTCATGGATTTATTATATGGTAGGTAATGGATTTTTTCAAACATTTATTTTCATAACTCAGTTGCTTCTCATAGAAAAGTATGATATAATTTAAGGTACTTTAGAAATAATGCAATGATTTTTCATGAAATCTAGCTAGATATTTTTAACTCTCTCCTTTATCCAAAGGATAAAAAGGAGGAAATCAAGTTTTTCAGATCGTATGGAGGATTTTTCTTCCCTCATTATATATATATATATATATATATATATATATATATATATATTGGTTTGTTTCTTGTGTAATTAAAAGGTTATAAATTCACTTGGAGTAATAGGAGGTTGGGAGAAAATTTAATTCAATGTATTCTTGATAGAATCTTCATTTATATGGATTGGTTAGTTTAGAAAGATTTCATTTTAACATCTCTACCTCATGTAGGGTTAGATCATAATCCTTTATAATTGAAAATAGTGGAAAATATACTAAATAGGATATATATCCATTTAGAATGGATCATATGGTTCACCCATCTAAAGATACATGACATAATTATGGAATGGTGGTTTATGATTGTGAATGGTATGACCATGTACCAGTTGGATTAAAAAATTAATAATGTCAAGGTTAAAATTAGATAATGTAAAAATAGGTCTTTGAAAATGTCTTTACTTAGAAAAAAAACTTTAAAAACTAAATTTTCTATGTTTGAATATGTAATAGAAACTATGGGTATGATATAGAAACTCAAAATAAAGAAAAATAGATACTTTGTGAGTATCACCTAATTACTTCAAGAGAGGAGTCTATGGAGATAAAATCAATAAATATTTGGCTCAATGAGGGGGATAGGAACACACATTTTTTCCATATGTCAACTTTGAAACATAGAGATCATAATTCAATCAAGGAAATAACATATAGAGAAGGATAAATCATTTCTGATAAAGATCTCATTAATCAAGAGGGTGTAAGTTTTTTCAAAAAAGTTTTTAAGAATGATTTAAAATTAAACATTAGATTTGAATATGAATTTATGCATGTTATTCTAGATTTAGTAACCCAAGAAGACAATTTAGCTCTTATTACAGTTACATCTAATGAAGATCTTAAATATGTTATTTCCAAAATAAACCTTGAAAAATATCTAGGTTCAAATGGATTTCCAATAGCCTTCTTTCCTAAGTTTTAGGATATCATTGGAGATGATGTAGTGGATTAAATTAAAAAAATTATTGAATCTACTTAGATGTTAAAATAATTTAATCACACTTTTCTTATTTTGAGTCCTAAAAATGAAGGAGATGTAAAGTTTTTTGAATTTTGCCCTAGTAGTTTGTGTAATTCCATTTACAAGATCATTACTAAGCTATTCTCTTTAAGATTACAACCAATTGTGGAAGTTATTATTGAGGCTTAGTAAGGTGGTTTTGTCCCTGGTAGACAAATTCAAGATGGGATCATTATTGTTGATGAATCTGTTCACTCAATGGATAAAATTCAAAGTGATGGAATGGTGATAAAATTAGACATGAATAAGGCTTATGATAGATCAGACTAGATATTTTTAGATAGATTTATGAGACAATTTGGTTTCCAAGACAAGTTCAGGAAAATTATAAGGTCTTGCATCTCTACTTGGATGTTTTTAGTTCTTGTGAATGGTATGGCACAAGGTTTTTTAAACATTGCTAAAAGAGAGACAAAGGGATCCCTTATCCCCTTTCCTTTTCATCATTATGAATTAATCCTTGAGTATATTTTTTTCAAATGTTGTGAAAATTGGAGAGCTAAAAGGTTTTAAGTCAACTAGGAATGTGGACCTCGTTATCATCAATAATTTGATGGTTATACCATCCTTCTGGCAAAGGCATCTATTAAGGAAGCTAAAATTTTAAACTAAATTTTGATTATGTATTGTTGAGGTCAACATACCCCCATTTTTAAAAATTGAGGTCCCTTGTTCAATTTTATAAGTTGTGTTATAAATTGACATTCAAATTGATCAAGAGTGCATTATTTGAATATCATGGTTCTCATCATGTTTACATTTAGCATGTCAACACTTGATTTTGATTTGACTTAACCTAATATTACTAATGTTTGATCTTTGTTTCCATGTTGCAAGTTTAATGGAGTCCCATTCAAATAATTATTTTTTAGGGTTTTGTGCTTTAAATGTCAAATTAACCCTCAGTTGGTTAAATAATATGATCTCAATTGATTCTTATATATTAACCTTTATTCATAATTGATTAATTGAATCTATGTATAAATACTATTAAAAAACATTAGCCTAATTATGTTAGCCTAAATTCCTTTCAAATAGATTCAAATTTACGTAGGATAATATTTATGCGGGAACATTTTTATATTTTATACCTAGTTTAAAACTTTATCTTAAGTCCTAATTATATATATTAATACAACCACAACCTTAGTCTAAAATTTTATACTAAGTTTATACATATTTCCTGAGAACTTATGTCTTTAATTTTATGTTTGTGGGTTCTAATTAACCCTGAAGATGCCAAGTGTCAAGATCTTAGAGCTCAAATCAAATATCGATGACCTATAGGTAAAGATAAAGGTCAATAAGTTAAGGAGATGATTAAAGTTAAATGTTGGTTCATACAATGAAGATCTAATGGTGAGCAAGGAATCAAAGTATCAAAGGTCATGTGAAGGAATGTGAGATTGACAAGTGGTAAGATCTCGGTAAAGCAGCAATGGATCTGATGATGAGTGTGGGTCAACAAGTCAAAGAACCTACAAAGGAATGTGAGATAGATAAATGTCATGATCTTGATAAAGCTCAAATATATTGATGATCCATGGTTGATCATGCATCCAGTAGATTGATGGCACGAATGAAGGTAGACTTTTCAAAGGGCTCAAATTGAATGCAGTAATGGCATGTGTCATAACCACAATGAATTAAATGGAGATCGATGAATAGCATTCAAGTTCCCAGATTGAGATTAATGGTACAAATCAAGTCAATAAGTCAATGTCCTTGATGGAATGAGAAGTTATCATGTGACACAAAGGCATTAAGTGATGGAGTGTGTATGCAAGGTGCATAGAGAGCCTACAGAGTTACTAAGTGGCACACTCTTGGGAACTTAGATGAAATATTAATAGCCCATGATAGAGTTAAGGCTAGGAAGACTTTTAAAGGATCAATAGTGCAAATTGATCAAGACTAAAGATTGCATGCAAAGGTGACATGTGTCTGAAAGTGACAAATAGTCATTTTTTAAATAAATGAATAGTGTGACATGGTGATGCCACATAGACATAACATGTCAAATTAGTAGATATTATGGAACCCATCACAAGAAAGGTATAAATGTGCAAATTAAATACAATCTAAGCCATAAATGCTTATTATTTGAACTAGTTGTTGCCATTAGAGCCTTGAAAAAACATTAAAAATACCTAAGGTGTATGGATTTCCCTAATTATATTCAAAATCACTATAATTGAGCTAAAAGAGCTAGATTATTGTTTTCAATTACATAATTCAATCAATGGTGACCCACAAGAACATTTCAAAGGAAGATGTGGAGCTATATTTGACAACATATGATGAGGGACTATGTTCAAGGACATCAAGTTCATTTATACTACTTTAAAAATAGGAATAATAATTGGTCTAAATTATTTTGGATCATTAAGAACCCACCAGCCATTACCAGGGAAGAAGAGAAGAATCTCTCTACCAAGAGACTATATGATGACATCATAGCGATCTAAATGTCTGGTCTACATTATGCAACCACAAAACCAAAGGTACTCCATTACATTGTATTCTTGCTCCAATTTTTAAGGAATATAAGATAGATAAAGGCATGTTAATTAATGAACACAATCATAGGAAAGTGGCTTACATTTCTAATATTGTATTTGAGTCCTATTATAAGTTTCCCAAACCCCAAATTGACTTAGCCTCTATCAATTCTTGGGCTGAATAACACAATTTGATAAACACCATTACCATGTAGTTAGATTTTGGGAACCAAGTCTTTTAAGACCTCAATAAGAACATTCTTATCATCTAGTTTAGACTAGGGGTTAGGATGATAATGACAATGTTAAAAAGTTGTCTAGAAATGCAACAATTGCATTTATAGACCCAATATGGGTGCCCATGGTCTACTTTATTGTTGAGAAAATAATTATCCCTCCTCTGGGTGAGATAATCAATATCTTATTAAGTAGACAAATCTATGTAATTAGGCATAAGAAGAAAATTTAGTTTTACATGATGTCTTACCTCTTAGATGCCCTATATGCAACAATAAAGATTCTTAATAAAATGGAATAGTCTCCAAGTGAAATCTAAACTATTTCATAGTACTATTCAAAGTTGCACATCTTTAAATATAGGCATCATATTCAGTTCATATGTGATTGTGTCTACCCATCTCTGAGTGAGGCTATAACTAGCATTCACATGGGGAGAGTAAGCCTTCTAGTCAAAAAATCTATAGAATCAATGGGAGATATATGGTTATATCTAGATTTTATAGTCATTAGGATTAAGGGAAATCAAAATTCTCCTCTCAAGATACTTATATATGTTCCTGATAAGCTAGTAGAATAAAAAATGGCATACCAATTATTCCATGGTATAGATGTCCTCTATAAAACTAAAAGGAAGAGACTCCTTCACAACCTCCCTATGACTATTGACAAGATAAACTTTAGCTATTGGAATCACATTAAGGTAGCATCAAATCATAGATCATCTTTCAATCTACAAATTGATAAACTTAGACAGTGGGAACCCTATGGAAAGGTTAAATAGAATTTAAAACACAAAGGGATGTTGAATGTGCCCTATGAACATGATCTTGGTGCCTTTGATCTTATATAAACCAAAGCATCTACTTACTTTGAAGTCACCATAACAATAAAGGAGCACAACCTAAGGCCTGAGTCAAGACTAGAAAGAAATCAAAAAATGGATGATATATGGCAATTAGGACCCAAGCAATATCATTTGATCAGTGGTGAACCTTTTAGACATCCATCATTCAGTGCACAAGATGAGAAATAAATAGATAATAGGCCTAAGGAGAAAAGGCTAGATGAAATTCCCTCAAGTTCATCAATCCTTAAATCATCCAAGATAGCATAGCATGATCTACCTTTAAAGGAGGTTCATATGATAGCCCTTGATCCTAATGAGATTGTTGAGTATGCATTAAGGATGCTAACCATGGAATATGATACAGATTCAGATGATGAAGAGATAAAGGTTGAAGAAGATAAGGAAGAGAAGGGAAAAGAAAAATTATTGGACTTAGTGGTTGTTAATCCTCTAAAAAGGAAAGTTGAAAAATCCATTGTCTCAAAGACAAAGAGACCTAAAGTGCTTATCACTACTCCTTTAAGTGAAGTCAATTTTTTTAATGAATAACATATAATGTATGGCCCACCTATTCTATAATGTTTCTTATATGAACTTATATTGGAGATAGTGCCTACTATGCATCATCTTTGGGATATGATGAAAGCTATTAACATTCATATGCATTAAGAGTTTAATCCATGGATCAATGCTCCATAGGAAGAGGAAGCAAGGAGACTAGCTAAACCAAGTGGTTTAATAACTCCATCAAAAATGGAAGTCCTTATCCCACATGTGACCCAATCTAGATTTGGAGTCAAATATGATCCATAGACTACCAGTTTTCAAAGAGTGACTAAGAAAGTAGTCATACAAGGTGGTAAAGAGGTGACATATCAAAAGGTATAACCTTTGACTAATCTAACTTGAAAGGAAAAACAAATTCCAAGTGAAGATCTAATTTTTTAATATGTCTTAGAGTTGGCCCAAGCACATTCAAAACAGCTATAAGATGCTATCAAGGGCCTAAAATAGAAGAACAATAATTTATAAGAATAGTCTATCTTGTCAGTACCAGGAGACATGATTAATCAATTTAAAATAACCATGTATGACTTATTCATCTCTTTGAAGGTAGTAAATTCCAAGTGGGACTTGGTAAATAAATAGGGTACTTTGGCTATAGACCAAGTTGGCTAATGGTAGGCTTCAAGACACAAGGTGAAGGATTTTATAATTATTTTGATAAAGGATCAAATTCCTAAATTTAGAATAGTTAGCCTAGTCTATTTGAATATGTCTATGGTAATATTGGTAGATAAGATCAAGGTGTTAAGAAAATGGTTTAGGGGCATGGGAGATATCTCTAATGATATATAATAGTTATAAAATAGAATAATGCACATACTTGGGAGTTTGATCAAAGATCCTACTTCACTTAATCCCCTTGGCTTGATCATTGATGAGGATTTCAAACATAGAGATACTCAGTTCATGTAGGAAGTAAGGAATCAAAGCTAAGGTAAGACTGGGGTAGATAACAAAAGGATCATGGGCATGATTTTATCAATTGAAGAGAAGATGGAAGATGTTAGGAGCATCAAAGAAATATTAAATAGGGTAGACAAGGACTTAAAAGGCCTAGAAGATCAAGAAGGGATATTTTCATGCAACCCATTGTCAACCTCAAGCTAATTTATGAGCAACACTACAAAATGAAGATCCTACAGCAGAGACAAAGCACTGTAATAACAAAAGATTCTCAAATTCAAATTGGTTTACTTAAGTATATTCCTTTTTTAACTTGACATATATATTATTTTGAAAAGGTAATATTCTCTTTCTAAAATCATGTACAATATTTTAAAGCATATTACTTATAGTTCAGTCCTTTAGAAAGTCTCATTAATTATAGAACATTATAGAAGGACAGTTATCTTAGACACTTGTACAGTTATCATTTGACATGATTGACCAACATACCTCCTTAGTCTTATATAAAATGGGTATTGTCATTTGTAAAAAGGTAGGGAATTTTTGAGAAATTTTTTTTTGTAAAATTTTAGAAATTAATACAAGCAAGGAATTCTACAAAGATTGTCCAATATTTATTTGTGTTTGTTATTATGGCTGCTCTCTCAGTTATCTTTTTGGATGTCTAGATTTGAATTTTTTTTGGATTCTTGATGTGTTCATATGAATACAAAGATGTCAATATATGCTTAAGATAGGTTCATTAAAGTATTTTAAGTTATTTAATTTTCCATGATTTCTTTATAGATGTGCTAATGAAATTTGTTCATGGAAGTAAATCTCTAAAGTGAACTTGATTTCTTATTTGCATTATCTCACTTTTCCTTAGAAATTTGCTTGATATATAGTAGGATATATGCCTTCATAATTTCATGTCATATATGAATTTAGTAATGTTTGGATAAAATTTAATCTCTGTCATAATGTCTGGATTAAAAATTAGAAAACTTTCTCTCTTCCTTACCCTACTTTTTTCTCATTTTTTGATCATATCACTATAGTTTAGCTTCCATTATAAATATACATGTTATCTTAGATTTTAAATATTAGGTTAAGATCATAATTCACTCTACTTATTTCAAATCATCTTCATCTTTCACAATCATGCTAATAGGCCATGGTTTTTCCCAACAACAAAATAGTTACATTATAAATTTTATGAAACAATTCATTTAATTTTTCACTATTCCATCAAAGATATTAAGAATATCACAACCTACAACTCATGCAATGGATTCTTTAGATCCAAAAATGAGAAGTGTTTCTTAAACACTATGAACCCTTATGATACATTTTCAAGCATCAACAGGTGGGTTTCATTGGTGCTAGAAGGAGGGCCTTAGCTAAAGCTTTGTAAATTTGAAGTATATTTACCAATTTTGGTGAATTTTATTCAAAGATCAATGTATTATCTGCATATTTATATTGTTCTTGGCTCAATTATGTAAAGATCATTGATATTTATGGTTTTAGACCAATCCTTAGGCTTATTTAGCTAAAGATTATTGTTCTTTAAAGATTCATGAGAAATTGTTGCAATGTTAGTTTAAGCTTTGTAAATTTACCATGTTTAAGGTTAGTGATAATAGTTTTGTTCAAATATTAGTTGATTCTTTGCATATTTAGGTTTATGTGAGCTTAGAAGTGTAAATAGCATTCATATTCATTAGTTTGGATATATATTTAAGCTAATTAGGTTAAAGATCACTATTCTTTGAAAGAATTTGTGAAAAAATAGCCTAACGTGTAAATTTGATCACTTTTTATTTGAAAATATAAAGTTTACATGTCATATTTTTCATAGGATTCAAATTTTACAAGCTATAGTTACCAAGAATTAAGACTAGGTCACATTCATAAATAAATCTACCTCTCCTTTTACTAGAAGTTCATAGGAAAGCAAGAGAAAATAAAGGTAAGCATAAGGTTTCTAAATCTCAACCTAATTCACCTGTTCATGGTGCTCCTATGTTCAATCCTTGTCAAGGTATGGCTTGGTTAGATGGATCTTCCATCAATGTGTCTAGTCAGGTACATGACTTACCTAGAAATTTTGAGAAATATTTGCCTTCTTTTAGTCCTAATGGTGTGGTTATTGTGTAAGTACAGAGAGTTATGGATAATTATATGGGAATTTTAGGTAATACAATTACATTAATAAATAACATAATCACATTATTTAAATTATAGATCGGTAATTATCAAGCCATAACATGATTGCATTATTGTTAAAATAATAACATGTATACATTACTATAAATTCAAATAATGCATACGTGCTATATAACATGTACTCATTGATATGTAATAATACCAAAACCATCTCTAAAATCATGTGGGAGTTAAACATGAAGGCAACTTTGGCTATAAGACTATATTTACTACTCTAAATGTTACATTTATTTTATTATACTTTAATAAATATAATAAATTAGGGTCTCTCAGCATCTGATAGAGTTGGGCTCATAGATACATGCCTTATGATATGGAAAATAGTTTTTCAAAATCCAATCAGGTCAGTACTTAGACATTTTCAGGTTCTAAGTATTAAACCTAGGGATTTTAGGGCATAATTTTTGTAATTGATATCCATTTTTGATAAAAATATAATCATTTTTAAGTTTTTGTGCCTTCCAGATTGATTCTTAGCTTTTATAGGATTCTTAGGTTTGTTAAAATTGAAGTTTACAAACCATAAATTTATGCAAAGTGGAGTGATTGGGGTAGCATAGGTCATATTGATGACCTGCACACATCAAATGACCACTTTGAGTTAATTTCACTTTTTCATCATCCCTCCATCATCCTTGATCACTTCCTACTCATCCTTCATTACCCCTAATTACTCTCTAACACATTACACACAAAAGGAATTCATGTGTGAACCTAACACATTACTCATCCCTCATTACCCCTAATGTGTTTTTGCAAAATGTGAAACACTAGTTCAACATGGTGTAGATGTTCATCCCATGTTTTCTAAAGATTAAGATGTCATCAAGGTAGATTTAAAAAATGACATAGGTAAAGGACTTGGGGATTTCATTCAACATCTTGAAATGAATGAATTTTTTATATGACTTAACCTTAAAGGCATAACCAACTAGTCAATCAATCCTTCTTTTATTTTTAAGACTATATTCTAAATGTCTAGAGGTTTAACATGAATATGATGATACCCAAGCTTAAGATAAAATTTGGAAAAGAATTCTACACCATGGATATGGAAAAAAAATGCATTAATATTTGAATTAGGATAATATTTATTCACTTTAATCTTGTTAATATTTTTTTGATTGATTCATAACTTTGGCACAAACACAAATGGGCTTTTACAAGGCAATGATTTGGGCATGATGTGTCTATTATCCATGATTTCATGGATCTACCACTTGATCTATTCATTTTATAGAAATGAATTTTGTATAAAAAGGTTTGAGGTAGAGGTACTTAAGGGATCAAATCAATAGTATTGTTTAGTGTATAGTATGTAGGAACTTATTTAGGTGACAGAAAGATATCCTTGTATTCATCTAGTTTATGGTTCAATTATTTTGTCTTTGTTATTTTTGGATAAACCACAATATGATATGGTGACATAAGAATGTCATTAAATTTACTTCTTACCATTAAGAGTATTTTTCATACTAGAACTGACAATATTCTTGCACTTCTTGGCATTAATGACTGAAAGCTTATGAACTAACTACGATATATGGTATTTTAGATCATGAAAATATATCATAAAATTCCAAGGATTTACTTCATAGACTACATGTCAATGGTAAATATATGGTTTACCACATGTAAAACATCACACACCTTTAATGGTGAGATGTCACCAAGGATTACATCTTTAAAAAGTTTGATTTTGTACAACAAGTGACAGTACTAGGTGATCCATTTCTCAAGGCCTACACTAGACCATACACTAGCGTATGGTTATGGATGATGTATAAATTCCAAGTTAAATTTTTAAAAATATGATCTAGGAGAAATTAAATTATTCTGACTTTCATTGGAAATGATGAAGTGTATGGCTCACTAGTGATCTCTTTTTTTTACTGAAACAATATTTTTAATTCATATGATTTCTTGGTGGGGGAAGTAGAGATATTTTTAGTACCAACCATATCATTGGGTTCATAATCTATTATCTAGTTACCTTTTTATAGTGATAGATAAATTGTACCCACTTCTCGAGATGTGCAAGTAGAGAGCTCATAGTGTGACAATCTTCATTGGATTGAATATTAAATTTATGAATGAAGCACCACTTTCCAATCTTGGACTACTTGTTTTAATCAATTAAAAATTATTTTCCACTCTCTGGTATGATGAGTCAATCAATAGATATACAAATAGAAGGCCTTCAATGTAATTATTCAAATCATAAAATGTCCTCATATGGAAATAAATTGATTGGTTTCAAGATATCATATATCTTGGTGATCCTCATGTATTTACTACCCATTTTTGGTTCTATGGTGGTTTTACTTGCTTCTCTTTTTTGGCAAATTTTCAATTGTAAATTACATCATTTCTAATAGGCCCATATTTTTTCATAGGTGTTAAATATTTATGTTTAAAATTTGTATCCACATCATTTTGATCACTATGTCTTATATTTTATGCTATCACTCAACTCTCCACTTGTAAATCCTAACATTAGTAAACCCCAATAAAATACCACCATTAAGGTATTAGATGGAGTGATTAAGAATGAGGAGGGATGAGGAAGAATTGAGTAGAGATGATGAGGGATTTAATAGGTATGATGAGGGATGGTGAGGGTTAATTAGGGAGTGATTAGGGAGGATGAGGGAGTGATTAGGGATGATGAGTGATGGTGAGGATTGATGAGGGAGTGATTAGGGGAGATGAGGGATAAGGAATGAGTGATTAGAGATTATGAGTGATGTAGAGGTATCTCCAAAAGGCCTTAAATTTTGGTTTTCATAGTTTTTATAATTCATTTATGAGGTTTTTTTACTAGTTAGGAGGTTTACATGTCTGTAAAATTTGAATTTTAGTCCATAAGGCATTTCCTATCAAAACTAGTGAGTTTGAATTTTTGAATATTTTTGTCCAAATCAAGGGTTGTAAAGTCATTAGAAGGAAACTCTGAGTGTCAATTTTGATGTGAATTCTTGTTTATATTATATGTCTAAACTTGGCTCATAATATTCACTTATATAGAATATCAACCCTTGAATGTCTTTCAAGATCCCAACTTGGTTACTAGTGACCATTGGAGAAGTTAGAAAGTTATTTAGATTTGATACTAAGCATGTAAATATTTACTTTTTAGAGAGTTATCATATGGGATGGAAAGGTAAGTCCTAGATCAGGTATATTAGTAAGAAGAGTATAAATAAATTTTAGAGGTTGAGAGGTTTGAAGGAGAGAAGAGGAAACAAGCAGTAAAACAAGAAACAAAACTAAACATGAACACGAGAAGTAAACATGAGCAAAAGAGTGGTTAACAAGAAGATGAGTAGGATATGTTTTTCATTAAATTATTTGTTTCATGTGTAGATTTGTTGTAGGATAAGAAGAAAGCACTGAAGATGATTGAGTTAAAGATCAATATGCAAAATAATGACCTCAAATGAAAGAGCAAGATAAATAAGAAACAAGGAGGAGCCATTATAGGTAAGCACCGTAAAGGTATACATGTATCAACTAGACCTTTATATATAGGGGAGATTCCATTATACAAGAGATGTTGTAAATAACATCAAAGATCATGCACTTATAAATTTTAGGGAAAGTTTCCATTTGCTCCTCAATAGTATGATGCAGGGGCATCACTACCCCCTTTGTAAATACTCATATAATTTCATGTTTTGAATCTTATTAGGTTTTTATGGTATTTAAGATTCTATATGAATCAAATTTTGATTATATGTCTTGGTCAAATTAAATTTGGACCCATTAGGCATTTTCCCACCTAAATGGCCAATTTAAATATTTGAAAAGTTTGTATTGTTTCTCGAGTGTTTTGAGGTTATTTAAGATCAATATGTTAGGACCTTGTGTCTTATGGTTGTCTTGTTAGGATTTCAAGGTAGTTATCATTATCAATGTACAATATTAGTTAGTAGTTAGTGAAGGTAGTTATAGGATTTTGTGAATAAATAGTAGTTTTGGGTATAACAAGTTATTTTTAAACTAAGAAGAGAGAAGGAAGGGATTTGGATTCAAAATATAAAATTTATTAAACCCAAAAAAAAAATGATTTTTGTTCTTGATACAACTTACAGACCTTGTATTTCATACCTATGTGCAAGAAAGTGGACTAAACCAGATGGATCAGTTTATAGAACCTGTAACCTGAATGTATTCATTGGAATATGATTATGAACTAATGCTCAAAGAAGGAAGACAAATTATAAATTAAAGGTATTACGATCTTTCTCTACTTGAAGTTTAATAATTTGGTTTTTAAAATCTTTAGAGAAGGAAAATATCATAAACTCTACATACTCTATTTTTTGAGTCAGAAAGAGGCATAATGTAACCTCTATGTGAAGAGTTTGAAATGAAATGAGATGCATGAAGGAATTGGAATACCTTGTTTCCCTTGTTTTGAAAAGAATCTGCTGAGATTTCTATTTGTTTAGATATGATTTATTTATGATAGTGTTCAAGAATCCTCTAATGGTATTTGTGTGCATAGTTAAATAAAAATGTTGTTAAAAATATTGATTTAAGGAGATGTATAGAGTAAGGATTGATTAAGTATAAAACCATTAAGTAGATATATTTATTCCCTAAAATATATTTGTAATTCTATTTGGAATGTAATAATTCAAAGACCTCCTCATTGGTTAGTGCAAATATGTATTTGAGTGTACAATCCATCCAAATGTTGAAGAGATCAGTAATAAATAGTTCCACAGTATAATTTGATACTTGGACATGATTTATATAAATGTTTTTATCCTAATTGAATGCCTACATCCACTCCAAACTAAATAGTAATTCTTATGATTCAATTTCAATATTCTAAGGTCTGCATGTTATAACCAAATTACATAGTGTCAATAAGGACCTACATAATTCCTTAAAAATAATGCATTGAATGAATACAGGTGTTTTTGGTAAGAATAATGATTCAAGAAGATGACATTGTGTATAAAAGACCTTAGTGAGGTCTTAAAATAATTTAGAGTCATGGTAAATGTGTTAAATACAAATTTTTAGCTTTTTGATTAATGATAGACCTAAAAACTTGCACAGGTAAGATGCAGAAAGATTTTAAAAAGGTCAGAAAATGAGTTGAAAGGAGTGATGAATAGTTATAAAATATGTAATTAACTAGCAGTGACCATAATAAACCTTTACAAATCTTTTAAATATATTGGAACCATGTGTGAGTAATCTAAATGCTCTTAGGTCCTATGGACTATAGGAATCCTAAACAAGGGACAAGGTGATTTTGTTCAAAAAGGCTAGTAGCCCTGTCTATGAATGTGTGATGAGTTATGTGTGAAGTATAAATATGCTTTTGAAATGTGTGTAAAATGGTTTAAGAGATATATTAATATCATATCATAAAGAATATATTAAGAACAATTTAAACAAACATTGAGTCCAATAAACATTAGTGTGTATATGAAACTACAATTTGATTCCTAAGTGAACAAGAAAAATAGTGAGATTGATTTTGAAAGTGATTATAACCTCTGCATCAATGAGGTATGATGAATCAATGATTAGGGATGATGAGGTGATATAGGAGCATCACTACCCAATGTAAATAGTGAGATCTAGTTTACATGTTTTGAGTCTATAGAAGGTGGTCAAGGTCATAAGAATTATGTAGGAGTCTTTCTAAGTTTATAATTTTGTGTCAATTTTGAATTAGAGTTGTATTGGACTTTCTCACCAAATCTTTCATTTGAATTTTCAAAATTTCATAGAGACTTCAATATTATTTCAAGAAGTCCAACATTGAATTTTCCATGGTTAGAATTTAATGAGGAGTTTAGGATGTTACAACACATATACCTAAACTCATATTCAATAAATATGTTAGTAATTGAGTTAGTTGAGGACACTCTCAACATACGAAATAAGTTATAATCTAGTTGATGGTTATTTGGTAATAAGAGTCTTGTCCATGTCTTATTTTATATTTAGATTTATATTCAAGAGATTTGGATGGGTTATGATTAGAAAGGATGAATGTAAATAACCCCAAAAATTTGAATAAATACAATTTTTGATTATTTGTGGAGAAGAAAGCAAACAAACCTTGCATCTTCTTGAATATGTGCAAAAAACATGAAATTAGTAACAAGTTATTTTTGATCTTGGTGTGAGTGGTAATTTTAAAATACATTTTATTTTATGGTGATCATAACACTTGTCATTTGAATTTTAAATATTTTAAATGTTCAAATTACAAACTATATACCCTGTGTTTTTACAAACTGTGTCTTGAAATCTGAGTGAACATCAAAGTCTTATGGAAGAGGAGATTCTATTTGGTATGATTTTGAAATGTATGAATAATTAGTAACTTGACATAATAATTCCTTAATATTATTTAAACATTGTATGGTGTTATTCTATTAAGGACATTTTGTGTTGAATAACACAACCATGTCTTCTATGAGCAAAAGTTCTCAGTGTATATCTATGTGAGAAGGTATATGCATGTATTGGAGTGAACATTAAAATGTATATGTTGGTTATTTTATTCAAATATGTCATAAATTATTATATTATTTGAATTATCTTTCATATATTTGGATGAACAAAAATAAAATTAACACAGTCCTGCAGTCATCAAGAAACTTAACACAATCCAAGTGGTATCTCATGGAAATTGGAAAATTGAGTGTTATAAATGGAAGGAATTGATTTTTTAAGGTGTGTAAAAACATTTTAGAGTATTTTCAACCTTCATATTTATTTTTAACCCTTTTTAGAATTATTTATAATAAATAACCTCTTCTTGGATTATTCTAGACCTATGATTGAGTACATAGTGTATTCAAATTTGGTTAAGTCAAACTATTGTAGATTAAAATGGAAATATAACACTTGGAAAAAATGAATAGGGTAAAATAATGCCTTATAAAAAATTAAAATTCATTTTAAATTCCTGTTGAATATTAAAATCTCATTTTGACCCTTCTTAGGTCTATAAAACTAGTCCAAACCTTGTATTAGGGTTTTTACTTTCAAAGTGAGTTTTTAGGAGTTTTAACCATTAATAATTCATGAAATTTGGTGAAAATATTAATTTAAACATGCATAAAGATAATATAGTTTTTTTTAAGTTATGTAAGTATGGATAAGTATGGATGGGGGAGGATTGTGTGGTAGATAGGGTAGAAGGAAACCTATAGACCTAATCTGAGAGAAGAAAGAGCCAAAAGAAGTTATCAAATAGTTGAACCAAATCATAAAAAAAAATTAAGAGATGGGATACATTATAGGGTATCCATAAATAAGGTTTATTTTATTATTTTATTCTGTATAGGACTATACCAAGGAAATTAGCCCAAAAAAGGCTACAAGAAGAGTTTATGACCGAGTAAGAGGTAGTGTATGATATAAAGATTGTGTTGAGAAGTTAAGTATGGTTGAGAAGAATATAGAGAGAAATAAAAGGATTGGAAGGAAGTTTTTCATATCCATATTAAATCCTAAAGAACCAGAAACAAGATTTGATCCAAGTTGTTATAAAGCATAGAGACTAGTAAAGTGGATAATCTCAAAGTAAGAGAGATTGAATGCATTGAGAAAGGAGAATAGAATGAAGAGTTTAGTGAGAAAATATAAAAAATGATGGAGAATAAATTAATTAATAAAATTCATATGTGAATTTAAAATGTATGTAGGGTCCAAATATAGAGATCAAGCAAGAAAAGACAAAGTGAAAGCTAGGTGGATATTAGCAGAGAGCTTGGACAAGCAAAGTATGCAATAGGGATCTACATCATGAGTGATGGTGAGGGGAAATGAGGGAGTTATTATGGATGATAAGGGAGTGATTATAAATTATTAATAATGGTGAGGTTAAATAAGGGAGTGATTAGGGATGATGAAGTGGTGATTAGGGATGGTGAAAGCCAATGAGGGAGTGATTAGGGATGATAAGGGAGTGATTAAAGATGATGAGGTATGGTGAGGTTCAATGAGAGAGTGATGAGGGATGATGAATGATGAAGATTGATTGACTAGGGATGATGAGTAATATTGAGGTTCAATGAGGGATTAATTATAGATCATGAGGGAGAGATTAGATATGACTAGGGATAGTGAGGGTCAATGAGGGAGTGAGTAGGGATAATGAATAATTATGAGAGAGTGATTAGTGGTGATGAGGCATGAGTATGAAGTGATTAAGGATGAGGGAGGGATGATAAAAAATCTAAATTAACATAAAATTTTTGTTTGATGTGTGTAGGTCATCAATCTAACATATGCTACCCCAATCACACTACTTTGCATCAATTTCAAAGTGAGTGGTGTGAAAACTTTTTAACAAACCTAAGACTCTTATAAATGTCAAGAATCAATTTGGAAGGCATAAAAACCTTTAAAATGATATATTTTTACCAAAAATGGATATCAATTGCAAAATTTATGTCCTGAACTCCCTAGGTTTAATAATTAGACCCTACAAATGCTTAAGTACTGACTTGATTAGATTTTGAAAAACTATTTTCACATAGTAATGTGTGCAGGTGTGAAACCAACTTTATCAAATGCTGAGTGACCCTAATTTATTATATTTACTAGAATAATTTAAATGTAAACTTATACTTAACATTTAGAGTAGTAAATATAAGCTTCTGGCTAAAGTTGCCTTCATATGCAACTCCCACATGCTTCTAGAGATGGTTTTGGTCTTATTACATAACAATATGTACATGTTATATAATATGTTATATAACATATACACATTGTATAATATGTTATATAATGTTTATGCATTATATAACATGTACACATTACATAGCGCATACTTGTTATTTGAATTTGAATTTAAAACTAAGTTTTTAGGTTTGAAAATGGCTTGGATTTTTGAGCTAAAGGTTTTGATTATACATCTACAGTTGAGACTGAGAGTTTTGAGAAAAAATAAAAAATTTAAACTTCAATCACCAAATACGCAATGGATTTCAACATCCAAATTCAAAAAATTATTACCATCATGACAAGCACTTAGTCCTCTTTCTAAATATATGATTTTTATAATTTTGGGGCTATTTTAAGGGTACAAACTATATTTATTTCTAACACCTTTTTTAGGCCACTACATGCCTATTCATGTTTATCTAAATTTTTTTTCATTGATCTAAGTGAAAAAAACATTATATGGTAACAAACTCGGCCTAATTTTACACATGTTAAAAAAAATCAATTTTCATTTTTTTGAGGTAGTTAGGGTGGGCCGCATGGCCAGCTATCCATTTTTTTTGTCAGTTTTAGGATCTACTTAACCACAAAATTAATAAAAAAAAAATATAAAAAAAATTGTAACACACTAGAAGATATTATCTAAATATTCACCAAAGGGTTTCAAACAAATTTTAATGATGCTCAAAAAATGGTGGGTTCTACAACCATCTATCTACTATGTTTTCTTTAAAAAAATGAGGTCCTCTTCAAATGTTAAATGTTTGGCCTATTTATACTTAACCATTTTTCAAAAAAAATAGTTATTTAGAAACTAGAGTCAAAATGTTATGATTCATGTTTTTATACCATCTTCAAATTTTAAGTGTAGCCATCTCAAACTACCTACAAAATTTCAAATTTCAAAAATTTCAAAAAAATCATGTCCATGGGTAGGTTGATTTTTTGTCCCCCAATTTTGTTCAATTACCCTACTATTGAAGAACATATCAAATATTTTAAGGCAGCTTTAAGACTTTTAAACATTGTTCATGAAGGTGTTGCATGTATATTGTTTCCTTTTACTTTCAAAGATGTAACATATGATTGGTTTGTCAACCTTCCTGAGAATTACAATACCATTTGGAATGATTTTAATAGAATTTTCACTAATCAATTTGTAAAAATCATCAGTCCTTGTATCCTTTATCAACAATTCACTATTGTGAAAAGAGATTCAAGTGATACCATTAGAAATTTTAATACCACATTCTAGAAGATGTTTAGTAAGACCATAGCTCCCTATAGACCTGATGAGGCTTTGGATTTAGAGATTTATAAGGATGCTTTAGATCCCATGATTTCTATGTTTCTGAAAAGGTTTGTTAGAGTTATAAACACATTAGCCTTAACCTATGTTGAAGTTATGACAATCAATGACCAAATGCAACCCTAGGGTAAACTAGCATATGCCTTCCCCAATGTCAATCCTACTTTTCCTATGTTGAATTTCATTCTTAATGAAAATCAAAGCATGCTTGCTTTAAATCAAATACTAGTGTTGAATAAATTACCCTTGAGTCATGCTCATCCTGGTCAAAACCTAGGATTCTTGAATAACGCTTCAAATGGATTTCATTCATAAGATCAAAGAGAATTGGTGTCAACAGCTAGTTGTAGCACTCAAGTTCACAACTCAAAGGCACCAAAGAATGAGAATGAATCCATACTAAAAATGGTTCAAAAATTGAGCACTTATTTCCTTCAGTTACAAAAATAAGTAGGTAATACTAGGTAAAATTCTAATAGGAATTATTCTTACCAAAGGTTCAATAGACTTACAAATAGGTTTCACAACAATATCAATAACAACAATAATAACAAATCATATACAAACAAAACAATCTTGAGATAAACATATATGATGTAGTTTTAACTAAATATTGTATAATTCACAACACTTCAAAGCATGGTGAATTAGATTGCATTGAATTTTATAATGATTTTGAACTATTTATAGATGATTTAGATGCATTTGAAGGTGGACCTAATAAAGATAATACTATAGGTACATCGGGCTCTTTAAAGTCATCTAAATTTGTTGATACAACTCTCATGGTAGAGACATTTAATTTTCCATTCCAAGATGAGAATGAGCATGAGGATACCCCTAAAGAGATTTATGCTTTTCAATAGCATCTAAATAAGACTTATCCTCTAAGGAATAGAGAGTATAAACAACCTTTGACAACTTCAACTTCACCAAATAACTTTGACACTCCTCCGGATCCTACAATAGATAACAATCTAGAACCTCTAAAGGGAAGTAACTCTAAACATAATATTGAGTCATCTAGTTCTTTACTAAGAGTGGGTATAATATAATTGAGGATATGAAAAATATTAAAGTTAATATCACTTTACATGAGTTGAGTCAAATTATTGAGAAAAAAGACTTGTTGCTTGAATCTTTATCCAAGAAGCCTAGTAAGTCACCAAATGTTGCAAATGCCAATGTAGTTATGTATAAGAACAAAGTAGAGGTTCCAAATTTCTTTCTAAAAATTAAAGTTTTTGGTAAAAACTTGCATAATTATTTTTTATATTCCGGTGCTTCTACCAATATCATGCCAAAAGGTATTTGTGAAAAACTTAGTTTAACTCCAATTAAGTTTGATAGAGTATTTACTCAATTAGGCAAATCAAGAGTTAAAGTAATTGGAGAATTGTTGAATGTACATATGTAGCTTATTGTTGAGCCAAGGATAGATCAATTGGTTGATAGACATTCAAGTGGTGGATATTTTAGATGCTTATGGAATGTTATTAAGTAGATACTAGACCAAATCTTTAAATGGATACATATCCACTGACTATTTTCATATGTGTCTTCCATGGAAGGGAGTTCCAAATCAAATTTGAATTGAAAGAGAGCCAAATATGAAACACATGATCATTGAATACAATGCTACCAATGAAAAGGTCAACATGGTTAATTCTGAGTTAGAACATTACACTCTTGATACTCCTAGGATATGTGATTCTAAAGACCCTCATGTTATGCCTAGAATGTGGAAATTATATTTTGATGGTGTTAAATGTAGGTTCTAGAGTAGGAATTGTTATAATCAATCCCATTAGGAAAGATTTAAATGCTTCTTATAGACTTTAGTTTTCTTGCACTAATAACTTGGTAGAGTATGAATCTTTAATTTTAAGATTACAATTTGTTATCAAACTCAAGGTCAAAAAACTACTAGTGTATGGTGATTCTGAGCTGGTAGTTAATTAGGTTAGAAGTACCAAGGTCTTATCTTAAGAGGTACAAGTTTAGAGTGTGGGACTCAATAGATTAATTTGATGCCTTTAAATTTTCTCAATTCCTAGATAAGAAAACAAGTTTGCTAATGAACTAGCCTCAGCTATAGCCAATCTTATGCCAAATCAAGTCTCTAAACTAGGAAACTTTAGTATTGATTTAGTTCCAAGTCCCTCAGTCTATGACAATGTCAATCATTTGTAGGTATTTAGTGATGATTAGTAGATCTTAGATTTCATGAATAACTCAGTAGTATTTGAGTCTCACATCATTGATGAGGTTAATGAAAATTATTCTGATGAAGACATAGTTGATGATGATATTGTGAAATTAAATGACAACAAAATCCCCAAAGGCATGATTGCCTTAGAAATACTATTTGATCAAGATAAACTAGTTGGATCTGTCAAGATTTTCAAGTTGAATGGGAAATATTATAATGTAGTTGATCTAAGATTTCAAGGTCAACCTTAGCTGGTAAATATTGATACATCTTGCACAAATGAAGAATTGAAAAGGGATAAAGAGTTTATGACCAAGTACAAAGATGTTATAGCATGGTCCTATGAAGAGTTAAATATCTTTAATCCTAGAGTCATTACCCATACCATTCCATTGAAAGAGGCCTATAAACCTTTTAGGCAAAACTAAAGACCTATCAATCCTATTTTAGAGCCATTAATTTACAAATAGGTTAAGAAGCTATTCGATGCAAAAATAGTGTTCCCCATTAGACATTTTACCTAGGTAGCCAACTTGGTACCAGTTAAAAAGAAAAACAAATAAATTAAATTATACATAGACTTTAGAAATTTGAACAAAGCTTCTAAAAAAGATAATTATCCTTTACCCTCTATTAACCAAGTCATTAAAATTATTAGTGGTTATGAGATGATGTCTTTTCTTGATGGTTTTTCAAGTTATAATCAAGTACTAGTGAGTAAGGAGGACAGAATGAAGACTATTTTTACAATAAATTGAGGCACTTTTGCCTACAAAAGAATGTGTTTTGGGATAATAAATGCAGGATAAATTTTTCAAAGAGCTATGGACCATGATTTTTAATGTCTCATATGTAAGTGCATTAGTATCTATATGGATGATCTAACTATGTTTTTTAAAAATAGGTAAGACCACATTATGCACATGCAGCAGGTATTTGAATGTTGTAGGAGTATGGAATTTCTCTCAATCCAAAGAAAAGTGTTTTTTGTGTTATAAAAGGGAAGTTACTTGGACATGTTATAACCAAAGATGGGATTTCTATATATCCTGATAGAGTTGATGTCATATCCAAAATATAACCTCCCAATAGTAGAAAAGAATTAAAGTCTTTCTTTGGGAAAATCAATTTTGTGAGAAAATTCATTTTTGGTTTTGCAAAAATAATAAAGCCACTTAATGATATGTTGAATAAGGATGAAAAATTCATATGGAATGAAGAGACAAATAAATCCTTCAAAGACATTAAATAATCAATAGGACAAGCACCAGTGTTGATAAGTCTTGATTTCACAAAATATTTCTATCTCTATTCTTTTGCTTCTGATCATACAATAGTTGTTTTTTTTACTCAAAAATTAAATAAATGTGATAAACATATTGCATTTATGAGCACTAATTTTAATAATGTTGAGTTAAACTATTCTCTTATTGACAAACAAACATTAGATTTAGTTAAGTTTGTTAAAAAATTTAGACACTATATTCTAAGGAATAAAGTGCATGTAATATTTCCAAACCCAACCAATAAAATTATGCTTAGTCAGTGTGAACTAGGAAAGAGAAGAGGTAAATGGATGTCTATTCTCGAAGAGTACGATCTTGAAATACAAAATTCCAAGTTGGGAAGATGTCAAGGATTGACTCAATTAATTGCTAACACCTATCCTAAAGTGAATGTCATATAAGTTGATCAACAATGTTTCCAACCAAATGATTGGTATGATGCAATTATCATCTTATAATCAATGGTTCTTATCCTACAGGATTGATTAGAGAGTAAAGGAGAGAATTTAACACTCAAGGCAACACATTTCTTGATCAAATATAAAGTACTCTTCAAGAAGAATTAAGAAGGTCTATACTTAAGATGTGTTTGAAAAGAAGAAGAAGATTATATCTTGAATACCTTTCATGAAAAGCTTGGAAGTGGACACCCATATAGAAATATAACAACTCACAAAATCTTGAGGGTGGAATATTATTGTCCCACCATCTTCAAGGATGCTCACAAACATGTGAGATAATGTCATCAATGTTAGATATTCAACACCGAGGAGCCAAAAACAGCCATGCCATTGAGACCTATTATGATTGAAAAGCCTTTTGCTCAATGGGAATTGGAATTTGTAGGGGTAATAAACCCAAATTATTCAAAGAGGCACAAATATGTTCTTATTGATACTGATTACTACATAATATGGATAAGTTAGTCACAACCAAACAATGTAGCACTGAAGATGTAATTAAGTTTTTAGAAGAAAACACTTGAACATAGTTTGGGACACCAGTATCTCTAGTATATGATGATGGATCAGCCTTTTTTATATTGAGATGACTGAATGGGCTTATGATAACAACATGATTTTCAAGTTTTCATCCAACCATTACCCTCAAGGCAATGGAGTTTCAAAATCAACAAATAAAAACTTGATGAAGGTAATTAAAAAGTCTATAGCCGAAAAACCAAGGACATGGAATAAATTTCTTAAATATGCTTCACAGGTAGACATAACTAGAGTGAAGCAAGCATTGAAAGAATCATCATTTTTGCTATTATATGGTCAAGAACCAATAGTCCCCATTACTCTAAAGTTGCCAACTTACAAGTTCATGCAAGAATACATGGAAGAAGATAAAGAATTTACAAATTCAAGGTTATTTGACATCATATAAATGGAGGATGCAAGGGAAGAAACATTTGCCAACTTCAACAAACATCAAACCATAGTCAAGAGATGGTTTGACAAGCATTCAAATATTAAGGTGTTCAAGCACGAAAGCCTAGTTCTCCTTTTTGACTAAGCATATGAACCAAAAGGAAAACATGGGAAATTCACTCCCTTGTGGATAGATCCTTATTATATTGCTAAGACTATGAGAGATAACACCTTCAAACTCAAAGACTTGCAGGGAGTAGAATTCACATTGCCAACTAATGGGCAATACCTGAAGCACTACTTATCTACTCTTCCACCCCAAGTCTTCATTGATTAATTTATAATACTAATTAGAGTTAGTGTAGGTAACCTTGGATTAGTTCCTTTTCTATTCCTTGTTTGTATATAGTGTCTGTAAATATTTATTTCCTTGTTTTTTTTTGCTTGTTTCATGTTTATCTTCTTTGTTTTATTCTCTACTTTTATAAGTATTTTTCAAGACAGTTTCAAGCTCCAACACATGTAGTTTCTCAAAGAAATATCTCAAATCAAGAATGCATGTATGACTCTCAAACATTGATTGATTATGGACTTTGGAGATTTGAGCTTGATGTTATGATTTTGAGAAATTGGTAAGATTGATGTCTAGGTTAATTGTTCCTTAAATTATTAAGCCTTGTTCTAATCTAAGATTTTAGGCTAATGAGGGTTACATATATTAAGTGAAAGCTTGAGTCATTGGATCAAAGTCATGTTAACACTTAAAGAATAATATTGCCTGAGATAAATATTATAACCAAGGATGATTTTTTAAAGATCAAACATTTGACCAAATCCTAAAACCTAGCTAATTCTAGTTCCCAAATTTTTTTGGAAGCTAAATATTCTTAAAAAATACAAAAAAAATAACTTTTTTAAAAATTTAGAAGTTTTCTAAGCAAAGGTGATTATGGTAACCTCCACCAAGGCTATGGACATTTGGCTAGCAACAGAGCAATGCCCAAGCCTTCCTTATTCTAAAATCATCATTCTTAATGAATGTCTAAATATGTTATAAGTCAATGTTAATGATTAAAGTCATGAAATTTGGAAGTTATTCTCATAATCTCATGACAATAAATGAATAAATCAAAGCACACACACAACATGACTAAGTTTTGATGTTTGAGCCTAATTTTGCATATGTAAGACTTGTTTTAATCATGAATTGATCTTAATGATGGTACTGGACCATATATAATAAGTAGTATGGTTATTAGTTCAAACCAAGAGTATCTGAGTTCTAACATTTTCCAATGTTTCCCCCAAAAGTTACCATTTGCTGAGTCTAACATACCCTCATTTTTGAAAAATGAGGACCCTTGTTCAATTTTACAAGTTGTGTTAGAAATTAACATTCAAATTGATCAAGAGTGTATTATTTAAATATCATGGTTCTCATCATGTTTAAATTTAGCATGTAAACCTTTAATTTTGATTTGACTTCACCTAATATTGTTAATGTTTGATCTTTGTTTCCATGTTACAGGTTTAATGGAGTCTCATTTGAATAATCATTATTTAGGGTTTTATGATTTAAATGTCAAATTAACCCTTAGTTGGTTAAATAATATGATCTTAATTGATTTTTATATAATAACCTTTGGTCACAATTGATTAATTGAATCTATGTCTAAATAACGTTAAAAAACCTTAACCTAACTATGTTAGCCTAAGTTCCTTTGAAATAAATTCAAATTTATGTGGGATCATATTTATACAGGAAAAAAATTATATTTTATACCTAGTTTAAAGCTTTAGCCTAAGTCCTAATTGTATTCATTAATACAACCAAGACCTTAGTCTAAAATTTTATACTAAGTTTATACATACTTCCAGAGAGCTTATGTCTTTAATTTTATGCCCACAAGTTCTAATTAAACCTAAATATGTCAAGTATCAAGATCTCAAATATGGAAGCAAAGATCGAAAAACCATGGGTAAATCTAAAATTCAATAAGTCAAGGAAATTATCGATGGTTCATGTTGGTTCATGCAAAAAATATCTAATGGTGAGTGAGGAATCAAAGTGTAAAAGGTCTTGTGAAGGAATGCAAGATTGAAAAGTGGCAAGATCTCGATAAATCAAAAATGGATCTGATGGTGAGAGTGGGTCAATAAGTTAAAGAACCTATGAAGGAACAAAGAAAAACAAATGTCATGATCTCGATAAAACTCAAATAGATTGACGATTTGTAATTGATCATGCATCTAGTAGATTGATGGCACGAATGAAGGTAGAATTTTTAAAGGGGTCAAGTTGATTATAGTAGTGACACATGTCACAACTACATGAATTAAATGGGGATCAATGAATAGTGTTTAAGATCCTCGATTGAGATCAACAATGTGAATTAGGTCAATAAATCAATGTCTTGAATGGAATGAGAAGCCAACACATGGCACAAAGGCATTAAGTGATGGAGTGTGTTTGTAAGGTGCAAAAAGGGCCTAGAAGCTGTCAAGTAGAAAAATCTCAAGAACCCAAATGGAAGATCAAGGGCTCATGATACAGTCAAAGTTGAGAAGAATTTTAAAGGACCAATGGTGTGAATTGATTGAGACTCAAGATTGAGCGTGAAGGTGACACATGTCCAAATGTGATAAATGATCATTTTTTAAATAAATGAATAGTGTGACATGGTGATGCCATAGGCAAAAAATGTTAAATTGGGAAATCTTGTGGAACCCATCACATGAAAGGTATAAATGTGCAAATCAAATGAAATCTAAGCCATAAATGCACATTATTCAAAATAGTTGTCATTAAATCCCTGTATAAACCTTTAAAATCCCTAAGATGTATAGATTTACATAAGGTTTATAGATTTCCCTAATTATCTATAAAATCATTGTAATTAAGCCAAAAGAGCTAGATTATTATTTGCAATTTCATAATTCAATCAATGGTGACCCTGAAGCACATTTCAAAGGAAGATGTGGAGCTATATTTGATAATAGATGCTAAGGGACATGTTTTCAAGGACATCAAGTTTTTTGCCACTACTTTAAACATAAGAGATAAAAATTGGTCTAAATTGTTATGATCCACTGAGAATCAGCCGACCATTACTAGGGAAGAAGAGAAGAATCTCTCTGATAAGAGACTATATGATAACATTGTATCAATCAAAATGACCAGTCTATATTATGAAACCATGAAACTAGAGGTACTCCATTGCATTGATATTCTTGCTCCAATTTTTAAGGAAGTTAAGATAGATAAGGGCATGTTAATTAATGAACACAATCATGGGAAAGTAGATTACATTTTTTAAATCATATTTGAGTCCTATTATAAGTTTCCCAAAACCCAAATTGACCAAGCCTCTATTAATTTTTGGGATAAAGAATGCAATTTGATAGACACCAAGTTGTGTGGAAATGTAACCACTACATATGTAGACCCAGTATGGGTGCCCATGGTCTACTTTATTGTTGAGAAGATAATTGTCCCTCCTTTTGGTGAGATAATTAGTATCTCAATTTTACATGATGTCTTACCTCCTAGATGCTCTATGTGTAACAATAAAGATTCCCAATCAAAGAGAATGGTCTCCAAGTAGAATCTAGACTATTTCACAATACTATTCAAAGTTGTACATCTTTGAATATAGGGATCATATTTGATTCATATGTGATTATGTCTACCCAACTCTAATTAAGGCTATAACTGGCATTTCCATGGAGAGAATAAGTCCTATAATCAATAAATATATATAAGCAATGGGAGATATATGGTTGTATCCAGATTGTACAATCATCATGATTAAGGGAACTCAAAATTCTCCTCTCAAGATACATGTCCATGTTCCTGATAAACTAGCATAGTAAGAAGTGTCATACCAATTTTTCCATGGTAAAGATGGCCTCTATAAAACTAAAAGGAAGGGACTCCTCCACAACCTCCCTATGACTATTGGAAAGATAACCTTTAGATAATGGGATCACATTAAGGTAGCATCAAAGCATAGATCACCTTTCAATCTATAGATTGATTAAATTATAAGTGGGACCCTTATGGAAAGGTTAAAATCATTTTAAATAGAAATAGATGTTGAATGTGACTTATGAGCATGAGCCTAGTGCCTTTGATCCTATATACACCAAGGTATATACTTACTTAAAGTCACCAAAAAGTTGAAGGAACACAACCTGAGGCCTGAGTCAAGACTAGAAATAAATAAAAAAATAGATAATAGATGGTAATTGGGACCTAGGCAATATCATTTGATCAATGGTGAACCTTCTAGACCTCCATTAGTCAGTAAACAAGCTCAAAAACAAATAGAGAATATGTCTAAGGATAAAAGGCCAAATGAAATTTCCTCAAGTTCATCAATCTCTAAATCATCCAAGATAACAAATCTTGATCTACCTTTAGATGAGGTTCATATGGTAGCCCTTGATCCTAATGATACTATTGAGGATGCATTAAGATGTTATCCATGGCATATGATATAGATTCAGATGATGAAGAGATAAAGGTTGAGGAAGACAAAGAAGAGAAGGGAAAAGAAAAATCATTAGACTTGGTGGTTGTCAATCCTCCAAAAAGGAAATCTAAAACATCCATTATCTCAAAGATAAAGAGACCTAAAGTGACTGTCACTACTCCTTTAAGTGAAGTCAATCTATTCAATGAAGAAAACATATTATATGGCCCACCTATTTTAGAATGGTTCTTGTATAAACCTAGATTGGAGAGTGCCTACTATGCATCATCTTTAAGCTATGATGAAAGCTATTAACATTCATGTGTATCAACAGCTTAAGTCATGGATCATTGCTATGCAAGAAGAGGAAACAAGGAGACTAGCTACACCAAGTGATTGAGTAGCTCCATCCCAAATGGAGGTCCCTGTCCCACATGTGACCAAATCTACAATTGGAGTCAAATATGATCCAAAGACTTCCAATTTACAAAGAGTGACTGAGAAATTAATCATATAAGGTGGTGAGGAGGTAACATATCAAAAGGTATAACCTTTGACTAATCTAACTCAGAAGGAAAAATAGAGGCCAAGTGAAGATCTAATTTTTGAAGAAGATGTTTTGGAGTTGGCCAGATCACATTTATAATAGCTATAGGCTACTATCAAGGGCCTAAAATAGAAGAATATGAATTTATAATAATGGTATATCTTATCAATATTAGGAGACATGGTCAAGCAGTTTGAAACAACCATGTATGACTTATTCAGCTCTTTGAAGGTAGTAAAGTCCAAGCAGGATTTGGTAAACAAACAAGGTACTTTAGCTATAGGCCAAGTTGGCCAATGATAGGCTTCAAGCCACAAGGTGAAGGAGTTGATAAATGTTTTGATAGAGGATCAAATTATTGAATTTAGAATAGTCAGCCCAGTCCATTTGAATATGGATATGGAAATATTAGTAGATAAGATCCAGGCATTAAGCAAATGGTCTAACGACATGGGAGATATCTCTAATGATCTTCAACAATTAGAAAATATAATAATACATATACATGATATTTTGGTCAAATATCCTACTTCACTTAGTCCCCTTGGCTTGATCACTAATGAGGAGTTAAAACATAGAGCTACTCAATTCATGTAGGAAGTAAGGAATCAAAGACAAGGCAAGACTAGGGCAGATAACAAAAAAGGATCATGGACATGATTTTATCAACTGAAGAGAATATGGGAGATGTTAGGATCATCAAGGAATAATTGAATAGGGTAGATAAGGACCTTAAAGTCTTAGAAGATCAAGAAAGGGATATTTTCATGGAACCCATTGTCAACCTTAATCTAATTGATGAGCAACACTACAGAATGAAGATTTTGTAGCAAAGGCAAAGGAATATAGCAATAGAAGAGTCTCAAAGTCAAATTGGTTGACTTAAGTATATTCCTTTTATAACTTGACATGTATATTATTTTTAAAAGGGAATATTCTCTTTGTAAAAGCATGTGCAATCTTGTATAGTGCATTTCTTATAGGTCAGTCCTTTATAAAGTGTCATTAATTCTAGAACATTGTAAAAGGATAGTTATCCTTGGCACTTATACAATTTTCATTTGACATGATTGACTGACATATCTCCTTGGTCTTATATAAAATGGGTATTGTCATTTATAAAAAGGGAGGGAGTTTTTGAGCAAAAACTTTGTTTAAAATTTGAGCAATTAATACAAGCAAAGAATTATGCAAAGATTCTCTAGTATTTATTTGTGTGTTTGTTATTATGGATGCTCTCTCAATTATTTGTTTGGATGTCCAAATTTTAATTATTTTTATGGATTCTTGACGTGTTCATATGAATACAAATTTGTCAATCTATGTTGACGCTAGGTTGACTGAAGGATTTTAAGTTCATTTCATTTTCCATGCTTTCTTTACAGATGTGCTAATGCAATTTGTTCATGGAAGTGAATCTCTAAAGTGAAATTGATTTCTTGTTTGCATTTTCTCACTTTTCCTTAGACATTTGCTTGATATATGGTAGGATCTGTGCCTTTGAAATTTCATATCATATATCGGTTTAGTACATGTTTGGATGAAATTTAAGCTCTATCATAATGTCTATATTTAAAATTAAAACACCTTTTCTCTGCCCTACCCTTCCTTTTGCTCATTTTTTGATCATATCACTATAGTTTAGCTTCATTGTAAATATACATGCTATCTTAGACTTTAGATATTAGGTTCTAATCATAATTTACTCTACTTAGTTCAGATCATCTTCATCTTTCATAAGCAAGCTAATAGGCCATGTTTACTCCCAACAACCAAATAGTTACATTATAAATTTTATGAAATAGTTCATTTGCTTTGTCATTATTCCACCAAAGATATCAAGAAAATAACAACCTACAACTCATGCAATGGATTATTTGGATCCAAATATGATAAGTGTTTCTTAAACACTGTGAACCCCTGTGATACACTTTTAGGCATTAACATGTATAAGCGAGCTTCTAATCAAAAATAAATTTTTGATAAAAGTTTAGTTTTATTTTTCAATATGCCTTTGGTAAGGCAAACCAAAATAGCTCAAATTTTGGGCTACCAAATCAAACAAAGTCCTTCATCGTATTTAGGCATGCCTCTCTTTAGCAACAATCTCCCTCTTATAGCTTGGAATCCTCTGGTGAAAATATTTTAAAGAAATATGGATGGTTGGAAAGGGAAGCTTCTCTCTTAAATGAAAAAATATTTTCTTATCAAAAGTGTTTTTTGAGTCTTCCGGTCTATCTTCTTTCTCTTTTTAATCTTCCTAAGACAATAAAAGACAAGCTTAATAAAATTTAAAGATTTTTTTATGGACAGGTGTAGAAGAGAGAAATAGAATACATTTGGTGGCTTGGAAAAAAAAATTCATGGCCAAAAGTAAAGAAGGTCTAGGTATTCAAATATTAAATTAGATGAACAAACCTATTCTCTCTAAATTTTTTTTGAGATTTATCAAAAACAACAACACTTGGGATAAAATTTTAAGATTCAAATACCTTGATGGTAGAAATCATATTTGTATTTTTGAAGATGAATAATTTATTTAGGAATCTCACTTATGGAATATTCTAAATTCTAACAAAAATGTTATATCCTCAGGTTTTAAATGACAATTGGTAAATGATATTCACATTAATTTATAGAAAGGTTCATTGATTTTATACTAGCGTCTAATCACTTTAGAACTATGGAAGCACATTCAAACCCACATTCAAAATAAATATGGTGGTAAGGTTCAAGATTATTGGTAGATTATAGAAGTTATAAGAAGCTAGAAAAAGTTGAGTATTGATAATTTATATTAGGAAGATGAATCTATTTTAACTAATCTAAATAATTTGTTGAGAACACATCATGTGCCAGAAACCATCAATGAAGATTAGTTGGTATGGAAAGAATCTATTGATGGAAAATATCAATTCAAATATGGTTATAGTTTGGTGGATAATCTTCCAAAAAATGATAATAATTAGGATAGATTATGGGACAAGTTTCTCATACCCAAATTTAACTATTTTTTGTGGGTGGTTGTTCAGAATAAAGTGTTGTCTATGGATAACTTAAGGAAAATAGGTTTCATATTAATCAAAAGGTGTCCTTTGTGTGAAAATGACAATGAAATATTTTTTCATTTATTGGTTGATTATCTATTTGCCTATGAGGTATGGATATTATTCCTAATAAATTTAATGTCCTTTGGGTATTTGTTGACTTTGTGTTTGACTTTTGGTAGTCTTGGGAGTGTCCTTTTCAAAATGATCTCTTAAAAAAAATCTAGAATATCACATTTCCTCATCTCATTTCAAGAATTTCGGGTGAAATAAATGAAAAAAAAATTAGGAATAGAAATCACACAAGTATGACATTATCTAATAAGATTTTTTAGCTATTGTAAAAAAATTTAAAGCTATGATTAGTGAAAAAGGTAAAAGCTTGCAAATGTTTGAAAAAAAACCAAATTTAAATTGGAAAATTGAGTCTCTTTGCATTGGTAAGATTGATCCTAGAGATGAAATTAGAAAGAAGACTAAATTGAAACTTCTTCTTATTAGGTGGTTAAAGCTAAATTTTGATGCGACCTCTAAGGGGAATCTAAGGCCCTCAAGAGGAGGAAGAATTATAAGAGACCACTAGGGAGGTTTGTTTTTACTTATGCTAGTGATATGGGGATCAAAACTAACCATTAGGAAAAATTAATTACTGATATTTTGGGTTTAAAATTGGCCAAACAATTGGATCTTCAACATCTCATTATTGAGGGAGACTCATTGAATATAATAAATTGTATTTCCAAGAAAAATATAGTGAGTTGGAGAATTAAAAATGTGGTGAATGAAACTATATCCATTTTATAATCTAGGTAATAAATGTTCATTCAAAATTTCTATCGTGAAGGCATCAAGGTTTTGGATTGGTTTGCTAATATGGGAGTTAGTTCTACTATTTTTTAGTTTAATTCATCCTATTACACTTTCACTTTATTTTTTTAGGTTTTAATACCTTCATAGGAGTTTATCATGAATAAATATGTGTTAAAATTAACCTATGAGACCTATATAACACTTTCATGGTCAATTTATCCTTCAACTTTGTGAAAAATGACTCAAAAACATATTTTTCATGCACACATAGAAAACTTCCTGTAGCACCAAAAACATAGTCATAGAAACTAAGCCTTAAAATACTTGTGTAAAAATTTTGTGATATTAAAATGGGTTTACATGAAACTTAAAAATCCTTATATAATCTTTTAAAATATATATTTTAGTTTTATATATCAATATTGGTCTTACATACCAATCTCATGACTTCACTCTACATAGACTTCATTGTGTTAGATAAAGCATTTTGATGACAATTTTTTGCTTGTGTATGAGCATAATAAACACTTATAAACTAAGTGGATATGATTAATATGTCTTGAATAATTTCCCCATGTATTTATATCCATCCCTAGTCCTCTATAACTAATCCCTTATCTCATTCTCATTCTTGTGTTTTCTCATTATCTTGCCTATTAGGCCTGTTTAGAGATAGGTCATCTTCCATGACTAGTTTAGTAAATTTTAGGTTTGAAACCTACTTATAAAAATACATGGGAAAAAAATAAAATTTGTATACATCATCCTCCATCCATTTTCATTCTTTGACCTAGTCAACCCTACCTGTTACATCAAAATTCTTAGAAAGAAAGGTTTGCTTGTAGCATTTATGCATTGTCATGATAAATAAAAAAAATTATAGAAAAATGGAAGAGTCATTTATATGTTACAAACATTAAACTAGGTCAAAAAAACCATTCTGATCCATAACTGACAATATATTTCCTATCAGGTCATTATGAGGGTTTTAGGAGGGTTTTGACTAGTTTCCCTTTTTAGCAATCATTCATAAAAGATTACCCCTCAAATCCAAAACCAATGATATTAAAATAAATATATGTTCCTTCCCAAACTTCCATGATCTTCTTAATATCTCATTCAAAGGTTTCAAATTCCAATGAGTACAATAAATTCCTTCTCGAGTCTACAACACCCCATTTTGTGCACATAGAGGACCTTATCACCAGTTTTCATGCTTTCTTATTTAATAAATGATATAAAAAAATTTAAACATAATTATAATAACCTCTCACACCTATATAAATTCTTTCAAGATCTCTATAACTTTTATAAATGATCTTAACCCCTCATTAGGCCATATTAGGTCTCTTTGCATATTAGGCCTTGAACTGCCAGTCATACTTAAACCATGACCATGCCTTAAATATTATTAAAATATTCATAATACCTCATACACATATCAAATAAACTCATATCATGCTCAAATAATACCATCCATCAACTCCAAATTCTTTTACTTCTCACCTCATCATGCTACTAGGCTTATGCCTTCTTACTAGGTCTTCATGTGCGGCCTAAGCCTCAAGACTTGACCTTGAAACTCATATAAAGGATTTTTTAACTCTTGATCATGTTTACACATATTTTTATACTCTCTCATTCATGTACTAACACAAATCACCAATATTTACTATGCATTTTATGCAAACACCTTGTATGCAATAAAAAATGCATCATGTCTATAAATCAATTCTAGCTTAGAGAAGATAGAGCATACCTACACTTCTAACTGTGGATACACTTGTTAAGTACGAACATGACCAATATGGGGATATACTATATCTCATTAGGGGATCACTTTTCACAACATATCATGCTTAGAAGCATTTCAAATCCTATAGTCTAACATAATCACACAACCCTAATGGAGTTCTAAGGTTTAAAGAATTCACTTATTATAATAAAAAGAAAGTAAATATAATCTAGTGCATATTAAAGCTTGTGGCACAAAGTGGGGGTTAGAAAAAATATAACAAGTATGTATAGGTAACTTCAATTAAATTAAGTATGAGTAACACCTTAATACATGAAATATGAAAGATAGTATTATTTGAGCCAACACTTATGCTACTTTTATCTACTAAAAGAAAGGAGAACAAAGTTAGAATATACTTACCTAAATGTGAACCCATTGAGACTCAATCTCTCCCTTAGCCAAATGGGACTTGAAAGAGGTTGTTGTGGTTTTTAAGGATCATTATGAAAGGCCAAAGCATCTAAGACTCATCCACAAGACTAGATTATCCAAATAAGAAACCTAAGCTAAGTCTCCTCAAGTAGAATGGTGGAAAATAAATTTGTGAAGAATCACGAGCAAATAATAACTCTTGATTTCACATATGAAATAATTATGAACCGATATTGTATATATAGGTAGATATTGCCCCAAATCCTTCTAGAAACATTAGTTGTATAAGGTTGACCTAGTGTGTTTTCAAGGACAATTCACTAGTCTTGGCTAGGTTGACTAAAAGGATAACAAGCTAATAAAGTGAAAAATACCCCTAAATTTTATTGGGTCAACCTAGTTAACCTAGTATAGATGACTGACCAAAAGGACTTTAAGATAAGAAAAGAAGGGATGGAAAGAGGAAAAGACTAGAATAATATTCAAAGGAGGAGAAATAGCTTAGCGAATGGTTTTGGGAGCTGGTTGGATTGGTAGTAATATGTCAAAAAGGGACAATAATCTTGTAAAGCACCAAAGGTCTACCCACCCCTTTCTTAGTGCACCCCTTAGGGCATGCACTTAAAGAGATTGAGTCTCGATGAGTTTCTATAAGATATAAAGCATCAATATTTGATAAAAGGTTAAAAATATTATGTGTATACATATGCCCCACTTGAAATTCATCATGTGTCACTAAGGTACAATAAGAGATGGTGCTTCTAGAAATAACATAGGAACACACAAGGTTGATGCTAAAAAAAAGTTGTAGTATTTTAAAGCATAAAATAGCTAAAAGTAAATGACTAAAAATAGAAATTAATTTAAAAATTAAATAGCTAGAAATTAAATGCAATGTGTACCTTGACTTACCTTTATCATGGAATGGTTATCTATTATGTTGTTAGTTTTGATTGTGTAGGGTGCAGAGACTATTTTCAACAAACCCAAAAATACAAAACTAAAGAGCAAAAACAAATAAATGCAATAAAAATGAAGATATCTAGTGTTATGAGGATGCAACGTACTTGGGAAATTTAACAAGTTGAGGTGATAAGAGATATGTTATACTAAATGAACAAGTCAAACAACAAGAGTAAATCAGTAATCAAAAATTCAAGGCTACTAAAGACCAAAAAACTCAAACAAGATATCCTTAAGTAAGAAAGGCAAACTCACCAAGTCAAACCAAGGATACATGTCAAACAAGATGGTAAAACCAAATAAAATAAATGGGTAAAAGACTTTAAAAAATGGTCAAACAATATTGATGAGTGATCGATAACAATCCACATCTCACTCAACAATAGAAAAAGGAGCATAAAAAAGAAAAACAACATTGTCAAGTGAGAAGTAACAAGCCAACCACACTCAACAATGGAAAAATGGTACAAACTCAATTGTCCATAATAGTAGGATAGTTTAATAATGATAAATGGGAAAAATAAAGTAATTTAAGTGTATAAAATGTAAAGTGATTGTGTAAAGAAATAAAAACCATATTTTGTCAAGCATGTTGTTTTTCTCTAAGGATAGACAAAACTAAAACAAAGTAGTGCTAGCATGTTTTTTTTTAAGGTGAAGAAGGAATAAAGAAGAAGGGAAAATAGATTTGGATTCATAATTTGCATATCAATGGGGGGAAATGAAATCAGTGGAGGAGAGAGTGAATGAAAAACCAAGATAGAGAAACTCTTTATGGAAGTCAAGACACTCAAATTAGGTTTATTAAAACAAGAGGACTTTTAACCTTAAGGACTATGAATAACTTCTCTTAGCTACACAAGTCTTAGGTTAATAAATAGAGTATATAGATCATCCCATGAAGGCTATATGCATGAAAATTAAAATGGACCTACCTCCCCATAACATGTTCCCTACTCTTTAGGACCCCTTATAAATCCATCAATCTAATGTGAATATTGTGTACTTGCATGAGAAAGTAGGTAGAACCATAGAGTTTTTTTCAATCCCCTATTCCATTCTATTGGCCTACCACACCCCAAAGGACCTCAGCTCTATGTGAGTCTAACTATGGAGTTTGAGCTTTGATTAGAGATAGAATATGTCTTAGAATCACATCTTTTGGTGTGATTTTGAATTTTAAAATTTATATGTTTCCTTTTAGATATCATTTCCTTTTGTTTCAAATGATTTGGGTTTTAACTTTCTTGATGGCTTTTTCTATTCCTCCTCTATATGGATTTGGAAAACCAAACATGGGTATTAAAGATGACCTTTATTTGAATACTTGGGATAAGTTTGTTAAGAGAGATAACTTCAAATAGCATGGGGTCTAAGAGTCTCATAAGTTTAGGTGAAATAAAAGTGTTATCTTGACTTTGAACTTATTTTATCTAATAAGGAGTGAAAGAAAAGAAAAATCAAGAGGAATGACACATGGAACAATTTGAATTTCTTCAAATCCTAAAAAATGTGAAAAAAGGGAAAAAAGTATACAATGATAGTAAAGTTCATAAGAATGAGGGAAATGGAGGAAAACATGCTAACATAGATTGTTGTGTAGATTTCATCTAGCAAAATAAGCAAAAACTAAAGTTGAGAACAAAGATCAAGAACATGAGAAGGTGTTAATTTTATGAGGAGAGCCAGGTCTTATCCATGGTCTTATACTATAACTACATAAAATAAAAACCCAAGGGATGCCAAAAATCAAGATGAAAAACAAAGCAAAAGAGATGAGAAAAAAGATGGTAGTTTTGTGAGGGATGCCAGGTCCTATCCACGCTCTTACAAAGCAATTCACAAAATAAAAACCCAAGGGATGCCAAAACAACATTGGCAAGCAAGAAGTATGTAAAAAATAGGTAAAATATGGTGGTTTTATGAGTAATGTTGGATCCTATCCATGGTCTTACAAAGTAACTCACAAAAGAGAAACCCAAGGGGTGTTAAAAATAAGAAAAATGCAAGATACAAAAGACTATGGTACATTAAGAAACCAAAAAACCTAAAGGGAGGACTAAAGGTTTATGAAAGGGGAGGGAAATGATGTAGATAGAGGGACCCATGCTTAAGTAACCTGTAAAAATGTGTTAGATAGAAGTAGATAGAAATCAGGAAAAGAAGAAAATGTTTTAGGCAAAGTACTTTTTAAGGAATTGAGTGTTGGTGGGCTCTTTGAAAACATGGCCTTCGTTGGTTTGAAGGTGGCAGGTGCTTGGAAAAATAATATCTTTAACTAAATATGAGCCCCACTATTTTTTAGTGTATTTACCTTATTTTTCATGGGTGTAGTCTAGTTTAAGGACAAGATCACCAACATTAAAAGTGCAAATTTTAACATATTTGTTATATTGTCTGGCGATGTGAGCCTTGTATTGGTAGTTATGTTGTAAGGTAGAAAGATGATGTTCATCAACTAGATCAAGGCATGAAGACAAGTTTCACTTAATTATTCAATGGGAATAATTCCATGAATATATGTAATAAGAGAGGGAAGCTTAACTTCTAAAGGAAGAACTGACTCAGAACTATAGACTGGAGAGAATGGAGTTGCCTCAATGGCAATACGTATACTAGTCCAATAGGCCCAAAGTGCAGGGTAAAGATGAATATGCCAATCCATGTGAGTTTCAAAAATTGTCTTTTGGAGAATTTTTTTGAGAATTTTATTAGTGGCCTCAAATTGACCATTGCATTACAGATTATAAGGCATGGAAAATTTATGATTGATCTTGAATTTGTTGTAAAGCTATTTAACATGTTAATTTTTGAAATTACATCCATTATAAAAAATTATGATATGGGGAACACCAAAGTGGAAGATGATTTAGTTAAGAATAAATTTGGAAATGGTAGGAATGGTGACATTAACAAAGGGCATGGCTTCTACCCACTTGGTAAAATATTTATTAGTGGTGATGATAAAGACATGCCCATCTTAGGAACAAGGAAGTTTACCAATGAGATTAAATCCTCATGTGGAAAATGGCCAAAGAGATTCGATAATTTGAATTTTTATAGTAGGTGAATGGATAAGATCATCATAAAGTTGACAAGTACACTTTTTAGCATATTCAATTGCATCATTTTCAAGAGTAGGCCAAAAATAACCTATACATAGGCATTTGTTTTATGTATCATGTCTATTATAGTGACCATTGTAAATTCCCCCATGTGCTTGTTCAATAATATGAGGTACCTCATCTTGCATAACACAATAGAGAAGTGTACCTTCAACATTATGATAGTAAAGGATGTTGTGTCAAAATACATACTTTAAATATTGTTTGTGAATATGTGTATTTTCATGAGAATCTAAATTAGGAGCATAAGTTTGATGTTTTAGGAACTAAATGATGTCTTGGTACCATGAGCTTTGTCTAGTGGTAATAGCCTCAATATGATAGATAAGTGAATCTAATGATTGAGTTGAAGATGGAGTTTTTATTATTTGTATAAGAAAAGAATGATCAAAAATAAATTGATGAGGATGAAAGAGAGAGGTTAAAGAGGCAAGAGAATCAGCAATGGAATTTCGATCTCTAAGAATAGGCTTAAAAGTGAAAGAGATAAAATCCTTAGCAAGAGTGGTATTAATTTGATCATAGGTGATGAGGTTCTCACTTTTACATTGTTAATCACCCCTAACTTGATGGTAAATAATTTGAGAATCACTTAAAGCATGAAGGTATTAAATTTCTAAGTCAATAGTAGTTCTCATGCCTAAGATAAGAGCTTCATACTCAACCATATTGTTGGTGACATCAAAGGTGAAGTGGAAAGCTAAAGGAATGATTTTACTGAGAGGACTTATGAGAATGCAACCTACCCCACCTCCTTTAAGTAATTTATCACCATCAAAGTGAAGGTTCCAAGTATACTCATGCAAGTCAACATTAATTTCAAGGATCTCCTTGATAACTACTTTTGGTTTAGTAGTACCGAAGGGAGTGGAAGATTCATCTAGTTAATTAGATTCAAGATCAATGTTAAAGCTATGAAAATAATATTTAAGAGAAATATCTTGATTAATACCTTCAATGTAAAATATATTATCATCAGTAAGGTGATCTTGAAGAGAAGAAGTGGTTGGTATAGGAGTTGTGGTAAGTTTTTTAGCTATAACTTGCTCTTTGATAGATTTTTAAGTGATGAGGTAGAGATCAAATTCCATAAGTAATACCATCCATTTACCAATTCTATCTCTAGGAAGAAATGATTTAGAGAAGAAATGATGAAGAGGGTCAAAATGAATGATGACATAAGTAGTTTGGTAAATCATGTAATGATGAAGCCTTTTAGTTTTAAAATAGATAGTGAGGCAATCATTCTCAATTTTGGTATAACATGTTTCATAGTCGATGAGGCCTCTGCTAATGTAGTAGATATCATACTCTCTTCTTGTATCATATTTTTGGGCAAGCATTACCCCAACTGAAATAGGTGTGGAAGAAGTATATAGAATCAAAGGTTTAATGTTGGAAGGAGGAAAAAGTGTGGGTGGATTAAGCAATAACTCTTTCATATTATCAAAGGATTTTTGACATGGATTCATCCATTATAAAGTAGTACATTTCTTGAGAATGGAATTGATGCAGTGAATTTGATATGCCATTTTAGGGATGAATCATTTAATTGCCCCAAGCTTGCCTAAATAAGTATGAATATCAGGAATAGAATGATGAATGGGCATGTTGATAATAGCATTAATATTGGTAGGGGCAACATCAATGCCATGAAGAGAGACTAATAATCCTAAAAAATTTCTAGATGTGACTCTAAAGACACATTTGTAAGGATTAAGTATAAATTTATATTTAATAAGATGGTCAAAGATGATAGAAAGATTGGAAAGATGATTTTTATGATGTTTAGATTTAGCAATAAGATCGTCCACATAGGTTTCAACAATTTTTTGAATGAGATCATGAAAGATGTGTCATTACTCATTGATAAGTGGCCCCAACATTTTTTAGGCTGAAGGGCATTTTGACATAGCAGTAGGTGCCCCATTCCATGGTGAAAGTAGTCTTATATTGGTCCTCAAGGGAAATAGGAATCTGATTATATCCTGAAAAACCATCCATACGAGATAACATTTCGTAACTAGCCATGGAGTCAACAATGGCATCTATTGAAGGTAAGGGGAAGTTTTCTTTGGGACAATCAAGATTAATATTGAGGAAATAAATATAAATGTGGATGAACATAGTAACTTTCTTTTAAATAAGAAAAATGTTAGAAACTCATTCAAAATAATCCACTAGTTTAATAAATTTAGCATTGAATAATTTGATGATTTCCTTATGACATAAAGTTGAAACTTTAGGAAAAAAAATTATTTGATTTTGACATACAAGATTGGCATTAGGATAAGTAATCATATTATGCACTATAATGCTAGGGTCAGTACTAGGCATGTCTTTGTAGGACCAAGCAAAAGCCTCATGATATTTTTCAAATAATAATCTCAAATTATCATGTTCATTAGGTGAAAGCTCTCAAGAAACTATAATAGGTCAAGGATAAGATGGAGTACCATATTTGATGCGAGTGGTTTCTTTAATAAGTATGGCATTGCCATCTTGAAAGTGGTATGGTGCATTGGGTAAGGTAGAAATTAGATTTATTTTAAGATCAATGTTATCAATGAAGTTGTTGAAATAAGGAGTTTTAGTCTTAAATTTTCCAATTTTATGATGTTTTCAAGGAAATTGAGGTTCTCGAGAATAAAGTAACCAAGGATATCTTCGTCACCAGCCAAGGTAGGAAGAGGACCATAATATTCAACATCAACTTCAAGATATAGAATTTTATTTCCATGGTGATTAGATTTAGAATGTATCTGATGAACATTAGTTGACTTGGCATCAAGTGTAAATTTGGGAGTAGAATAAGTAGATAGATTAGAAGAGAATGGAGTGTTGGTTGATTCAGTGATGGGATAAGGATCTAATAGAATGATAAGATCCAAATGTGGTAAGGGAGATGTGAGAACTTTTAGATATTTGGAAGGCATAATTTTCTCTACCACCCAAGGAGTATCGATAAGAGGAAGATTGGTAGGAGGAACATGACCCTCAATATCTAACGTATGATCCCAAAAAATGGTATGCACATCCTGATTAAAAGCATGAGTTTGGGATAAGGTTTTATGATAATGTTGGGCATCCAAGTCTCTAGATTGAGATTGGGCCATGATATAGTTATCATCATATGTTGGAGAAATCATGCATGCTTGAGAATCCAAGGGAGCTTCAAAGGATGAAATTTCAATATTATTGAATGTACAAGGAGACATGATGAGAATATCTTGAAATAATTTAGCCAATCCAAAATCTTTACAAGTGAAGGCATCTTCTAGTAAAGAAGGCTCCTGAGCATTGTATGGAGGGGAAAGTCAGTAATCTCATCCATGAGGGAATAGTACGGTCTCTTGGTAAAAGAGGAGGAAGAAGCCATTATGAAATATATGGAGGTAACTTGGTGGTATTACAAGTATGTTACAACTCATTGGTCTCATCATCATTAGAATCCACAAGAGTAACTTGAAAATTAGGATTCATGTTGATGAACTCAAGATTTTAGGAATCATAAGAACACGATATTGTGATTTAGGATTAGGTAGTTAGATATTCCATGGGTTAGGATCAGCTTCATGCTTATATCATTTTCTATTATGTAAGAATTTAATACATTGAAAACTAGAAGAAGCAATGGCCCTTATTTGATGAGTCCATGGATGAACAAGGAGTATGTTTTAAGATAAAGGAAGATCAAGGACCATAAGCTTAGTTTAAATTATTTTTGGTCCAATGGTTAATGGAAGCCAAATACAACCAAGTGGATTTTGATTAGTCTTATCAAAACCACAACAAGTAAGATGAGTTTGTTTAATGTGATCCTTGTTATAACCAAGTTATTGTATAAGCCATAAATATGTGACATTAATACCAAAGCCTTCATCAACTAGAAATTTTCAAATAAGAGTGGTATTAATGGCTACTTTGATAAAGAGTGACAGATAATCAGCATGAAAAATAATTTCATCACTGATAATATCCTCTACAAGGAATTCAATAGAGGGCTTGGAAGAAGAACATGTGATTTCAATGGTATTGACATTGGTAGGTTGAGAATCTATAGACAGTGGTTCTTCATCTATAGAATATGGATCTTTAATTTATTGAAGTTATTACATAAGGAATTTATGATGATAAGGTGAAGTACAAACCAAATCCATAAGAGGAATCTTACAAGGCATAGATTTGAGTCCTTCTAGAAAATTCCAATGAGATTTGGAAGAACCAGCATGAGGTTTAGAAGGTAAATTAGTTTTGGAAGGTATAGATGTGGTTGGAGGATCAAAAAGAGGAAGTTGTTCCTCATGTGCTTATGAATCAATGTTAGTGGTGTTAGTATCTTTAAGAAGTTATTATTCTAAAGATGGATTTTTAGGCTTGGTAATGGGATATTTGTGAGCCAATTTATGATGATAATTGGCCTTGGTAGTGTTGACATATTGAGAGTTGTTATAATATTGGTCATAATTGGAATTAATGGAACAAACATTTTTAGAATTTGATTGATTATTTGAAGAGGATTTTTGGTTATTTGAAGTAGAAGCTCTGAAATTTTACCATTTTTAGGAAGTAGTAGTGTATTCTTGATTATGAATATTGATCATAGCTTCATGATTGAATAAATATCCAAGCATATAGGAGACAAAAATTATTAAGCCCTCTACAAGATTCATGAGAATGTCCAGTATCAACAATAAACCATCAAAAGAGATTGGAGTCAAACCACTTAAGAGGAGCATTGGGATAGATGAAAGGTTTCAAAGGTGGTAAAAATTGTTTCATATGTTAAACTAAAAGAGGTGTATGAGAAGGTGAAGGGATATCAGTTTTGGAAACTCCTTATTTGGTTTGTAGAGCATTACTAGTGATAGCATTATATATTTGGAAAGATCCCTTAAAGAGTTTAGGATTAGTTTTGAATTGTTTCATAAGAAATTCTTGACACTTAGCATGGTCAAGAGCTTCATTAAGTGTTTAAGGAGCAAAGGTTCAAACTTTATGTTGGAGAGTGGGAGTCAAATCAGTGATAGATAGTTTGAATAATTTTTCATCAGTCATGTTATGGTCATATTTATGAGCTAAATATTTTTAGCTTTTGATAAAGTCATGAGTTAATTCATTTGGGGATTGCTTAGCATTGATGAAGTGGCTCAGACAATTTTCAAGAAGATCATTGTGTTTAAATTCTTTAATCAAAAGACTAACCAAATCTTCAATTTTATAAATAGAATGTTGGGGAAGTTGATTATACCATTCTAATACATCATTAGTAAAAGTTTTCACTAAGATTTTAGTTGTGTCAAATGTATTAGTTTGGATCCACTCTTTGTAGAGGTTGACAAAGGCTTTAAGAAAAGAGGCAAGGTCTTTAGTCCCATCATATTTAATAGTTGGAGATATGTTACCAATATCAATGGAAATAATGAAGGGAGTTAAAAGCTCATTTTTAAGGGTTTTAAACATCTTTTTATTCATCATGGGTTGAGGAATAACATTACTCGAGGCATCCCTAAGAGGTGGAGGAATATAATTAGGATTAGCTTGAGGAGAATAGTTGAAGGTTGATTAGCTACATTAATTAAGTGTTGTTGAAGTTATGTCATTTGTTTGGTATTAAAAAATTTCATAATGTTCATTTTTTGAATGACTAGGGATAATAATTGGGTTGTATCGGGGAGGTGGGTTGGTGTTTTTAGGAGCACTCCCCAAATTGGTATTAGGGAGAGAATTGGAAAAAGATGGATTGTTAGTGGGATTATTAAGTAAACTTGTATCAATCACTCCCACATTAGTTTGAATATTTTGATAATATTTTTGGTGAGGAAAGGATTAGATCCATCAACTTCATCTTGAGGTATTATTTACACCATATTACAATTCATGGATGAAGGAGGAGAAGAGGTGCCCCAAGAGTGATGGTGCTCTTGGGAGGAAAAGAGAGGGAGAAATGAACATCCCATATAGTATCTAAATGGATTTAAGTTATCCAAGAAAACTTTTGATAGGAGACTTCATTTTGATTGAAGAGAGATGAATAAAATGTATAATTAGAAAGATAAAGAACTAGATTGATGAATAGAGAAAGCAAAAAATAGTACAGGATTGACTAGGTCAACCAAGCACATAAAATAGGGCCTAAAACTATATAGGGTCGACTAGGTCGATCTAGTATAGTAAACATAGGTAGGTAAAAAGAGGTAAAAGGGTCTACAAATTTTACAAGGTTGACTGGGTTGATCTGGTACAGTGAATAGGGGTTAAAAAAGGTACAAGGTTGACCAGATCAACCTAGTATAGCAGATGGGAGAAAGAGAAAGATGATAGCAAGTTATGAGATAAAACAAGGCAATTTTTGTAGCTAATCTAGGAAAGTAAGAGCTTAAAGGAAACAAGAAGTTAATTAGATTAATGTTGGCCAATCTAATTAAGACACACAAAAAAAATTGTGAACTAATGCTAGTTAATGCAAGTTTTTTCACACGCAATTAAGAAAATATCAAGAAATCAACTTGAAAATTAAAGATCTAACTAATTGGTCAACCTAAAAAAATTATTAAATTATTAAGATATGATTTTTAATGTGATGGGAAGTTGGCTATAAATAAGGTACTAGATAGCAATCTAAGGATGGTTTTAGGTAGTTTGGGTTGAAGGGACTGTAGTGGTAATGATACAAGCTTGGTATTGGGGATTACCCCCTCACTTCACACACTGCAGTGATAAGGGTGTCAGGTGCTTAGCTAGAATATACCATTAACCATGCTTTATACTTGACCAGAGCATCAAGTTGGCTTCCCTTTTGGTGATGATATCCAAGTAGGTTGGCCTAGGGTAGATAAAATGTTAAAGTGATTATTTATGTTTTTATGATTTGGTCATGTGTGCATAAAATATAAATAGTGAATTTAAGTGGTTAATTAAAAACCCCTGATTAGACTATGTGAACTATTCTAAGCATGCAAGCAACAAGAAAAGAAAGTGTGAACTAATTACTAGAAGATATGAGGTTAATTCCAACTTTGATACAAGGTATAGTGTTAACACTATATGCAAAAAATATAGAATAAGGTTGATAGGGTCGAACTTGTACTATGAAAGCAAGGTTTGAAAATGTACAGGGTTAGCAGGGTTGACCTAGTTATTTTAGATAGCACATAGAACACAAAAGTGGGTTGGTAGTGTTGATCTAGTTGACTATGTAAGGGAAGTTTTAAAGACTATAAAATGTGAAAGGAAAGATATAAAGGAAATAAATATAGAGGTAAAAAGGAACCTTGGTGGATCGAATATGCAATGAAGGAATATTACTTATGAAAAACTTTGAAGTATGCTTGAGAAACCTGCAAACTAGGTCAATAAAATTGATCAAACTATGTAAGAACCTATTGTAGAGTGCTAAAGATATACAAGATTGATTAGGTTGACCTAGTAGGCTAAATTTGAAAGTCTAAAAACCTATACTAGGTCAACTAGGTCGATTCAATTGCCTATTCCTAGAAACTAGTGCATAGAAGTTAGAAAACTAAATCGATAGATTCAATCCAATATGATAAAAATAATGACTAAAAGAATGAAAATAAGTTAAATAAATCCTAAAAGGGTTAGTTTCACATCAGGTTCACCAAAATATATGCAATCAAAAATGCATCATGTCTATAAATCAATCCTAGCTCAAAGAAGATAGAGCATACCTACACTTTTGATTGGGGATACACTTATTAAGCGGGAGCATGACCAATATGGAGATTTGTTAGACCTGATTAGGTGATCACTTGTCACAAAATATCATGCTAGGAAGGGTTCCAAAGCCTACAATATAACACAATAGCATAGTAACCCTAATGGAGTCATAAGGTTTAAAGCATTCACTTATTGTAATAACAAGAAAGTAAATCTAATATAGTGAAAACCAAATATTTTGGCACAAAGTGGGGGTTAGAAATAATATAACAAGTATGTGTAAGTAAATTCAATTAAATTAATTATGAGTAACACCCTAATAAATGAAATATGAAAGATAGTATCATTTGAGCCAACACTTATGCTACTTCTATCTACTAAAAGAGAGGAGAACAAAGTTAGAATATACTTACCTAAATGTGAACCTATCAAGACTCAATATCTCCCTTGGCTAAAGGGGATTTACAAGAGGTTGTTTTCGTTCGTAAGTATCACTATGAAATGCCAAAGCATCCAAGACTTATCCACAAGACTAAATTCTCCAGATAAGAAACCTAAGCTAAGTCTCCTCAAGTAGAATGGTGGAAGGTTAGATTGTGAAGAAGCATGAATGAATAATAACTCTTGATTACACATATGAAATAATGATGAAATGATATTGTATATATAGTTGGATTTTGCCTAAAATTCTTCTAGAAACATTGGTTGTATAGGGTTGACCTAGTCAACCCAGTGTGTTTTCAGGTACAATTCATTAGGTCTAAGCTAGGTCAGTCAAAAGGATAACAAGATAATAAAGTGAAAAATACCCCTAAACTATATTGGGTCAACCTAGTATAGTTGAATGACCAAAAGGGTATTAAGATAAGAAAATGAGGGATTGAAAGAATATAATACTAGAGGAATATTCAAGGGAGGAGAAACAGCTTAGGGAATAGTTTTGGGAGCTAGTTGGATTGGTAATAATGTGGTAAAAAGGGACAATAGTCTTTTGAAGCACCAAAGGTCTACCCACCCCTTTCTCAATACACCCCTTAAGGTGTGCACTTAGAGAGATTGAGCCTCGATAGGTTCTAGCAAGATGTAAAGCATTAGTATTTGATAAAAAATTTAAAATATTATGTGTATACACACCTTCCCTTAGGACTAGACTAGGCTTCTAAAGACACCTATTACATAATAGTAGCTTACCTTGTACCATGATCCTAACTTTGACAAGCCAACCACCTCAGAGGAATTACCAAGTTGCCTTTAAATTATCTCTCATCATAGAGATAATAGGTTACCTTTAAATGTTCTCTTGTCATAAGAATTATTTGACACATATCATCTCACCATGCATGACCTCAACTCTGACCTTGACAAAATTTACATTTGTCTTTACTTTGACATTAATTACAACAACAATGCTTCAAAAACAATAATAGGAATCATACCTCAACAATATCCCCCTTTTTCATTGAAGGAAAACATTCTAATATATCATATCATTCTTATTACCTCAAGCTAAATCTTCTTTGATACTTGGTATTTATTATAAATAGGAACTTTCTCCCCCTTTAACATTAATGATAAAGGGCCATGTTTTTAGAAACTTATCTAATCCTTAGACCTAAACCAATACACCTTTTCTAAGCTTAACACATATCAAGATTACATACCTACACTTGGATCATGATTGGTTCCCCTTATCTCCAAGAGAATTTAAGAGATTTTTAAAATTTTGACTTGGTTTGATCAATTCATCATGCAAACTCTCTATGACCTGTCTCTTATGATCACACTTGTAGCAGACTCTTATCTGAACCTTGAATTTGAAAGTCACTAAAGACCACAAAACTCCCCCTATTACCTAGCAACCCTTCATGCTTTTTTATTTCTAGCTGAGTGCCTCCATGAATCCTAATGGATTCACCTCTGCTCTAGTGAACTAGAATAGCATAAACTCAGTAAATTCCTAGATCTCCATGTCCTTACTAGACTAAACTTTCTTCATGATCCTTTTTGGCTAAAATAGTTATTTTTACTTGACTTATATAATTTCTATTTAAACACCATTATGAATTGATCTATTTGAATTGACTTCTTCATCAACAATCTAAGTTGATAGGGAGAATTCTTGGCCCTCTTTTGCATCTTGACTAGGCTCCACCATGGCAAATAGTCTACTTGGACTTGTAGATTGGTCATCAACTTTAGTTACATTAGGTTTCCACTTATTATCTTGTCTTCTTTCTTGTACTATATGAGACTCAACTTGAAAGAGACTTACAATGCATGAACATGATCCTCTAACATCTCTATACCATCTTCAAATATAAACATCATATGGTCTAGTGAAAACTATTGGTTTTATAGACCAATTTATCGACTTCACTACACACAGACCTCACTGAATTAGACAAGACATTTTGGATTCATTATTTTCACCACTATACTTAAAATATTTTTTCTAAGCATGAATAATACATATCAGCCCCAAAAAACATCTCCATGCACATGTTTTCATCACTTTATCGTGATAATACATTCATAATCATCTTCTCATCATTCCCTAGGTTTTTCACTATCTACACCATTAGGCATGTTAACAATTAGCTAACTTGGATAACCAGTTTATCACAATTGAGGACTAGAACCCATCAATAATCCTTCATGGACATGAAACATTAGTTTCTACCTTATTCCTCCATCCATTTGCATACTTTGACTTGGACAACTCTGACTGCTACAACAAATCTTTAAGAATTTAGCACTATCTTGTAGGGTATACTCATACGCCTAAAAACTCAATCACACATAGAGGTGCCCAGGAGATTTGAATACAACCTAAAATATCTTACCTAAGAGTACCAATCCATTATGAGAACTTTTGATCAATATTTTCAACATTGGGTCTTTATTAAGGTTCTAAGAGGGTTTAAACCTATTTTCGTTCTTAACAATCATTCATAAAGCATATCCCCTCAATCCAAAACTAAATCCTTTTAATTTTGAGATAGTACCCTTACACATATACCATGAATATTTTAGGTTCCCATGTAATGTTTTAATAAGCTAATGAGCACAAGAAAATCCTTCTTGGGTTGATAACCCTTCATTCTAAGCACTCAAGAGACCTCAAAACAACTTTTCATGCCTTTTCTTGCAAACCTTGACCTCAAACTACATGAAAAATATTGAAATAAAATGTCTCACCCTTTTCAATTCTTACATGATCTCAAATACCTTGACATCTAATCATGACCCCTCATTAGGCCACACTCTCTCTCTCTCTCTCGTTATTCTTCTAGACCTTGACTTGCGAACCACATTAGGCCTTAAAACTAACCTTCATGCCTCTTTTCATGTGCTATCCACCTCTTCACATATGAAAAAAACCTCTCTCATGCTTAATCACTACCATACATTCTTCACATGCCTTGAAAACAAATCATGATACCTCATTAGGCCAGGTAGGGTCTAGAAGTGATCTAGTTAAAGACTTGATTTGAAGGTCCTCCCCCTATAGGCTCATCTTGAGACTCTCATGAGTGATCCAATACCTCATATACATGCTCAATAAACCTCATACAACCTCTCATGCCTCTATTCATCCATCTTACCAAGTCTTCATACTCATACCTTCTCACAAGAACTTTACATGCCATGACTAAACTTCTTAAGCACTTGAAACTTGACAACTGGCATTGAAACACTTCTAAAAGTATGATCACATAATTACAAACAACCTATCATAAGTTTTTTATTACTTACTTAACCAAACTTCACTATGCACACCTTCTCATAAGGTCTAGACTAGGAATATCAAAACACCTTGTACTCAAGAACTAGTACTCAAACATGCTTATCTTAATGATATCAAACAAGAACACTCTTAAAAAAACACTCTCACACTAATTCAACAATATCTTTCTATTTAAAATTCTCTCGTGTCCTCATGCAAACCTAGATATTCATAACCATGATTTAATTCTCACTTGATCATCATACCTCTTTATGACAACACTATCAGCTTCAAGATGACTTGAGCCTTGATATCAGCCTTGACATCAACCAATAAAAGAGACATTAGGTTGCCTTCAAATTCTCTCTTACCTTCAAATTCTCCCTCATCACATGGCTTCCTTATCACATCAAGTACACAAGATCATACCACTCACCTTACATCTTCATCAGATGCACCTTGACATCAATGACAACACTTATCAAAAAAATCCCCCTTAATCATTGATGAAAAAATATTCTTCAATCTGATCACTCTCATCTCCCCCAGTCTGGTCAATCTCCCTTCTTGAGCTTTCTCCCCCTTTGACATTAGTGGCAAAGGGTCTTCCAAAAACTGCCATCTGGAATCACACCTTGTTGCAATAAAAACTCAACACAAAATATGAATCATTACAGGAACATGCTCCCCCTTAATCTATGCATACCTTCTTCAAATGAACTTAGATCTCAAAACCACTAACCTTGTCCTTGACATAATTTATATGACACAAATCTTTGATCACACACTAGGCCACCATATTCTTGTCATCAACTAAAGAATTAAGAGCTCCCCTTTGTCTTCATATCTTGAGTTCTTCTATGCTTATCAACAACTATACTTAGAGATTATGAACAACCAAAATATATCCCCCTCAAATCAAGCAGCCAACATGCTTTTGCTAATTAAAGAGTGTCTCCATGAAGCCTAAGGGATTCACCCCTTTCCATAGGTTAATATAATAGCACAAACTTAGTAGATTCCCAGATCTTCATGCTCTCACAAGATTGAATATCCTTCAGGATCATTATAGGATTAATTGGTACCTTAGGCTTGATCTATTTATCAACTATTTGATCAATAATATGAGTTGATAATAGACATTCTTAGCTATATTTCACATCTAAAGTGTGCTCTACCATATCAAACAATCCTCTTGGGTTTGTAGACAGATCATGACTCACCTTTACTATCTTTACTTTCCACATATTCATTTTCCTTCTCTCTTGCACTCTAGGGGATACAAACCTCTTATTTTGACTTGATGACCTTCTGACTCTATTAGGATAGAATATGTCAATGTGTCTCACATTATGACAACTATAGAAAATAACCTCATTCTTCTTTTTGAGTGATGATTCCTTTCATAATCCCATGCATATTCAGTTTTAGAATATCTTCTACACTATTTTGCTTTATGACTAAACTAATTTCATGAAAAATAGTAACCATTGAATGAATTAGCATACCTCATAGCATTAGGCTATCTGATTGGTCTTTTCATGTTGACCTTCTTATCTTCATTAGCCTTCTCCTTGACTTGATTTACCTTATTTTGATCTTTTTTGAAACCAAAACATGTCTTATCAATTTTAGACTTCTGACTACTCAAGATATTATCTTGAGCATTAGTACTCTTTTCAAAATTCATAAAGGTATTCAACTTGATAGATGTTTGATCCAACTCAAATTTCAAATATTCTACTTCAGTTCCATACCTGGTGAAATCTTACTCTCTATCTTTTAAGCTATCAGTGATTATCTCCATCTATGTTTCATTCTAATTGATGATCTCATCATACTCCTTGGATGTGTTACTCAGTTTTTCCTCAAACAAACCAATTTGTTCTTCATAGTCCTTAACTAATGACTTAAATTTATGATTATTCCTTTTTTATAACTTCAAATCCTCTATAACACTCACTAATTTAGCCTCAAGGTTCACTTCAACCTCTTCTTCATCTGATTCTTCATCATCCATAAGGATTTTCCCTTTTAAACAACCCTCTTTATATGTTTCTATAGCCATTTATAAGTTTTCATTATTTTCATGTTCATGTTCATTATTATCATCATCACTATCAAATGTACTTGTGTCACTTACATCAGATGATTTATTATCTTCTTTGATATAGAAAATTCTTTTGTTCTTGAATGACCATTTCCTACCTTCATACTTCCTAAAATCTTTCTTGTTTTTGTCAAGATTATAGACATTTTTATCATCACCATGATGTTCATCATGTTATTCATCATGCTTAGTCTTATCCTTTTTAGGACACTTAGATTTGAAGTGACCAATATTATCACATTTGAAAATTCTGAAAGGTAACTTGCACTTATACTTACCATATCCAAACCTCAATTTCCTAGTAAACATGGTTATCAGTTCATCATCATCAACATTTGAACATACCTCCTCCTTGACCTTATTAGATTTTGAATTCTTATCTTTTAATTTATATTCCTTATTAGGATTTATTCCTTCATTTATTCTCATCTCATAGGTAGTCAAGATGCCATGAAGCCCATTTATTTCCAACTTATCCTAATCTTGCATTTTCTACTTTAGACACCTTAGAATCAAACTTAGGAGTTATTGATATCAATACCTTTTAAAAATTATAGACTATTTCACTTCTTCTCCTAATCCTATAATGACATTGACCACTTCATCAACCCTCACTAGGTAGGATGCAATGGTTTCATCTTCATTCATCTTCAGACTTTCAAACTATCTCTAATGAGTCTGTAACCTAGACATCTTCACCTTGGTATCTCCTTCATAGATATTATTCAATTTTTCCATATCTTTTTGGCTAACATTTAATGCATCATAATCAAAAACTCTACCTTTGATATGACATATAAAATGGCATTCATTTCCTTGGAATTGCTCTCACTTTCCTTATTACCTACTGCATCAATTGGTGGTTTATGAGGTGGAGTGTTTCAATCTACAACTAAATTCCATATGTCATGGCCCATTAAATTTATATATTTCCTAATTTTATTCTCCAAAAATAATAATTAGTCCCATTAAATAATATATCCTTACTAGTAGATAAACCTCCTTGAACTTGACTATTGGTCATCCTTGCTTCTAGGATATCCTTTAGTCTGTTAGGCCTGATTCAAAGGACCAAGATCTAATGCCAATTTTTTGAAAAACAATCACTAAGGGGGTGTTGGGGTTAATAAGTGTCTCAAAAACATTTATGAAATGCCACTTAATCATACATGAACCATTCATACAAACATGAACATCTAGTAAAGCATATGCAACCATACAATATCATCAAACCAAATAACACATTATATATGTGGGAAACCCTCAAAGGGAAGAAAAACCACTAATATATATATATATATATATATATATATATATATATATATATATATATATATATATATATATATATATATATATATATATATATATATATATATATATATATATATATATATAACAACTAATATTTAGTGAATAACCAACTTCACATGGAGCACCAACCCCAACTAGTCATGCACCCACTCAACTAGGCTTTAACAAGCACCAACCTGCAAGGAGGTACCAACCCCCTAAATGAATCAACACCAACTTATCTAAATGATTGATTTTATCACATTTATAAAACTATATTTTTCACATAATATATGATGATCATATTCTTTATCTCTTCACAACCTTATCTCTTGCAAACTAACTTATAGGCTTCTTTACTCGACTAGGTCTCTTCAAGACTGATTAGGTCATATGACCTTGACCTTCATATGCAGACACACTTTAAAATCTTGCTCATAGATTATATACACTTATATTATGTTCTAAAATACCTCTTTATGCACAAAAATGTGCTTATTTTATTTGCCCACACTCTTCTTCACTCATTTAGGCCTAAAATTGCCTTGTATATATACCATTCCTTGCTCAATTTCCACTTAGTCAGATACTCACCCTTAAATTCCTATTTATTCCATGTAATAGGCCTTACAACATCTCATAAATATTATTAAAATATATATTGAGTCCCTTTTGGTCTATCATAACTCTATTAGACCTCATTTCACCTTTAGGTCTCATGGAGACCTAATTCTCTTAGGTCTACTTTCTTGGAACACTTTACCTTCATTGAAAAGATATATAATTTCATACATTGATAAAATAGACCCCATTAAATATATTATAATTTCCATAAAACTTTTTATCATGAACCCCTTCATGAACACTCCTTGTAGCATTATTCATGATTAGGCCTATGAACCTAAAAAAAATATGCCAAACAAAACTAAAGCATGTACATAATTTAATCATAAAATGATAAAAATAAATCACATGAAAAGAAACTCCATTACCTTAAAAACATCACCATGTGATTTATACTTCATAACTCAAGGAAAAAGGTCTCAAACATTCTTTGCAAATAGCCCACTCAAAACTACCAGAACACTCCAAAAACTAGTTATGAATAACTTGCTCTTAAACACATGAAAGGAACACTTCCCATGTTCACTAAAAATTTAAAAATATCCTTTGACATCTCTATGCCACTCTAAAATGCAAAAATCACAAGGTCTAATGTCAAATATTGGTCTTGTTGACCAATATTTTGATCTCACTATACACAGTCAAACCAGAACCAGACAAGCCATTTTGATTTCAAAATTTCATCATCTTAAACTGACTTCAAATATTTATAAAATCATGAATAGTAATTTAAATTCACAAAAAACAACATCAGACACTTCAACTCAAGGCACAGAGCCTCAAACTCATCACTACAACTTGTTTTCCCAAAACTGTCAGTTTACCTTAAAGCATAGTCATAGTGACAATGACTTTCAATACCTACATGACCAATTTCATAGACTTTTAATGGATTAACATGATCATATCACATCTCTATACCATATTCAAATATAAACATCATGTGGTCTAGTGGAAACTACTGGTCTTACAAACCAATTTGTTGACTTCACTACACACAAACCTCACTGAATCAGATAAGCTATTTTGGCTTCATAATTTTCACCATTGTACCTAAATTAAAAAATATATTTAAATAATTAATAGGACATATCAATCCCAAAAAATATATCCATGCACTTTTTTTCATCACTCTATCATGATAACACATTCCTAATCATCTTCTCACTATTGCTTGGGTTTTTCATTGTCTGCACCGATAGGTCTATTAGTGACTAGCTAACTTGGATGACTAGATTATCACACTTGAGGACTAGAGCCTATTCATAAACCTTCATTGATATTAAACATGATTCTCTACCTTCTTCCTCTATCCATTTCCATACTTTTACTTGGTCAACTCTGACTGCTACAACAAATCTTTGAGAAATTGACACTATCCTATAGGGTATACTCATACACCTATCAACTAAATCACACTTGGAGGTTCTGGGGAGAGTTTTATATCACTTAAAATATCTTACCTAAACATACCAATCAATTCTAAGCACTTTTGATCAATATTTTCAACATCGTATCCTTATTAGGGTTCTAGGAGGGTTTAAACGTATTTCCATTCTTAACAATCATTCATAAATCATAGCCCCTCAATCCAAAAAAAATGCCCATAATTTTTATCTAAGACCCTTCCCCATATACCATAAATATATTAGGTTCTCATGCAGAGGTTTGATGAGATAATGAGCATAATAAAATCCTTCTCAGGTTGAGAACCCTTCATTTTGAGCACTCGAGAGACCTCAAAAAAGCTTTTCATGCCTTTTATTGAAAAACTTGACCACTTAAAAAAAAATTCCTTACCTATTTAAATTATTACATTATCTCAAATACCTTTACATATGATCATAACCCATCATTAAACCACACTCACTCTCTTTGCTCTTCTAGACCTTGACCTACAAACCACATTAGGCCTTAAAACTGACCTTCATGCCTCTTTCCATCTCCTCTCTACCTCTCTCACATTCTCAAACAACCTTTATTATTCTTAAGCACTACCATACATTATTCACATGCCTTGACAATAGGTCATGATACCTCATTAGTCCAAGTAGGGTCTATGAGTGGTCTAGTTGTAGACTTGATCTGAAGGTCCTCCCCTTGTAAGCTCACCCTGAGACTATCATGAGTGATCCAATTCCTCATATACATTCTAAATAAACCTCATACAAACTCTCATGCCTCTATGTATCCATATTACCAAGTTACCATACTCATACCTTCTCATAAGGACTTTGCATGCCATGACTAGGTTTCTTAAGCATTTTAAACTTGACAACTAACCTTGAAATACTATTGAAATTATGATCACATCATGCCAAACAACCAATCACAATATTTTTCTTACTTACTTCACCAAACTTCACTATGCACACCTTCTCACAAGGTCTAGACTAGGCTTCTCAAAACACCTTGTACTCAAGAACTAGTACTCAAACATGCTTACCTCAATGATATCAAACGAGAACACTCTTCAAACAACACTCTCACACCACTATAACAATCTATTTTTGATCAACATTATCTCATGGCCTTATGAAAACCTAGATCTTCATAACCATGCTTTGATGCTCACTTGACCATCATACCTCTTTGTGACAATACTATCAACTTCAAGATGACCTCAACCTTGATATTAACCTTGACATCAACCAAAAGAAGAGACATTAAGTTATTTTCAAATTTTATCTTGCCTTCAAATTCTCTCTTTTCACATGGATTCCTTGTCACATCAATAACACAAGCTCATACCTCAAAGACCACTCACCATGCATCTTCCCCAGATGCACATTAACATCATTGACATCAACCTTGACATTAATGATAACACTTCTCAACAGTTAGAACTTATAGTGAAATACAATTTATAATCCCTTACCAACAATGCTTCAAGTCCTTATTTTTAAAATTCCACTATTATCAAAAATAATGGTTTAGGGCATTCCAAAAAGACATATAATTTGATTGAGGATGAATTTTGAGATAGTGACTCCAATGATGTTGGCTATTGGCATAGCTTCAACCCACTTTGTGAAGTACTCAATAGTTATAATAGTAAAGGTGTGGCCATATTTTTAATGACATAGATTGCTAATGAGATGTAATCCTCATATAGAGGAGAAAATAAGATTCAAGTGTTTAAATCTTAGCCAAAGGGGAGTGAATCAAGTCATCATGCAGTTTTCAAAGGTATCATTTCCTAAAAAATTTGATGGTTTCTTTTTCTAACATTTTCTAATAATAACCTACATAAGAATTTAATAGTTTTAATGTGGCTACTACAATGAGCCCATTAATTATCCCATGTATTTTTGAAGAATGGGGGCTACCTCATCTTAAATAATGTGTCAGAGTAGGGTGCATTAAAAGTTATGATAGCAAGTATATTTTTATTAAGAACATACTTCAAAAAAAATGATGTGATATTTATCATGGTAGTTGACCTCTAGAGGGTATGACATTTGGTTCTCAACATATTGTATTTATGTCATTATCCAAATATATTTTTATCTTGGTCATGATCTCAATTTGGAAAACAATATATTTTTCCTTGGGCATTGAAGTGAAATAATATTTCTAAATGTGTAATTGTAATTAAAATATTTAGTTATAGCATTTTGTTATGTTGGGATTTCCTCAATATTTAATGATGAAATCTCCTTAATGAGGTTGGTGGCAAATTAATAATATTTTTTAAAGTTTCCACTTTTGCTTTAGTAATCTCCATTGACTTGTCAACAAATGATTTGGGAGTCCCCTAAAGCATGAATTTAGGTTATGTCCATATATATGGTTTTTTGTATTCCTTTAATCAAGGCTTCATACTCAACCATGTTATTGGTAACATAAAATTTAAGTCAAAAGGAGAGAAGGATAATCTTTCTAAAGGATCAGAGAGGATGCAACTTGGCCCAATTCTTGAAAACACTCTTATCCATTGTATTTGAGATTATAAGTATCCTCATGCATTTTTATTGTAACTTACTTTTTTCTTATTTGGCTTATTATCTATTTTAGTTCGAGTAAGTTTTGTTTCACTTTATTCGAGGACTTGAGCCTCAATATCATCCTTGAAGTTATGGAAATGATATTTGAGGGATATGGCTTGATCAGTACCCTTGATGAAGAGTATATACTCATCAAGAAGGATATCTTGAATAGAAATTTTGGTGGGAATAGATGAAAATTTAAGTTGATCAGTGATTACTTGACCCTTGATTGATTTTTGTGTGATAATATGGAGTTCAAATTCTATGAGGAGCATCATCTATTTACTAATTTTTTATTAGTGAGAAATTATTGAATAATAAATGGTAAATGAGGTTTATATGTATGATAACATAATTTACTTGTTAAAACATGTAATATTTAAGATTTTTAGTGGAGAAATAGATAGGTAGACAAACACACTTAACATTGGTGTAGTGGGCCTCATAGTTTATTAATGCACAACTAATATTTTATATGACATGCTCTTTGTCAATCTCATATTTTTGTGAAAAAAATTCCCCAACTAAAACTAGGGTGGAAGATGTGAAGAGAATGATAGGTCTTTTAGAAAAGGGTGGTTGTAATGTAAGTGGTTTTGATAAATACTTTTAAATGTTTTAAAATTCATTTTGGCAAGCATCATTCAACTCAATATTGACACCCTTTTTTAATATGAAATTGATTGAATGTTTTTTATAGGAAAATTTGGGGGTGAATCACTAAATTTCTCCTAGTTTCTTGGGAAAGGTACAAATTTATGATATGGTGGATGATTTTGGAATGTGAATAATAGCATTGATCTTAGATGGATCAACATCAATCCCTTGCTTAGATGCCATGAACCCAAAATTATTTATGAGAATGACTTCAAAGACACAATTTTTAGGATTGATCCTAACTTTGAAATTGTGTAGGTACTCAAATATGATCCTTAATTCATGTGGATGATCCTTGTGAATTTTTTATTTTTACAAGAGATCATGTAGGTAGGACTCAATGATTTTTTGTATACGGTCATGAAAAATATGAGTCATGAAATGTTGATAATTTCCCCCATCATTTTTAGGGTCAAATAGAACTTTGAATTAATAATGCATGCCACACTTAGTGGTAAATATTTTCTTATGTTGATCATTAGGATAAATTTAAATTTGGTAGTATCTAAATACAAATTTCATTAGGGAGAGTATCTCACATCTAGCAGTGGAATTGGTGGTAGCATTAATAGAGGTGTAAAATAGATTAACAAAGGATTGCATAAATATTACATGATTATATTCACCAAATAGATATCCTATTAAATAGGATCATAATAGTATCCTATTAAAATGAGGTCAGCACAATGGTAAGCATAAAATAGACTTACCTAAGTAACAACATAACAAGAAGTGGCTATAATACCACAATAACAAGATATAATAATATATTAAGATTTAAATAAGCTTATACAAATAATCATTATAATACCCTCCCTTAATTATTGAACTATAAACAACTCCAATCTTATCTCATAATTTTTATTTTTATTTTTAAAAAACTTTACACAAAGCTTTAAAGTCAAATTATATCAATTGACTTTTTAAAGGTAGACAACAATAAAAACATGTGCCTTCATTAGTAACCAACTATTAGATGTAGTGATGATGAAATTCAATGTGATTTTTAATAACATGAAATATTATATTCTTCACCATCTTTAGTACACTTTGGTTGTCACACTAGATATGTTTAGGTGTCGATGAATCAAGTTGAAGATCTTCCAATACTGATTGAATCCACATCAACTCTTTACCTACACTAGCAACTTTAAACTATGCATTAGTAGAAGATAATGCTAATATATTCTAAAGCTTACTCTACAATGAAAAGGTTCTTGAACTAAGAGTGAATACATAACCTATTTTAGACTTTCTAGAATTAATTGATCTTGCCCAATATGAATCAGTATGCTGTGTTATTTCAAAGTTAACAGATTATTTATACAGAATGCCAAAGTCAAGAGTACCTTTGACATATATAATAACATGCTTTACAGCTTGCCAATTTTATTCATGTGTTTTATCCATGAAGTGAGAAAGATAACTTATTGTAAAACATAAATATGGACTACTAGTAGTAAGATAAATCAAACTATCTACTAATTATTGATACATTGTTTCATTGATCAGTGGTGAATTAGTGTTAGTCAAGAGTTTTATCCAAATTTCCATAGGTGTATTAATTGGATTAAAATCATGCATAATGAACTTTTCTAACAATGATTTTGAAATTTTTTTTGGGATACAAAAATTGTAACACTGTAAAAACTCTACCCCTAGACAACATTGAAGCATGCTTAGATCAATCATTTCAAACATAGAACAGATGTTAGATTTCACCTATTTAATAAAATAATTGATGCTTTTAGTGATGTCAAGATCATCAATATATTCAATTAGAAACATTATGTTATCACCAACTATTTTAACATAGATAGTAGATTTTGCATCAAAGCTTATAAAATTGGACACTAAGATATTTATCCATTTTGAAGTACCAGGCTAAAGGAGTCTATTTAATTCTATAAATGGAATTCACAAACCTAAATACTATATGATCTTTACAAAGAATGTAAAATTATTTTTTTTGTACCATATACACCTCCTCCCCTAAATCTCTATTCTAGAAATACCTGCCAACCAAACTAAGCAGCAATAGATATAACAATTATGAATGTTGCCATTTTCAATATAAGAGAAAATGTTTATTCATAATCTACTCCCTCTTCTTGTGCATAACCTTTTATAATAATTTGAGATTTATATTTGTCTAAAAAACCATCTAATTTACATTTTATCATATAAATCCATTTTTAACCAATGTATTTCATAACTTGGGGTAGCTCAGAATAAAACCAAGTACCATTATTTATGAGTGCATCATACTCCACCTTCATGGAAAATACCCATTCTAACTTTTGTTTAGCATCTGCATAAGTATTAGGCTCAAAATTTGGTGAAACAATGGAATTGAGATCAAAATTTACCTACTCAGGATTTTGTATTACTTGTTTCCCTAATATTTTGGAACTATATTCCAAAGAAATTAGAAGGTCCTCTTGTTGAATATCTTGCATTATGTTATATTACCACTTTTTTAATTTGTGTTGACTTATGGAACCACCTATTTTTCCACTAAGACCTTCCATGGAGCTAGACTATTCTAGTGTTTTCATTTTTAAGTATTATTCCATTTTAGTAGTAGAACTTAATTCACATTCATCAGTAAGAATCCAAATATTACTAATATCTATAGGTTTACCATATTTAGATAAATAAGGAAATTTATCATCTATTTTGACATCTTTATGCACAATTACTTGATTTAAAGAGATATATAGTAATCTATATGCCTTGGAATTCTCACTATAGTCGACAAACATATACTTTTGACTCTTTGTATCTAAACCACTTATTTTCACTTTAGCGATCAATGCAAAATTAGTACAACCAAAATGGTGTAAATCACTTACATTAGGTTTTATTCCTAACCATGCTTCTTATGGAATAACATTCTACACAGCTTTACAAGAACTCCTATTCAAGATGAACACTATAGTGTCAGCAACTACCCACTACCAAAAAGATACATTCATGCTTTTCACCATACACTATGCCATCTCCATGATAGTCTTGTTATTCCTTTCCACTACTCCATTTTGTTGTGGAGTTTAAGGATTTGTATACTACGTGTGTATATATTCCTTTATGCATTATGCATTTAATTTATTGGAGTTTCCACCATTGTCTAACCTAAAGGTTTTGACCTTTTTATACGTTTGATTTTCAACCATAGTTTTCCATATAACAAAATTAATAAAAAATTATGATTCATTCTTAAGAAATTACATCCATATTTTTTGAGATAAGTAATAAACTATCAACAAGAAATAAATGGCACTAGATACAATGCTAGTTTTCATAGGACTATGAAGATATGCACATACCAAATCTAACACACATTCAACCCTCTATGTTTTACCAATAGAAATAGGTTGCCTGATTTGTTTACCCAACTAACATCTTTCATAAACATATTGATTTTCTTGAATAGATGGAAGTCAATTCACCATTTTTTTTTTACTTAAGAATATTTAAATACTGGTAAATTAAATGACTATATCTCTCATGCCACAGAGTATTAAATTACTCAATTATTTTTAAAGTATATTTTTTTACTGATTTAGGATCTACAAGTTTATATAGACCCCTTTCCCTTATACTAATAGCAATAAGGTTATCATTGAGTGTAGTGACATTACATTTGTTTCCTTCAAACTTATCTACCATTTGTTTGATTTTCATAATTCCACAGATGGTTAAAAGGTTTTTATTCATATTTGGTACATATTTAACATTAATAAATGTATATTTGTACTCATTTTTTTAAATGATTTGTACATTCCCACATCTTATAATTTCATATGTCCATCCATCACCTAAGTAAATGGATTCACTACTAATATTATCCTCAATTAAGTTTACATACAAATCTCGGTAATACATGTAGTGTCATGAGGCTCCTGAGTTGAAATACCAACTTCATGACTCATATGATTGGTCTTGTGTTGCTATAAATTAAATTTAGTATATGTCTCTTCTTCTACTTCTTGTGTAATATTAGCATGTATAAATTTCTTGTTTGAATTATCCATATCATATTTTCTATTTCTATAATCTTTATTAAAATGACTTGGTTGCTTGCAATAAAAACACTTCCATTTTGTTTTCTTGGAATCACTTACACTATTCTTAGAATAATCTTTGTTTGCCAACCATTTCCCCTTGCCTTGTCTTTACCACAAAATTGCTTTCTATAGATGTGGATGTTGAATCTAAGGAATGTTTTTTTCATTTTTCCTTTTATATGAGAAGAGTGGACAACTGCTCAAAGTCTAATATATATATCTCTACAATCATGTGTAATGAATCCATAAAGGAATCATATGAACATAACAAGATCAATGAGGCATTGATCATCTAAAGGATTTCCTACTACCTTCAACTGATCACATATGTCTTTTAACTATAAAAATATTTAGGAATAGAACTAAATTCTTACATCTTAGTGGAAAATAGGATATTTTTTTAGATACAATATTATGTTGGCTTTAGAAGCCTGATATTTGGTCCTAAGATGTTTCCACAATTCTAGTGCACTATTAGAATTTATAACTTATGGAATTAAATTATCAGCTATAGATAGTTTCAATATCATTAAGGCCTTACAATGATGCTTGTCATACTCATCAAGTTGTAAATCTGGTCTATACTCTTTACCGAGTAAAATATGGTCTATATTTTGATACTCAAAAATTGAAAGTATCTTATGACTCCACAAACTAAATTTTTTGCCATTCAATTTTTAAGAATATGGCAAAAACAAATTTTTAAAATTATCCATTTTTATATTTTTTTAAATAATTAAATGTGACAAACTATAATGATTTTTTACAAAAAAAATATTTTTCACACTGATTTTGTCTAAAACTGGACAATGCTACCAATTTTTAGTAAAACAATATTTACCATTTGTGATAAATTAGATTAATTATTTCCCATAAAATTGTGTAAAATTTATGAAAATAAATAAATCTAAAGTTTAATAACTCCATTTGCAAAAAAATACTTTGGATGTAGACAAGGAATCAAACTGTACAATGTGGAAAAAATTTAGGTAATCTAATGTATAATTTTTTTACAACATAATTAACCATACCATTTTTTGAGGAGAAGTGTCTTAGGTAAATTTAAAAGTTTTATTTTTAATAAAACTTTAAACTATTTTGATTTTTGCCAAAATTATGCATGTATTTTTAAAAACTTTACATAAATTTACATAAATAAAATTAGCCAATAGTAGAAAACATGTGTAGTAGTAGAATGGTGCACTTCTTAAAATGGTGCTCTTTGCCTCCTATTCCTTCATGTGACTTGATTTGATCAACAAATCACTAGTTTTGGTAGAATTTAATATTCCTTATCTCTTGGTGCCTTTTTGACTAGGGTGTGTGCAATAAAAAATAAAATAAAAATGCCAAGTTATATCCACAACATCGTACCATACCTCCAGGCATTTTCATGCTCTATTAAAATACTTAATGACTCCTTTTTTATATTCCACACCTTAGATAATACGTGTTATACCTCTAGGAATAGCTTATAGGACAAAAATATCGATTTTCCCTTGCCATGCCTCCTTTCTAAACACATTTCTTCTCTAACACCTTTCTTGGGATGCCACACTCCTCCTAAAACACCTTAAATCAATAAAAATTCCTCAAAATAGGCCCTTCACCAATAAAAACAATTTTCTCAAGGTTCCAACACCTTTTGGTAGATCCACTCCTCATCAATTGAGTGTTACTCCATAATAAATTAACGTATAAGATAAAAATAATAGTTTTCTATGTCATTTCTACCATGCCACCCTTTCCAACTCCTTCTAAGGTCTTCTTGTATACCTCTGCCATGCCTTTTCTTCTTTCTTTGCCGATTAATGCTCTCTTTACATCCTCTTATCATGTCTCCTTTACAAATAGAGGTTTATTCTCATTCAAAATCTTCATCGGGGTTTCTTCCTCCCTAAAACAATTTATTCACAAATATATCCTCCTCCCAGGCTCATGAACCATGAGCTCTAATACCATGTAAATATATTAACAAATGATTACATAAAGAGTATGTGATTGTTTATCCACCAAGGAGATAGCCTATTAAATAGGCTCATAACAAGCTCCTATGAAAAAGGAGGTGGGAAAAATAGTAACATAAAATAGACTTACCCAAGTAACAACATAACAATAAGTGGCTATAATACCACAACAACAAGATAAAAGAAGATATGAAGCTTTAAATAAGAATATAAAAATAATTATTCTAATACTAGTGGAAATTTGAAAGTTTTCTTTAGGATATAAAAAGTTGATATTTAAAAATTCGATACATATGTGAGTGACCATTGTAAATTTATTTCAAAAAATGACTATGTTAGAGACTCATTCATAGTAATCCATGGTCTTGATAAAATTAACATCTAATATTTTATTTTATTTTATGACAAAGCTTGGAAACATCTTCAAGAAATTTGTGTTGCATTTATAAAATAGGATTCATGTGGGCTAAGTGATATAATTGTGAACATTAGTTTTAGGATTTATTTTGGGCATATCATAGTATGTATAAGAAATGATGTCCTTGAATTGAGTCAGTATGGATTGATAGTTGTCTTTCTATTCAAATGTGAGAGAAGACCCTATTTTGACAATGCTAGTTTCTTCAATTTTCCTAGATTGATATCATTGGTATATTTATTTAGCATAGCATTAACATCTTCAAAGTGATATGGTGCAAGTTGTAACTTGGTGATTTATTTTTTATTTAAATCTACATTAGATATAAAGTTGTGAAAATTTGGTAGTGTGCATTGGCGAGTGATTTGGTCTTTCATTACATGAAAGACTTATATAATAACCTCATCATTTGGTAAGGTGGGTAAAGAACCATTTTATTATAATTAAATTTTGAAATCAATGTATATATTACCTTGACTATCATTTTATTCATGATTCTATCTCACATCTATGACTTTAACATCTAAGGTAACATATTAAAGTATAAAATGAGTTCCAAAAAAAATTAGGTATCATCAGTTGAGTGGATGGCATTGAAATTTAATATACTAGTTAAATATCATCAACTTAGCCAATGGCATTGTCTTATGTTTATGGTGATTAAATTTCATCAGCCTTGTTTATGGCATCATAAATTATTATTCGCAAATGACCATCATCAACATGGCCTATGGTGTCAAAATATATATTTGTAACTAAACATCATTGGCCTAACTAATGACATCATAATTATCTATCCATAACTAAACATCATCATCCAAGCTGATGACATTGAATTTTAATAGTTTTTTATGAGTTTTTAAGAGACTAATTGTTATGGGTTTTGTTTAATATAATTTAAAATCCACCAAATTATCCACCTAAGTTCTTCTGATGGAATCTTGAAAGGAGGATTGAAAGGTATGTAGTTATCTTCATCATCACTAGATTCAAATTGATGATTATCAATTTCATTAGAAGTATCAACCATTTTGGCCTTAAGGTTGAAGGCATGCCTTTAAGAAAGAGTATTTTGATAAAAAGGTACATCCAAATGCCATGCTTGAGCTTGGTAAATGATATAATCATCATCATTGGATTCTTTAATTTTTCAAGATTTTATTATACTATGATCTTGTTAACATTTATCATGAAATGTGTCTTTGGAAGATATTTCATTTTCCTAGAAGTTATAGGAGAGACTAATAGGGGATCTTCAAAAAGTTTACTAACCCCATTATCATTATATTTGAATAAGTCCTCATCATATGTGGCCTCATAGGCATTGAAAGGGGGATCTTTTTCATGATCTTCAAATAGGGAAAGTATTATACTCCTTAGTAGGATGGATGGGGAAATGCAATCAGTCATGTGTTTGGGTAACTTAGAAGTGTCAAAAATATTTTGAAGTTTGTTTGGATCATCATCATTGAAGTCTACAATGGTGAAATGGAGATCAGTGTGTGTGTTGATGTACTCATGTAATAGTTTGTTGTTGATAGTGTTAGTTGTACTAATTCTAAATTATTTTTTAGGATTTTCTAGTTTTAGATCACATGGGTTAGATTCAAATTCATGTTTGTATTAAATGTTTTTGTGAGTACATTTTTTCATTATATGTGTGTGTGTGTGTGTGTGTGTGTGTGTGTGTGTGTGTGTGTGTATGTGTGTGTGTGTGTGTGTGTGTGTGCGTGCGTGTGTGTGTGTGTGTGTGTGTGTGTGTGTGTGTGTGTGTGTGTGTGTGTGTGTGTGTGTGTGTGTGTGTGTGTGTGTGTGTGTGTGTGTGTGTGTGTGTGTGTGTGTGTGAAAGTTGTTTACATTTATGAACTATGTCTAGTTATTATTTCATGTAGTTATGTTATTTTACTTATTGTTCCTAGTTACCTAACATAGCCTAGTTGTTAGGATCCATATTTGAGGTTTGGTTTGCTCAATTTATCGAAGTTTCTCTTAAGGGGGGTGTTGGTTTCCATTTCACCTTTCATATTTTAAAATTATTTAGGTTTGTGTAGCATAATTCATGTAAAATTATGCACTATATCTAATCAATATTTCATGTAGTTATGTTATTTTTACTTATTGTACATGGGTACCTAACATAGCCTAGTTTTTTGGATCCATATCTAATATTTTCCTCATTTTATCACTTTATTTAAGTTTTTATTAATGAGGGTCTTGATCACCATTAAACCTTTCATATCTTAAGACTACATATGGTAGTATATCTTACTTCTTCCTCTCCTTTTATAGAGTATGTTTTAAGGGCAGATGTTAGTTTATATTAGGACACACATTTTGTATATTATAAGATGCACTTGTATTAATATTCCTTATAGATAAACACATATTTATGCAAAAATCAATATCTATATCTTATTTAGAATAACTTATTATAATTTAATTATAAATAAGAATCTCTTTAGTGGTTATCCTGAAATTAGAGTTTGTCTACTTTTAAAAGATTCCCTAAAAGATAAAGATGCCTTGCAACCCTAAACTTCCTTACTTATCTATATAAAAAGCTAAAGGGCATAGGTAAAATTTGATCTTCAAATTTATTTTGTATTGATTTTGTATACTACTATGAAGAAGGCCATTGACCCTCCTATGCTTCTAAGTTTTAATGAAGTTCATTTGGTTCATCATCATTGGAGTTACAATGGTGACATGTAGATCAGGTTGCATGTTGATGTACTCATGTAATAGTGTGTTGTTGATATTTTTTGGTGTACAAATTATAAATTATTTTTTAGTAATTTTTAGATTGAAATCCCATGGGTTAGAATCAACTTCATACTTGCATAAAACATTATTTAAAATACATTTTTGCATTATCTCATAGTGGCGATATTTTTGTGCATTTATAAATTATCTGTAATCACTATTTCATGTATTTTGGTTAATTTTACTTATAATACATGGATTCCCAACATGTCCTAGTTATTGGTGTAGAAACTTAAAATTGGACACTTTGTGATAATTTTAAACAATCAAGCATTATATTCACACTAACATCCCTAGGCTTCACTATTCATCACCCCTAGTCAATTAATCTTTTATTTCATAACCATTTCCAATCCATAAAATTTTCATCCTATTCCATTAGTTAATTAATTCAAATTAATTATCTAATTATTTCCTAATTCCATGGATTTCGAATATCCAAAATTATCAAAATCTAAAAATCAAATAATCCCCACATCATGACATCATTTTCCTTCCCCTTACACTTTCTAAATTTCAATGATGCCACAATCTCTGCCTATCCCCCATCATGTGAATTTTATAATCTAAATATACTTCTTTTCAAATTTTAATGATGTCACAAGCTCTGCCTGTCCCCCTCATTTGAATTTTATAATCTAAATATTCTTGTCTCCAAATTTAACAATCCACCTAAAATTTCACTAACCTCCACTATCAAATTAAATAATCTTATTTAATCCTCCATGGGTCCAATGTCCCTACATGTTTCCACTCCTAATATTCCCACTAAACAATTTAATAATCTCCCATAAAATCAATCATCCTCTATCATTGATTGCCAACCAAGATCAATAGCTCTCATTAATCAAACCAAATATATAAATGGAGTCATTCACCTCAATTTCCACTAAGCTTGAGTCATATAATGAAGTTTTGTCTAAATACTATCCATCAAATATTTAACTCATCAAGCCAATCAATCAAACATCAACATTGCAAGGAGAAGTGTTTTTGAATCACCAATGTGCCTCAATCAAGCCTTTGTAACTACAAACACAATCAATCCAAGAATCATCCAATCTAAAAAGAGAGAAAGTGAAGGTATGTTATTTGGAATTTAATTATTTACTTATTTACTCCTCCTTAGATATATCATCTAAAGTAAAATAGAATAGATTATTTAACATTTCCATTTATTTTAGCTTTTGGCTAACCATCTAATAACTTTTTCTTGTGTTATATTTTAACACACCCAGTGGGACTACGCACCCCACAACCATATTTAAAATTAATGACCCTATTTTATAAACAAATAGTAACTTTGTTTAATTCTAATATTTGTTGTTTCAAGTTTCTTATCAAGGATCTTTCTTTTTAAGATCTAAGTTTCTTTTTTATTTTTATTTTTTAAGTTAATCTAAATTTTGTTTAAAATTAAAAATGGTTGTTAAAATAGATTTATATTTTAATCTGTAATTTGGGCTGATCTGATTTTTTGTAGGTTGGTTCAGATTTGGCCTAAAAACATACTATCAAAATTTTATAAAAATCCAAATTGTGGTTTAGGATATATTGTTAACATAGTGACTAACCCTTTTTTATTTTATTTTCTAACTTTTAAGTTTTAAGTTTTTTAATTCTTATTTATTTATCATTTTAACTTGTATTTTTATTGTTTGGTTTACCTTTTAAGTATTTTCTGTGTAGGTTTCATTTTTTAAAGACATTTCGAAACAAACTACTCACTTTTTTAGAGATTTGCTAGTCAAAGAAAGTGGTTATTATCAAACATAAGACATTTCCATCACATTTTTTTTGGTGTTTGGTTCTCTAAAATATTTTTTGTATTTCATTGCTTGAGTGTTTATTTTTTATGGTTTTAATAAATTGGATTGTGTATGTTCTCCTCTTGCCCCATTATGGGATCATGGGTAATCAAAAACACAAATTACTTGATTACTTGTTTGTTTAATTAAGCAATCTAATTTCATTATAAATTTAGTGGTGTGTGTCATAAATTTTATGTATGCTTTTTTTTTGGCATTACATTGGTGATGATACTTGTAAATAAAAATTGAATTTGTGATTTTTTGTTACCTTGATTGTGCTTGTGTATGGTCTTCCCTCAGCATCACATTGGTGATAATACTTGGTGAAATGTTCCAAATTGAAAATGATATCATTAGTAAGGTCTAACTAAAGTGTTTTTAAAAGACATTTTGCATCAATCTCATGCTAGTGCTCCAGTGTAGACAGAAAAACCCAAGTTTTTTATAAGAACAAGAATGTAATGGGTGATGGAGTTATAGAGTCTAAACATGTGCAAAATTTTCAAATAAGACATATACATAATGTCCTATCCAATCCAAAAACCACTCTTAAGAGCCCAAAAATCAAGACTCCATACCAAAGGACGATCCTTTATCCTCTTGGAGAACCCATAGAATCAGTTTTCCAATAAATTATTGTAACAAACATGATTGTATTTCCATAAACAAAGCATTTTAAATTGGGATAGCCTAAACCTCAATGGTATAGAGATGATGGATATTATGAGTATCATCATATTAAAGATCGTTCTCTTTATTGATACATGCAACTCAAACATTACATTCAAGATCTATTAGATCGTGGTGATAATGAGCTCAAAAATTAGGCATCCACATCACATAATCAAAATATGGGAATTTTTAATGATCCATTTTCAAAACATGATCAACAAAATTAGCAAAAATGAAATCAATATCACCACCATGGTCAAAACAATAGCACCAATCATGTGTACTATCACAATGCTTTGCATAATTATGATAACATAGTGGCCACTATCAAAATTAATTATGCCATCAACCTAGCACAACTCAACATGTTAGAGTCATTACCCCATGACCTTTAATGACCCAATCTAACAACCATGTCCAAGCCTTAGAATGTGATGTTACTACTAGGTGTCCAAAGGTCACAATTCAAGGACCTTCCACATTAAAATCCCATAATCAACTCCCAAATCCTTCCATGTCCAAAACAAAATCATCTACATCCACAACTAAAAAGCAATATAACCTTACAAAACTGTTGGAAAATACTCCTACACATATTTCCATCTTGGATCTATTGTGAACATGCTCTACTAATAAGGACATCTTACACCAAACCCCAAAATAATCAAAGGTACCCACTGATATTAACCCCTCACAATTTCAATCACTTGTAGGAAATTTTTCCTCGCGTCAACAAATCACCTTTGGTCACAATGATTTTTCATTAGAGGGACCATCCCAAAATAATCCTCTCTACATAAAGGTGATTTTTTCCAAGCACAAAATCAATTGTGTACTCATAGATAATGGGTCAACACTAAACATTTGCACACTCAAGTTGATCAAGCACCTCAAGTATTCAAAATCATAAATGGAATCAAGCATCATTACCATCAAGGGATATGACAATGTCTAAAGAGAATCATTTGGCACTATTTATCTTCTCATCATTATTGGGCTTCTCACACATCAAACCCTATTTCATGTCCTTGAATTGACCTTTCGTATAACCTCCTCCTTGGTTGTCTATGGATTCATGGCATGTATGTCATTCCTTCCACTTTACATCAATGTATAAAATTATCACACTTTGGTATGAAGATCACAATCCTTGGTGATACACAAGCTTATCAATATTGTAATATGTTGGAAGTTGAACATTTCCATAGCCATCATTGTCCCATTACATATTATGCCCCTAAAAAGGACAAAAAATATGCTTCCAAGTCCTAAATCACCATACATTCATTTAGATGATCTTCCATCCACATTCAATAGTCCCCATCCAAAAGCATCTGCACACTTCACAATCAAAGATAAAGGTTATGGAGAATATGAAATGAAAGATGTTTTCCATATTAAAAAACTTCCATTATCCCCAAAAACTTGTGGGAGGCCTAACATGGCATGGTGAAAGAAATCCATTTCATATAAGGTATGTTATTTATCATTTTCCAAGAATGGTCTTCTCAATAATGAACAATTAAAATATCCTGGTAATTCATGGCTATATGGAGATGGACTAGCTTCATGTTATGAAACAACAAATATCCTATCCTTAGCAAGATGTTAGAAAAGGTACAATCTTAGGATCCAAGGAACAAGGAATTATTGAGCCTATCCCATCTACTCAACATGAATGATAACATGGCATAAGATATAAACCACTTGGAATGGACCCCCTTGATCTCGAAATTGATACAACTATGATGACTAATAATGAATTTCCCAGCAATGACACAAAGTCCTTTTATAGCATCTACAATGAGCTTGCCAATACTAATCTTTTTGATACCAATGCAATCCTTACCATCCATTTAGACTTCCCTTATCCCAACCTCATAGACTAGGACCAACAAGATCACGTACCTTTGGACATTTTTTAGAATGATGTGATAATTACATAATTTTTTGGACTTAGAGATGGTTTCGTGCTTAGGGACCATAATAAGGGATTTGAAATTACTTTGGACCCTACTGCCTACTTTGGAGAGCAAGTGGATTTCCTTAGTCAATAAAATAAATAAAATAAAAAATTAATGTCCTGTGGTGAAAACTTATTTAAGGCACTATAGGATAGTGAAAAAAGTAAAAAAAAAGATGTGTTCATTGGTGAAATATTTATAAGGCACCAATGAATAGATAAATCCACTCTCTTCATCATAAATCATAAATAGAATTCCCCACATCATCTTAAATTTAGATGTTAGTCCTGAGGAGCAGCACATATTTGAACAATTGGTCTAAGAATCTTTGCAAACACTCAATGAGTGGCCATTTCCTAAGATGAATGACTCTAATTCTTATTATATGGGTGAGCTCAATGAATAAATTAGGTTGCAATAAGATGAATATTACCAGTTCCCTTCAGTACCTACTTTGTTAGAGAATGATCCCACATTGTTTGTGGAAAATACCATTAAACTCAACCTTATTATAGAAAACATTCCATATATAATTAATTTCATTGCCTCTCTCACTAAAGAGGAACATGAGCCCATCATTTTTATACTCAAACAATTCATTGATATCTTTACATGATTCTATTCTAACATGCCTAAATTAGATCTGTCCTTGGTCATCCATCATCTTGTAGTGCATCCAGACACCAAACCCATCAAGCATAAATTACAAAAAATGCATATGTGTATTGCCATTTTGAACAAGAAAGAACTCAAAATAATATTATAATCCAATTTCGTTAGACCTATTTATTATTTAGAGTGGATCTCCAACATTGTTCCTATCAACAAAATATCCTTGAGAATCTACATTTGCACTGATTTCCATGATATCAATAAAGCTTGCCCAAAAGATGTTTTTCCTTTGCCAAATATTGATATGATAGTCAATTCCACATCTATATATGATATGTTATCCCTTATGGATGGAGTTTTCAAGCTACAACGAAATCAATATAGCACATGATGATCAACATAAGACTACGTTTACTACCCCATGGGGAACATTTTGTTATCAGGTCATGTCTTTTGGCCTAAAGAATGATGGTACCAATTATCATAAATCCATAAGTGTTATATTTCATGACATGATGCATGGTATTGTGTGTATTATATGGAGTATATCCTTGTAAAGTAAAAAATAAGAGCAAAACATCCAGTAATTTTGTACATGATCTTTGAATGACTTCAAGAATATAAGGTTAGATTAAATCCTAAGAAGTGTGTCTTTGAAACCACATCTGGAAAGTTTTGGGTTTTATTGTCTTTATGTGAGGTATTGAAGTGGACCCAACTAAGGTCAAGTTCATAACTAAAATTCTTCCACCATCCAATATAAAATAGTTATGTAGCTTATAATTAAAAAATAAGGTAATTCATTTATTCATTTCACAACTTGTAGATTGATGTCATCCCTTCACACACCTTTTGAAAAATATAAATTCATTCCAATGGAACAAGGTTTTTAATGAGGTATTTAATGAAATAAAATCATATTTGGATAATATACCAATGTTGGCCTCTTCAACACCAGGTAATCCATTATTACTTTACATATCAGCTACTTAGTATGCCTTGGGGGTACTTTTGGCTCAACACAATAAACATGGTAAAGAAAGAGAATTTTATTATTTAAGCATGGCATTAGTCACCTATGAACATAATTATTCATCTCTTCAAAAGGCATGTTTAATATTATTCTTTACCTCCCAAAAATTATGACACTACATGCTCAACAATCAGAACATCATCATTGTAAAAGTTGATCAACTCAAATATCTTCTATCTAAAGTAGCATTGACATGTTGTATAGCCAAATGGATTATGACAATAAGTAAATTTGACATTGAATACACCAATCATAAATCTATTAAAGGGAAGGTCCTTACTAATCAATAAGTAAAATCTCCATTAACAGATTCACATCCATTAATGTTTGGGTTTCTAGATGAGTCCATTTTGTCTATTGAATAATCAAAAAATAGAATCTCTATTTTGATGGATCACTCATGTCTTGCAATTCAAGGGCAGGTGTTTTGTTTGTAACACCATAAGGAGATCTTAACCTTAAGACATTTTCACGTTAGCTTCCCATGTATAAATAACATTACAAAATATGAGGCCATTCTTGCAAGACTTTGCATTGCCATCCAATGGGACATTTAGAAATTATCATTCTTTGGTGATTCTTAGTTAATCATCAATCAAGTAAATGATCAATATCAAACAAAATATGACAAACCCATACAATACAAATCCATGGTAGATAGCGTTAAGAAATATTTTGAGCACATACAATTTGAGTAAGTACCAATGGTCAATAACATGTCAGCAAATACCATGGCTATTATTGGTTCACTTCTTAAAATATCTTTGAATATCCATTAGTATCAGTTCTTGATTGAATATCTCATCATATCCACATATGATCATCCAAAATCTGAAATGGTATGTGAGATTGTTGGTCCCAGTTCATCGTGGTATAACACTATTTGCATCTACCTTCATGATCACATCCTTCCAAAAGACTTATCATGTAACCAACACAAATCCTTCATCCATAACAAATATCGATATACCTTACTTTACAGGACACTCTATCATAAAGTCTATGATAGAACATTGTTTCATTATTTAAATTTAGGAGAAGTTAATTTAGACATCAAAGACGTTCACAATGGGATTTGTGGGACCCATACTATTAGAATGGTCCTTGCTAAGAAATTCCTTCACACATGATACTATTGGTCAATTATGGAAATTGATACATGTGCATACCTCAAAAAGTGTGTTGCTCTTTAAAAGCATGGTGACCTAATTCACATTCCATCATAAGTTTTACAACTTATTAAAACTCCTTGGCCATTTTTAAAATGGGAACTCAATCTCATAAGGAAGATAAACCTCACTTCATCTGACGGTCATAAACACATCCTAACTATTACTAAGTATTTTACAAAGTGGTTTGAGGCAATCCCTCTCACTTATGTAATTGGGAATCAAATATCCAAATTTATTTTTAATCATGTCATTTTATGGTATGGCATCCCATCCAATATCATTTATAATTATGGAAAACCCTTCAATAAAAAGGATGTTAAATCCCTATGTTCCCAATTCCATAGCTGACACACATGACCCACTCCTTATTATCCAAAAGGTAACAACCAAGCTGAGGAATCCAACAAAAACATCCTTAAAATCCTTAGAAAGAATGTTAATGATGTTGTCTATGATAACTATTTCCTACTTTATGGGCTTACTGAACCAAAATTCACACTCCCACAAGTGCTACACCATATTCCCTAGTCTTTGAATCAAATCAATCCTACTTGTTGAGATTGTTTTAACCTCCCTACGTATTTCATTATAGGATGTCATTGATGATGAAGATTATAGGGTTGAATGGATACAAGATCTAAAACTCCTTGATGAGAAAATATTGACAACACTAAATCATCTCAAGGTTTATCAAAATAAGATGTGCCATAATTATAAAAATCAAATCAAATCTTGAGAGTTTGAATTTGATGACCTTGTGATTAAATAAAATCAAAGGAATAAAAATGCAAAATGAGAGAATAAAGGCAAGTTTGAAGCTACTTGGCCAGGTCCATACATCATCAATGCTAAGTACAGTTTTGGTGCTTACAAACTGACCATAGAAGATGGAAGAAATCTAGATAAGCCCATGAATATCATGTACCTTAATTACTTCTAGGTTTGATGTCCATCTAAAAAAATCAAAAAAATCTTAAAAATAAATAAAATAAAAATAAATAAATAAATAAATAAAGAGAAATAGTTCATCTGAAGGTGAAAACCATTTTTATGGCATCTTGGATAAGTACCATGGTAAAAATATTTTTTTCGATGCCATGTGTAACAGTCCATTATCTATGATTACTCTTGTGACATCCTTTTGCCTCCCTCCATCCATAACATATTATTATCCAACAAACCCTTTCTTATTTTGACCTTGGTGGTGATTTACGTCTACTACATAGTGCAATAGGTTTCGACATATCATAATGTGGCAACTTCTTTGCAATAAGATATAAAAGTGAAATAGGGGAAACTTCCCTCTCTTATGATCCTTGGAGAGCTTCTTTTGTCTTTATCCATTCATTTGTCCTTCACATCCCATTTCTCTTTCCACATCTAATGTAAGAATTGATTTTCGCTTTGTTAGTCCATCACGAACACCCTTTTGTATATATTTAGTCCAAAAACACAAAAACATTAGATAATCCAAAAATCTAAAAATCATAAAATGACAAAAAATCCAAAAGAGGTATAAAGCTATAAAATTGAAAAAGATCATAAAAATCCAAAAAAATACCAAAATTAGTGATATAAAGCCAAAAAGCCTAGAATTCTCATGATCGCTCTTGTTTTAGGTTGGGATTAAATCCTTGATCAATTTTGACCCAGATCATAGTCACTTCATCAAGAAAATTATTTCCACGTCCACTCCTTGGCATGTATCCTTGTTTGGGGCACCATCCTACTATATCATAGAGCTTCCACCCAAGGCTTTTGACTCAATTACCAACAAGATGCTTTTTATTGATTTTATTTTCTGGTTTATGTGTGTTTGTTTGCTTTCTTGCTTGTTTTTTTTATTGTTGTTCCTTAACTTAGTTTATATGTGTCAATAGAGCCATCATGGTTGTTCCATATCATGGTGATTTCTCATGCTTGTACTTGAGTCCATCCATCGACATATGGCAATAATGTTATCCTGATTTCTCCATATTAAGATATGTTTTATCATTTGTCTATTAGGGATCGGTCCTTATGCACATTATGTCAAATTCATCATTGTGTTTTATATCATGGTGCATAAAATTTTATGCTACATCAAAAATTAGGTTACAAAGTATATAAGGAGGCATGCTAAAATGACAATATATTCTCATTGAAAAAATCTATTCACACCTCAACATCCATTTTTGAATCCAATTAGTTCATCCATATTTTAAAAATCAAAATCAAAACAACTTCAATTATCATCTATTTATCATTATCATCCTTCCCCTTTCATGAGAACTACATTGGCCTAAGGTCCATTTCAAATATGTAAGCAACACTCATTTACATGGGGTTTTTGAGGTAAGCTTGGCCAATCTTATTATCATTCTTACCATTCATTTCCATTATCATCCCTAATAATTCCATCCCTTTCCTCATCCATAATAAACTTTTCACTCCATCATTACCCATGTACCCATCAACTCATCCATTTTAGCCTGTCAATATCCTTTAATCACCTATCTATCATGTTAATGTCTTTTAATAAGTTGATTGATAGTCATCCTCATGCCATGCTTCTATCTCAACCAATTATCTATATAACCCCATTTTTTGAACCCATTTGACATTTTCCATTCTATTTTCATCTCTAAGGCCACCATTTGATTTATCATTTAGTTCATCACCTTCCTCGCTATCACTTTTCCTATCAATGATTAGTTGATCATGATACCACCTACATCTTCACTCTCCTTTCATCCTATTTATTTCCTTATTCTACTTCTTTTCTCACCCATATCCCTCTCTTCACTATGTTTCCTCATCCTTTATTTTCATCACAATTATGTTTTCTCCTCATTATACTTTATACCTCTTTTCACTACTTTCATTTCTTACCACATCTCTCATCATCCCATTCCCTTGTACGATAGCTAACATTCTCTCACATCTGCTTTCATTTCCCCAATCTACCTATTTATCACTACCATCCTTCCACCCCCATATTTTACATTTTGTTATTAATCTCATTTCTCTGTTTTAATTCATTTTTATCGTCTTCCCTGATTTCACTTGGTTTAATTTCAAAGTTTCACATCAATCCTTATTCCCAACAAAATATCCTTTAAAGGTATTTATCCTTTGAGAAGCCTTCCATAATTATCCTTTTAATCTTATTTGAGTAAGCACTCATAATTAGCACTACCTTATTCTTCATCCTCACCATCATCCATTTATTTGAAATCTTGTTATCCTCTTCATCCTCTTTCATCCATATTATCATAAACAATAAGGGTGTGGTCACTAGATCATATTTCCTTTACATCAATGCTTACCCGTGTCCTCCATTTTTTGCTTTAATGTACAAAATTTGTTCAGGTTCGTTGCTTTATACATCTACATCTTATATCTCAATGTTTTTGCATATCATGCATAGGAATCTCTTTTTCTTCTTCCAAACATATTTTCCTAGTTACTTATTTAGCATTAAGGCTAATTTTCCCTTCATGGCATCCCATGGGTTGTGTTTTTCTCAGTGACATTGAGCATTTTTTATAATGAGATCTATGTCCCCTATGATGAAGTAAGTCCATACTTTTTGTGTGAACTTGATTTTTTCAATAACTCATAGGTTAAGGTGGTGAGATGAATTCCATATCCAATCCATATTCATAACCATATTCATCCCTCAGCACATCATTATTCAAATCATTATTTCATCACTTTGTGTCATCCTCATGTCCCTAGTTTTTTGCATCTTATTCATTATTTGAAAAGTCATTATGCCATCTGCACATACATTAGCGTAAACCTATCACACCTTTGAAATATTCATCAATATTATCATTCATAATTTATTTCAATCATTTAACTCCTAAACTAGTTCTTTTAATCCAAATTCATAAATTTCACCTTGCTTGGGGCACATCAAAGTCTACAATTTAACTTGAATCCACCCTGCTTGGGGAAAATCAATTCACCATCATCAAAACATCAAAGCAAATAAGCATTAGTTCAAGTGAGTTAATTTCAACCCTTGGTTAATATCATCCATTAATAATCATACCTCCCTAAATGCAAAACTACATTTGGCCCGAGGTCCATTTGGACTATGTAGGTAGAGCTTAGTTATATCGAGTTTCTAAGGTAAGCTCAACCATTATTCATTCCCATTCCCTTCCCCACAATCATCATTTCATTCTTAATCTATGCAATGGTTTAAAACCTTGGTCTATGCTTTAAAATCAATCAATCAATTAGTTATCCATCTAAGCTTGTAGCTTTCACCTTGCTTGGGGTGAATCAAGCTTATAACTCCATCATTGGGATATTTTTCCCACATTTGCCCTGCATGGGGAAAATCAAAGTGTGTAGCTTATCTCAGGATATATATTTCCAAAATCATCACTGCTTGGGGAAACTTGGTCCATCATCATCAAAAATCAAAGCATGCAAACATTAATTCACGTGGGTTATGTGCATCCACATATTATCTCATCATCACATCCTAGATCCCAACCCATATTTATTCATCACCCACCCATTGATTATTTTATTCTAGCCTCTTTCTCTCTTTTTCAAGAGCCCATCTATATCCATCATCCCCACATGTCCTCTCGAGGGGGAATCATCCATCACTTTCTTTCATCATCATCCACAACATTCTTTCATCATTGTCATCTAATTTTTTGTCCACTTTTTTTTGGGTTCTAATTTCCTTGGAAAGTCGTTACTCCATTCATTTTGTCTCACAACACTTTCTCAAAGAGGAGTAAAATTTTAACACTTAAAATTTGACACTTCATGACAATTTTAACTAATCAGTCTTTTATTTGCACTAGCATCCCTAGCCTTCACTATTCATCACCCCCTAATCAATTGATCTTTCATTCCATAACCATCTCCAATCCCATAAATTTTACATCATATTCCATTAGTTAATTAATCCAAATTAATTAATTAATCCTTACAATTATCAAAATCTAAAAATTAAATTATCAAAATCTAAAAATTAAATTATCAAAATCTAAAAATTAAATTATCCCCACATCATGACATCATATTCCACCCCCTTCCACTTTCTCAATTTCAATGATGCCATAAGCTTTGCATGTCCTCCATCATCTAATTTTTTTAATCCAAAGATCCTTCTTTCCAAATTTCAATGATAACACAGGGTCCGCTTGTCCCCCATTGTCTAAATTTTATAATATAAATATTATTATCTCCAAATTTAATAATTCACCTCAAATTCCACTAACCTCCACTATCAAATTAAATAATCTCATTTAATCCTCCATGGATCTAATGTGCCAACTATTTCCCACTCCTAAGATTCCCACTAAACAATTTAATAATCTTCCATCAATTCAATCATCCTGCACTATTGATCTCCAACCAAGATCAGTGACTCTCATTAATCAAACCAAATCTATAAATGAAGCCATTCACCTCAATTTCCACTAAACTTGAATTATATAATGAAGTATTGTCCAAACTTTATCCATCAAAGTTTGTACTCATCAAGCCAATCAATCAAACATCAACATTGTAAGGAGAAGTGTTGTCAAATCACCGACACACCTCAATCAAGTCTTTGCAACTACAATCATAATCCATCTGAACAACATCCAATCTAAAAATAGAGTAAGTGAAGGTACACTATTTGGCATTTTATTCTTTACCTTTTTACTCCTTAGATAGCTCATTTGAAGTACACTAGAATAAATTATTTAAATTTTCACTTAGTTTGGATTTTGGCTAACCATCTAAGAATCTCATTCTTGTGTTACAATTGGGACTTCTATCTGAGGTTTTCCTTGCTCACTTTCTCTAAGTTTCTCTTAAGTGGGGTGTTGGTTTCCACTACACTTTTCATATTTTAATATTATTTAGGCTAGTGTAGCATAATTCATGTAAAATTATGCAATATCTCTAGTCAATATTTCATGTGGTATGTTATTTATACTTATTTTACATGGGTACCTAACATAACCTAGTTTTTTAGACCCGTATCTAAGATTTTCCTCACTTTATCACTTTCTCTAAGTTTATTTGAAGAGGGGTGTTGGTCACCATTGAACCTTTCATCTTTCAATATTACATATGGTAGTGTAGCTTACTTCTTCCTCTCTTTTTATAGGGTACATCTTAAGGGGGGTGTTAGTGTATATTAAGACACATTTTTATATTCCTTATGGATAAACACATATTTATGTACAAATTATTTATCCATATCTTATTTATAATAACTTATTATAAGTTATTTATAAATAATAATATCTCTTTAGTGGTTATCCTCAAATTAGGGTTTGTCTGATTTGAAAATATTCCCTAAAAGATAAAGATGTCTTGCAACCCTAAACCCCCCTACTTATCTACATAAGAAGGTGAAGGGCATAGTTGAAATTTAATCCTCAAATTTATTTTATATACTACTATAAGGAGGCCAATTGACCCTCCTACACTTATAAGCTTTAATGAAATATGGTAGTCATTCTAACTTAAACATATATGTGTCTTTTAATGTCTACATGTATGCATACAATGTGGGTGAATGGCTTAAGGTTAATCCTTCACTGTTCTTGGAGCCCTTCCATAATTTGAAATTTGTTCTTTGGAAGCTAAAATATATAATTAATTTTTTTCTTTAGTGATAGCCTCATGGTTAAAGCATTCACCTAACATGAGGTCATAAGTGAGTTTCTAGACATCACGAAAATTTTCATAAAAGTACCCTACATTAACATGCCACCAACATAGTTTACTGGAGTTATAACATTGGGGTAAATGTTTTAAAGGATCAATATTCAAAGGTCAAGGTTTTTGGCATCCTTTGCTTGATATCTTTGACGCTCAAGCAATGTGGGTTAGGTTTTGTCTATTTGTAAGCGAAAAATCTAACGTAGATGATTAAGAGGGTTTGTTTTGGAATGATTGAGTGTTAATAGCATTTTTCGTTATTGTGAACAACTTCTAGGTTTTTTAGGTGGCTCAAATTGTTTTATGAAGTAGTATTTTCAATTAGCTTGCTCAAAATCTTCCTCTAATATCTTAGGAGAAAATAAATTTACTTTGTCTTGCAGTTGCATTTTTAAAGCAATAATAAAGAGCTTAAAGAGACTTTCTTCATTCATGTTTTGACATATTTATCACCTAGGATTTCCATCTCTTGATGAAATCATGGGTGATTCATGAGATAGTTGTTTTTTAGATTCATATGACATCTCATTCATCACCATGTGATCAATCTTTAGTATTTTCATTTAAGTTTATGCCATAGTGTGGAAAGTAGTTTGGGAACATGTGACACTAGGAAAAATGATATAGTTTGTTGTTGATTCTAGACAAATATATGAGAAAAAACATAATCTTGTCTAATACCATTAGTAAAATCATTAGAATATATGTAAAAAAAAATTAATAAAAAATATATTTTTTGAATCGAATTACATGTGCAAATAAATGACTCAATTTGGTTAGTGACGTCCAATGTCATAAGGAATCACTAATTTGAGACTTTAAAAAAAAACTTTATCTTCTATCTACCTTGAAATGTATACATCCTCATAATTAGTTAAATTCAATTAGAAGATTCATTGGAAAACATAATCCATTTCAAATAATGATCCCTTTATATTAGAGTAAAATTAAAATATTGATCACTCAAATTTTGGAGGTGTGATATTATACTACCAATAAATCAACTAATTTAATATAGAAGAATATAAAAAAATTTAGTGTTCTCTTGGAAAGGATTCCCCTTATATTTGAATAACTTTGAAATATAGGTCACTCGATGTTTGGAGCTACAATGTTATAATATTAATAAATGAACTAATTTAACATACAAGAGTATTAAAAAAATTAAGTGGATTAGAAAGCACTTATATAATTATCCAATCTTGTCACATTTTAAGAGAAAACACATATAGGTTAATATAAATGTACAAATACATGATATCTTTTGAAAGGTATGTTAAAATTTTATCGCCTACTTTTTCACCAATTAACTAACTTTTAACAAATGTTCCAAATTCCAATGAGCAAATTTTTGAAAAAATGGTCACCACGTTTCCTTATAAAATATACATTAAATTTAAATTATTGTGGATTGCCTTGTAATTTACCTACCATACATACATTTCCTATTTTTTATCACCTACAATTAAATACTTGTAAAAAGTCTCATTCCTTAAAATTTTCCTAGGTATTTCATAATATCTAAAATTTATTTTTAAGGAATATAATGTTATATACATGTGTTTAATATTGTTGGAGATATTTTCACATGAATTAGATTACATATTTGAATCTTAAATTTGATATAATATAATCAAGATCAAAGTTGTAGCAAGGAGTTCCGCTTTTGAGTTCTTGTTGTATGATCATGTTGATGCAAATTTGAAGTGAAGCATTTCCAAGTAGATGCTAGTTCATTAATTTGTATATGTAAACTTCACAAACATTTGCCTTCCCTTTTTGTTGATAACTTTATCTTAGATAATGTTAATTTAATTTAAGTGTGTTTTAATGTTGTAAATTTTTTGAAGTCCGAGTAACTTTTTCATTGGTGTGATGGATGGGAGAAACCACCAAATAATACATTTGTTTGTCGAAAAGATTTCTTTTTAGAATATTCAAGCCAACAATGTAAATTTCACCTTGAAATGTGTATAAGCATAGAATAAATGTGTGTTCCAATGCAAACGTTCAAATTTTCACTAATGGAGGGAGGGATAGGAGGGGAGTGGTGGGTGTGGATGGTAAACATGCGAATGTGCCATCAAATTAGAGAGCATTGTTGATATCTACAAGGTCTTAGTAAGCCACAAATAATAAAACCTATTATAAGTTTGTTTGACTTATACCCCATATTGTTCCATCCAACACAATGTTCAAAAAAGATTTATCGTTAAGATTATTAGAACAACCTAATACAAAACCAACAACATTACAAACTCATTGTCTTGATTGCTTGTATCACAAATTATCCATATGATTATGAATTCCATAATTAAATCTTTTAATGGCGCGTAGGCATCAATATTTGATAGTTGAACCTTATCATGCATAACTTTTGATTAGTAGACATGGTTTTGTAAATAATTTATGGTGGTTGACTACTATTAGTTTTGCAATGAATTGTTTGTGTATTGATATTTGAAAATGTTTTAATTTCTGGTTGGATGGATCAATATTATTGGGTGGTTGCTAGATAATTTTCCAGTAGACACATCCCTTTGTCAGCGTCATTTATGAATAATTATAATACATGGCCAGGGAGCTTTTTTGGGCTATTCTTCTTCTTAGCATTGTTATTATTATTTGAGGAGTATTTGTGCGAAACTACTTTATATGGAAAAGGCTAATTGCTATGTCTTTCTATGAGTTCTTTGTTGCTTGTTCTCTTATATATTTATGAATTTGTTATTGCTTCTATTTGTTATTCTACATTTTTGAGGATTTGTTATTCTGAATTTAGATAAGTTCAAGCAAAGTTGTTAACAATGAAAATTTAAAAGTCAATCACTACAAGGGTAGAGAATTTGATCGCACAAAGACTAACCAAAATGGAGATCAGTTGTAAAAAAGATTCTAGTTTCTATGCAATATAGCAATCTCAAAATACATCAAATGAGATGTTTAAGAGGCTAAAACAAAGGTCGTGAAAAGAGGCTTATGGCAAAAACTAATACCAAGCCACGTTTAGAAAGTCGAAACACAAGTGCCACCTTTTAGAGAGGTGTGTCAAGAAATTGTGGAGTTTGCCAAGAGAAGGTAGTGTAGACCTTGCCAACCATGTCAAGAGAGAAGTATCTATATAACGAAAGGCCCATCAAGACAAGGGAAGTCCTTTTTCGCTAAGGGATTAGCTAAACACAAGGGAAGTCCTTTTTCACTGATGGATTTGCACTTTTCTTTTAGAAGTTATAGTTAAAGGTAATTTTGGAGGTAACCCAAATGTACAACCCTTGGAGTCAAGATCTGTGTGGCAATTATTTCCCAAGGCTCAAGATAATTCCGGATGCATCTCTTGGCATGTTTGGGAAGGGACTCCTACATTGGAGGAGCAATAAGCTCTTGCTGACAAAGGAATATTGTCAAAGGTGCATAGAGGAGTGCTTGAATAGTTGTCATACAAACTTTAGTTGTACAACTCTAGGCAGTCAAAAAGCATGGTGACATAGAACTAGGATGGCAAACACATCGGTAAAAGCTCCCTAAGTTCTTGAAAAACTTCATCCAAAGAGGAAGAACATAAACATTGAGTTGTCGATGTCATACAAAGACACATGTGATCATGATGTGAACCTTCAAAGTTTAAAAAGGCCTACGCTACAACGAGGGATCTATGCAACTCAAATGAAGATGAGGATTAAGTAGCATCAATAGAAACCCTCAATATGATGTAAAAATTATTAAAAAATTCAAAAAAGACACCAAAAATTCTAGTGTACAACCTACCAAAAGGAAAGTTGCACCAATATTGATTTCTTAAAGAGCAATTTATGCCCTATCTTCCATCTAATAAAGGACAATGCACAATTTTTTGTTGGCAAAGCCACCAACAAAGCCATCACAATAACTTAAAATAGTATATGTCAAAATGGTGGGTGGTGGCAATAATTTCCAATGTAAACCAAGCCGACAACCAATTGTCCAATGTAGGAAACATAATGAACATGGTCAGTTGGCTTGTGATTTTCCAACAAGTGAAAACAAAGACATTCTTAGGTTTGATTATGTTGACCCTAAAACCATGACAACAAGATTTTCCCTAAGCAAACATACAAAAAATTCAACATGGTTGAGGTTGAGAGGGTTGTGGTCATGACCCACTCATAAACAAAGAAAGTGAAAAATATCAACTCTCCCATAAATCAAAAGAATAATTGAGGCAAGAAGAGATGTCAAGAAAGCCATAGACGTTATGGAGTGAGAAAGAATCCAAGAAGAAGAAACATCTTGATTGATCTCTATGCAACCAAGCCTTGATAGCTAATTATCCAAAACAACCAAGCCTCAACTAAATGTCATCAGTAAGACAACAAGCCTAAAAAACATGTCACCATGTATGACTTAGTAAAGCACATTCATAACACGAGTTTTCATAGGCTTCTAAACATTCTACCTTTTTTTAAAGAAACACTACCTCTTATTCTTCCCCTATATTTAAATATATACCAATGTAATAGTAGTAAATACAAAACACCCTAGAATGCACACACGTTGGTAATTTTCATGTCTTAAGGGAGGCCCCTCCCTGGTTAACAATTTCAAACACTCATTTTGGTCAAGTTTTAAAGCATTCTAAAATTGAAGAATGTCATCAACATAATATGGTTATCATGATTAGAAAAGGCAACAAAGCAGCCTCGGTATGCAAGGAAACCATGTGGAAGACAAACACAATGATTGTTGATTGAGGATGGACTATCAATTATTGTAGAAGACATTGCAAAGGCTACAAAAACAAACATTATGGTTGCCCACCTTCAAATTTTTGAGACTATGTCAATATGTCATAGTGCCTTTGCGAGTATTGCCTACCCAAAGGGTCATCATTACCACTCTTTTTAACTTTTTGGTAATCTTTGCAAAATAATGGATGTGATGCCTTTCTTAGTCAAGATTGATTGCATTACACCAAGGTTTCATACAATTTGAAGAATGGTATGTTGTCAAACAACAAGAAAAGCATGTAGTTCATATTTGATATCAAAACACAAGACATATGTGAAGAATCAACATTGTTAGACACTTCAGACGATGACATAGATAAAGGAGCGATCAACCTAACCAAGGAAGGTGTCCTGGAGCTCCAAGAGTGCTCCAAGGGAAGCTTGGTCAAATAGTGGTATTTTCCCACTATCAAATGGAATATTATTAGATCTTTCAGTTGAACAACCATACACATTGAAGAGATTGATCTGGCAAGAGGTCACTTGGGAGTAGAGTCAAGCATGCATACCAACCACACTTCAACTATCACTTCTAAAAGAAAAGTGCAAATTTTATCAATTTGGTATCATAGATGTGAAGATAAATGATTAACTTTGCATACAAGTTTCCCCATGTCGGCAACATCAACTAAAAGGGACCAATAATTGAGAAAACGAACTTGGAGACTAAGGGCAATGAACAAAATCGTCATTACAAAAGATTGGGACATATTACTAAAGGTCATCACCTTCAATATTTTTATGAGTTATATATAAAGGTGTATTGGCTTGGATATACAGTAACTTGAAAGGAGATGTGTCAAAGCTTTTTGCATCCAATTTCGATGGTCTTTTGTGTGCATCTTGTTTATGAACCACCATACAAAATACGATAACAAGAAGCAAACAATGTAAAAATGAGATTTTGGGGGACATAAGATGCTTGTGGGCAAGAAGGTTATGCCCTCAACCAAGCCTTTGTGCAAGGTCAAGAAAAAGAAAAAAATAATGCCACATCTTTTGAAGGATGAGGAAGGTTAAGCACTTCTTAGCATGATTCCAAGTAATATGTTGGCTTACATGAGGATCTACTACTTGTGTAAGCCCATGACATAACATGTGGACTAAAAGTCCTTGAGGGTGATTACAATCACTCCAAGCAACCATCCTCACTTCCAAAGACCCTTTCCCAAGTCCTTGAGGTAATAGAGGTTAGGCATGGCAATGAACATGAAGATGCAAAGCAAATTGAAGGTGATGGTGATGAGATGTAAGTACAACGATTGGCACATATGCAAACACGTTATTCTAATCTATTGTGATTTAGAGGTGGTTGATGTGGATGTTCACAGAGAATGAGAGTGACAAGAAACTAGAGTTTTTGCCATTTGAATAAATCCCAAAGGGAGAAGTTAGCAAAGAGTTTGGCAAGGTTAACTAGTAGTCATAATCAGTTGGAAAAGAATTCTACAAAGTTATACGATGTGGTCATCCAAATGCATCCATGGGCAAGGAACATTAGTCAAAGCAATTGTCAAATAGGTCTCCAATTTATACCCAGAGGAGGGAGACTTGACACCATGACGAGTTTAAACCAATAGAATAGAAGAAGAAGAGAGAGCTTCCTCAATTGAGAAAGAATGAAGTTGAACTCCCTCTACAAAGTCTATTCATCTAGCCATCAACTCAACCGTAGGAAAAATGTGTTTTTTAAGCAAGAAAAAACAACATAATTTTATTACGGGCAAGGTTGTAGGACTTGGGTAGGCAAATTTTGACTCAAAGGATTGCATCACGAGTTAACAATAAAAAAATGGCTTACCAAAAAAAACAAAGTTTGAGGAGAAACATGATCTAAAAGATGTATTGCAAATGCAAAAGCAAAAGCAAAATGTGTTCCATATGAATATGTTCAAAATTTGAGGAACTTAAAAGTATGGAAAATAAAAACATTTGGATATAGTGAAGTATCACAAAATAGCACAATGAACTAAATCCAAAAAAAACTTGACATTGAGAACATCAATAATAGAAAGCAATATATAAGGATCTCACTAACATCGAATAAAGCATGTGAGGTGGTTAATAGTATCAAAGCTATAGGTGAAAGCAAGGAAGGATATTTTAAAAAGAAAAGACAATCAATTGAAGACATTGGATGACGAGTTGAGGCGATTGAAAAACATGATACACATATCACCTACGACAATGGCTTCTAAAGCATCAAAGCCATCATTACCCCTTTTGTTTGAGACTATTACAATAGTCTTGAGACCCTCCAATGCCAGATGCCACATTTCCCTTACACCCCCTAGTTATCTTTTGAGTGCCTACAAGGTCATCGATGGTAGATGTAGATAGAGAGTTTTGATATTTAAGTTTAATAAGTAATATTTTTGTATTAGTTGACTTGGCTCGATAAATAATACATGGTGGCCAAAGGCTACTAGTTTTGTAACACATGGCTTATATGCTAATGACACATGGCCATCTTTTAACTATTTAGTTAGTTGAGTTTGTACAACTAGGTGGTTCTCAAAGAGATGTCCAACCACTATATCCCTTGACCAACTATATATATATTTAGTGGGAACATTTGCACATTGCACTTTTGTTAAGAAAAAGAAAAGAAAAGAAAAAACTGAGTGTTATATCTATATATATTTTTGTATTGTTCTCAATTCTTTCCTATACTACACAACATGCCAAATATTATAGGTCGACTAGACTTGAAAGAACCTATTGCCTAACTCAACTTGTCTAGCCAGCTTTAAACACTCAAACAAGAGCAACTAGTTTGAGGGTCAAAAGCATGCAAAATGCATTTTGAATGCCAATCATGGAACCTTCTCTAATGATAAAATTCCTTTCTAGGTTGAGGGTCAAGGGCATCCAAAAATGCATTTTCAAACCCAATCATGAAACCACCTCTTATGGTAAAATTCCTTTCATGGAAGAATTTCACGAGGCTCTTAGCATGGTTAATCTCATTAAAACTTCTAGTTTTACCCTAACTTGATCTCTTACCACAACATTTCTATGACCTTAGATTCTTATCTCCCCTTCCATCACTGAGAAGGGCATGTAATTTTTGGTTGATTGAATAAATATCATAGCAAAGACAAGTGAAAGCATGAATAACTGAAAAACTTGGATCCAAAGCCTAGAATCAAGGTTAAAATTGCCCACCATCTTATTACAACTGTAGGTTGTATCAATGTATAATGATTGCATAGATCTATTCTCTTGCAATAATGATCTCTTTATCATGATAAACATTGGAACCATCACTTCTAATCAAGCCTTTCAATATTCTTATCATCCTTGATCAAAGATCTTACAGAAATTTCCTTGGTCACTCCATCTTTACAAGGCCATTTACCACATTGTTGGCACTTTTCTTAACAAGATTCCTTTTAATATGACCAAACTTGACCATCAAATCCTTAACCTATTCTATGTTTGCTTCTAGTTGCCACACTACTAGCTATTTGAGCTTGTGCTTCTAACAATAATTAGAGATTCTTCTAACAATCATGTTTTACAGAAATGATTTCAAAATGCATCTCTTATATAAATTGCTGAATAGCTACATAGAAATAGGTTTGTGTAGGAAGCATTGTCTAACACTCAATTCCTTTACAATCTATGGAAAGAAGGCCCACAGCCAATAGAGAATGAAAATAAATGTTCAAAAAAAATTGAGTTATTAGTTCTGTCAAACGGACCAGATGAATCAAAGCTGGCAAACCTAGCAATAGAAGACACAAGACACAAATACTTATCGTAGATAAACATATCTTGCCGCCTAAATCATAACTCATGCCAAAAAACATTGTGCTTCACTTACAAATATAATGGAAGAATAACTAATTTTACTTTTTAGATGGATAAAATCAAATAGTTGTGAAGGATATGCGGAAGATTACAATTACATTACAAACAAGATTTCAAGTCGAAATTCTTTCTATCAATCACCTCAAGGGTTCCTACTCTTCATCACAATCATGTTAGTATTGTAGAACTCAGGTGCCTATTAAATGCTTCCCCAAAGCCCAATCTTGAAATTCCAAGCCAACATGGGAAGAACATCTGTTACACTTTAGGTCATGCGCATCATTCAACTTCTTTCCTGATAATAAGAGGAAAATATTATAAGAAACAGAAAGTATACACTAGGCTCTATATACATGATGCAAATCCTGAACATCTTCAGTTTACACAGTTGAAAAACTCCATATAAGCCATTAGTATAGCATGCCAGATTCTAACCTGCTGACGGCTAGCCTCAATGATGTTCAGTTATTTACCAAAGCTAAGCTCCTTTGTTAGATCTCTTGTAAGGCTTAGTTGTAAAGTATTGTTCCAGGGAAATAAGGTTCTAGTAACTGGAAGTTTCCTTCGAAGCTCCTGCAAAGATGGATAGACATTTAGGAGTCAATTAAACAAATTAAATCTTAAGCCAATCAAACAAACTAAAACCTACAAGTAATGTACCATGCCATCAGGACTTAGAATACCTTGAATGTTGTATCAGAGAGTTTTGAATAGGAGTCCTGTATACATTTTCATGTGTTTAGCACAACCTTAGAGAAATTAAAACATATCAAAAGAAATTGAGAAAAAATAAACAATTACAAAACATTCAATACCTCAAGTGATGCTAAATACTCTGATTCATGCTGTCGAATTATACTTGTTATGGAAGATGCACATTCTTCTGGAGTCTGTCATAGGAAAGTAAGAACCCAAAAGATGGATGGTTAAATTGAAAACTATAGTCAAGAAACAAAAAAATAAGTTTTGTTTCTTTCTCATGTAATGGCATTCTTTCACTTAAGTGAATGGCTGGTAAAAATTTATGGGCTACGTTAGTATCTCAGTCTCATTACATAATAGCTTGACCTGGAAAATTTTGGATATTTTAATATTTTCCTTCTGCAAGATCCAACCTGACAGGCCTAAATTTTTAATTTGGTGGTCTGACTTTTTAGCACGATATACAACATTGTAACAAGCAGATGGTAATAAGAGACCATTTTATTTTTCGGATGCAGGCTACAAATACAAAGCAACTATAAGATTTAATTGACATTCTGAAAGTTGTTTTTTGTGGTAATCGAGTCATGCAACTCAATATCCCAAAAAACATTGAGAAATGTTCCATGCACTTTTCAAAGACTTTCCAAGACTGGACAATAGACATTATCCATACCGTATTACTCTCCTTATTATACACATTATAAAAGTGCTTACTTGAAAAGAATATGATGTAATGAGACATAAATACGTCCCTTCAGGTGAAAGCATCAAAATCGTGATCAATTAGAATTTGATAGAAACAATCGGAAGCATGTAAGAGCAATGAGTTGAAAGGCTTGTTAAATAACTGAAGAAATTATATAAGAATTCACTATAACAATGAACCAAAAAGGAATTCAAAATATTATTTACAAGCTCTGTGGCAGGAAACACCCCGGCCACCGCCACCCCCCCGCCCCCCGACGTCTCCTGCCTGGGGATGCCTCCGGTATGGGGACATCCCGGGCACGCCCAGAGGCATCCAAAACAGTGCCGGAAACGTCCGGCACTGTTTTGGATGCCTCTGGGACGCCTCCGAGCGTGCCCAGGCGTTTCCGGTGGGGGCATGGGACAGTGGGCCAGAAATTTTTTTAAAAACTCAAAAAAACATTTAAAAAATACCCTAAAAAGTTAATAAATCCTAAAACACTGCTAAGAACTTATAAAAGCAGCCCCTTCCCTCCTCATAAGACCACACCAAAGTTTGCAGCCATTGTTGATTGCAAATTTCCCTGAGGACTATATGCGAGGGCCTAACAAACTTTGGGATATCCTCCCAGAGAATACAGACTTGGATGCCTCCACATCTACATTTGCCCAACTTTCATTACTTGGTGTTGATGATGTCGATGACAATGAAGAGAATTCAACATGAGGGGTGGAGAGTGGAGCTAGTAGGAGTTGTCTGAGTGATCCAAGTGGTCCAAGCGGAGCTAGCGGGAGTGGCATTCATAATTATGAATATGAGGACAATCTGAATCTAGATGAATCATGATTTATTCTAGATTTGCATTTTGAAAATTTGAATGTATTTGCAATGTCTACCTTAAAAATTTTGAAGCAATGAATAAACAAACACTATGTATTTTCAAGTGTTTTACTAAAAAAATGAGTAATATGCATTGTTTATATATATATACCTACGGCGTGTCTAAATCAAGGTTCTAGAAAAATGGCGTACCCACGTACCCGAGTCGTGCCCATACCCGTATCCAAACAACATAGTTTTCAAGTAAAAGAATGTTGAGAATAATACGGCTTAAACTAAAAGCCAAAAGAAAGCAAACATGTCATATATTTGAGAAAACTAGTACTTATGAATGGAAAGAAAAAATAGTGTTATTATCAGTTTTTTTATTAAATTTTGTTTCCGGTCAAAAATAGAAAATAAGGCTTGTTTAAATTACAAATATGTGCTTCTTTACTTATCAAACATATAACAAAGTTAAAATAAGTTAATATAAGAGATAAGTAGAATAAAGAAAATATTATAATTATTATGACTAAAAAATAGTAAAGGGATTAGAATATTTGAAAAAAGTGTGATTATTTACCTTTTAAATTTAAAAGGAAAAGAATTATTTCATTACTAAAAATTTGGAAAACATGATAGAAATATCACAAAGCAAGTTTACTAAGAGGGAACAAACGACAAAAATGTTGCCCTTGTTTTTCGTTGAGGAAGTGAACATAATACAGGGCAAGCAAGGTGGATAAAGTTATATTAAATAGTCTGGGAATCAACAGACATTGACACCTCTAGAATTAGATGCTCACGACACCAATTGTAGGATCAAATGGAGATAGAAAGCACAACTAGTTATGGTCACAATGGGGTTTGGACTATGTCACATACCAATAATATGTGATAGCATTTGTAAATTACAAGTTCTCATTTACTGTCATGATTCATTCATTTTCGATAGCATTTGTTATACTCTTGAACATTTAAGCATGTCATTTGTCCATTCTAGGAGTATGAAATATATACCCAGCACAATACAGGTGTGTATCCACACTCGGTTTTGTACATGCTCTCCAAACATTCCTAAAATCCTCATCTTCTGCATGCAACCCCTTCATGGAATCAAATCCCACGACTTGCACTCATATCTCATTCAACAAGAGGAATCTTCTATTAAGTGCATCAGCAACCTTGCTCAATTTTCTACTAGTGTGCTTTAACATAAATGAGTAACTCGGCAGAACAACCCACTTCATGTGTCACGGATTCAGCTTCCCTTGACTATTTATGAACTGTGGGGCTTGATGGTCAGCATACAACACAAATTCCTTTGGCAACAGATAATGTCTCCATTTCTTGAGTGCTTACACTACGGCATATAACTCTTGATCATACACTGAAGACTTTCTCTTCACATCGTCCAGCTTCTCACTGATGTAAACTACAGGTCTACGTTCTTGGCTTAAAACTGCTTAGATTGCTACTCCACTAGCATCACATCAACCCAACCAACTAGTCGCTAGGGCTTTTTGATGATTATATAGAAGATACCCTATTATCTTAAACTGAAAAAACTAGATCAGAAGGTGATTCCTATAAAAGGGACCACCATCTAGATCGTAACTCTTGTATGAGAAATTAGAATTCATGGTAAGAGCATAACTGATAGAAGAGGACATGTCAATTCCCAAATAAGGGATTTCCTAAACAATTCCGTTTACCTAACCTACTAATATCCTCAACATAAAATTTGTGAAATCACAGTAGTAGAAAAAGAAGGCTGATATAAACTCACAAAGATGATGAGAATTTATAAAGATGAAGGAAAATTCAAGAAATTAACCCTGAAGCATAAAAATATCCAACGGTTGGGTCAAGCCACATAACCAAAAGTCCATCCAAACCAAACAGAACCATCTACTCAATGACCTATTCAATAAAGACTAGTCCCACCTATAAACAAGGCCCATATGCATATCAATTCAAAATGTCAACTATATAACTACGAATAATTGTGATGAATAATGTTCATATAATTTAATAACAGACACACATAAGAGGAAAATACTCAAATAATTTTATTAAAATAATATTAGGTGCCACAAAGGGAATATTTTGTATGGATGAAGAGAGAGAATATTGCATGTAAAGGCAAGTGGCATAAAGAGAATCTTGTATGCAGTTACACTTGCCATACAAATTATCTGTATCATAAATTCTCAATAGAATTTCTGCCATTGCAATTTTCCATTGCTTTTTCTTTCCAGGTTTCAAGATGCAGGTCACAGATTGATATGTTCCTGATATCAAAGCATACCATTTGTTGCAAAAGGTCTTGTAACTTTGGTTGGAAAGAACAAGGTTCGTGAGGTTATGGATGTTATCAAACTGCTGGGGATTATAATGCTGGGGAATCTAGTTGAAGCATCGACCATTGATCCAACTTTGTGTTGTTCTAGTAGGTAGTAACCAGAAGCAGTGGTTTCTTGTATCAAAATGAAGTGGTATACCTTCCCTGTTGATTGCTGTGATCTTTACGCTTCATCGTCATTTTATTACTCTCTCCAAGAAACCTCAGTTGATCTACCAAAGGCTTCGGTTTGTCACTTTTCTTGGCTAAAGAATGATTACATATTGGTGAATGTGCATTTTGAGCATTGTTCATCAGTGTTCTTGATAACAAATGGTTGCATATTAATATGTGCATATTTTTAATGGTTGTAGGGTGGTTTTTGACTGGTTGCATGTTAAATGTAACAAGGGCACTCTCTCAATAATGTTTAAAGTGGCGTTTGTTGTCGATTACAATTATAAATACCTTGCCCCACTATATAGATGATACAAAGACGAGTACCCCTCTCTATATGTATGGTGGTCATAGCTTGATTGATACTCTTGGCTACCAGGGCAAGCCCTATCTATCTATCCATAGCATATAGTTGAGCTTAGATATATAGGGCAACCCCCAAGCCCTATATATCTATCTAGGCCCCACAACCCAATATATAGAGCCCATTAAACTCAACTCTATATGGTTGGGGGTGGCACAATATAGAGTTCTTTTTGGCCCTCCCTATATATCTTATCTTGAGCGTAGCCCCCTATATCTATCTGGCTTATCTTGAGCATAGTGAATATTATCTTATCTATCTGGGCGCCATATATAGATATAACTACCCCCCAAATGGAGATAGATCCACCCAGATCTCTATACTCTAGATGGGGCCAACTCTATATAGAGGCCCCCTCTATATATATATGGGATATATCTCTCCCCCTCCTCTCGATAGCCAAATAGCCATATAGCCCAATACAATAGATCATATCTAAGATATAAGATATATAGACAGGGGCACCCAACTCTGTCTCGGGATAAGATATATAGACGGAGATGCCCCATATATCTATCCACTATATATGGGGGTGGGGCCTATCTAATGGAGCTCCCTCCCCCTCCTCTCGATAGATCAGATCTAAGATATAAGATACACGGGTGCCCAACTTTGTCTAGGGCTAAGATATATAGACGGGGGTCGGGGTGGGGGAGAGCCTGACTATAACTATAGAGAGTGCTGGCCCAACTATCGATTAGATAGATAGCCGCCCTCGGCCCCATATCCATATCCATCTAGTTAGAGGCCAAAAAAACTAGACCCCCCATCCCATCCCATCCCATCTATAGAGAGGGAGTGGGGGAAGGCATTTTACTCTTCAAGCAGCAGTGGAGAAACAGTGCAAGGAAAACAAGCAGCTAAGTAAACAAAACTCTGCCAAGCTCAAATTGGTAGATGGTTCTTGAAAAAATCAGCTTCAGCTCCTCAAAAAGTATTAGACTTGGGACAAAAATTATTTAAGAGTGAAAAATAATCAGAGTTACACAAACAAGCAACATTAAAGAAGAAAAGAAGTGTTTTTAGAAATTTATTTGTTTTCTTACTATAGCTTTAGCATTGAAGAATTATCTCTACCTCTGCAACTCTTCATGCTCATATCTTCCCAATCTAGACCTTCTTTAACTTACAATGTGGTAGCTCATCCTTTCAAGCCCACACAGGCCGACTGGGCCATTAACCCCCTCTGATATGAGAGGCCATGGCCTCCTCATAGAGCCAGCACGCTTGCCAGAATAACCCTAACTTTAGGACAGCTGTCTAAAAATGACACTGCACAGATCTATATGAAGAATTGAAGAATTTATAGCAATATCACCACCCACAAGACTACATCTAGACCAGATTTTTCCACGAAAAAGGAAAATGGCTACTATCTCCGAATGAAGACTCCACCCAAGATTTCATTCTTGATGGAAGAAATGGAGAACAGGTTGTGGCTTCTCAAGGAAGCACTATTTTCCACTTCATGGGGGCCTTCCTGGACCCTAAAACTTTGTGGATCTGGATTCAGAAGAACTAGAAAACTTCTGGCTCTGTGGAAGTTATGATGGGACCTAAGGGCTATTTCATGGCTATAAGCATTCCGGACCATGGTTCATTAAATACTCAGGTCTATTCATGAAACATCAGTCTCCTACTTTCAACACAACAAAAGATCTTTATTGTGCTGTCCTGATTTTGGTAAGGCTTCTTCTTCTCCCAAGTGAATATTGGCAAGAAGCCTCCTGAATAGGAGAATACACGGTAGCATCAGACTTTACAAAAAAAGGGGTAGTAAACTATGCTAGGATATGTGTCAATCTAGATCTGGAAAAGCCCCTGCCTGACAGAATAGTTCTGGTCATGGGAAACATAGAATCTGTGCAACCACTAGACCATAAGACAAATGGGTTTCGTTGTTGTCTATGTCATGAGCATCGCCATCAAACAAAATTCTGCCCCACTCATGAAGGATTTGAACAAAAATCAGAATTCCAAGCTGACTATTCTCAAAAACAAAAAAAAAAGGTAAATCCACAAGATCCAGAAACCAAGTCTAAGCACTCTAATAATACAGACACCAAATAGCACAGTAAGAAGATTCATCAAGGAGATGACAAATTCAACATGGACCATACAAGGAAGGAAAGGAGAAAGATATAGCTCCACCAATCAGACTTGCTAAACCTTTTTCTCTCCTGAGTGATTAGGAGAATCAAGAGATGGAAGAAGTTCCTAAAACACCAAGAATTGAACAGCACAGAACAGATGCTTCCCCTGGAACTATCAAAGCAACTACAGGGACATAAAGATAAAGCTCCAAAGAAAATTCACTTTACTTTGATAGCAGATACTTGCAAATATTTTGCCACATCTAGAAAAGCAAAAGCCATAGACCAACAAGATGATTTGATCCTCACCATCCTTCAAATCTAGGAGACTTAAGTTGTCAACTGCCAAAAAAGGAAATATGAAAATCCTCAAGGAAATGGTAGTTTTAGATCCAAGTGACAACACACCACATCATGGGGATGTGCAAATGCAGATCTCGGACGGCCAGTCAGCTAATTCCAATAAATTAATGGAGGCAGGCACCTCTGCTCCAACACAACCACTATAATGAGGTTACAATCTTGGAATATAAGGAGAGTGGGCCTCCCCAACAAATGCTCTTCCCTCAAAGACAAAGTCAAAGCTTAAAAAATTGTTATGGTTCTACTATGGAGACCACAAGAGCAGGCTCAGTGTAAAAGCTCAAGCATGTAAGCATTTGGGATAGCAAGCAAATAGTTTTTGGTCCTCTCACAAGAACAATGGGATCCATCAAGGTATGTTATCAATTCCCACTCTTTGTATACCTAGGATATTCATGTTAAACATATGCTCACATGAATTCCAAAAACTATGCAATATTGTTAATGTGCACATCCCTCTTATGGGAATAACCGAATCCTCATGATTAAGAATCTCATTGAGTGGATACAAGTATACAAACGTGAAAATATTATTACAGAGGGAGATTTCAGCACAATCCAATCCTTGGGAAAAAAGAAAGGAGGTGTGGGATTTGATTAGAGGACTGTTGATACCCTCCTCAAGATTGAAATAGAAACTCAAAGGATGGTTCTTGATTAAGCACAAGGTCTCTATATCAAGAGAAATATATGAAGAAATAAAATATATTAATGTCCACAAATGACCAAAAGTTGGTCAATGGGACTCGAGAATACACCCAATTACAATAGAAAGTGCTAGGGTAAAAGGACCCTAGGAACAACGATAAGTAAATAAAAGAAGAAAAAGTACTGAAAGTAGACATGGGGTAAATCCAACGCAAAAACATACCCCAACCCATATGGGTAGGGTAACAATACAAATAGTCATGTGGGGGGAGTAAGAACCCCTGAAGAGCATTGGCTGATGAAAGTCAAAAAGATTGGATGGTAGTCTCATTACACATCTCTGACTGCGCCCAGGATAGAGGAATCATCTGTGTCATCACCTTTCACTGTGAAAGGGCCAATGCAATTTATGATAATGCTCCTCGAAGAATATCTAGGGCTGAGGGGGGAAGGTTGGGTAATCCTAGAAGGAAGCAAAGCACTCCCCCTAGAATCCCTCCTAACATCCAAAGCCGAAGAAGTTCCCATGGCAACAAAGAAAAATGTAACGTGTGTTTGCCTCTACAGAGAGAACGACGGTCGCAAAGAAGCAGATCCATGATATTGAAGAGCAAGTCCATGATGTTGAGCAAGCACAGATCCTCGTCGTCAAGAGCGAGTGTGTTGGGGTACCTTAGGAGTAGTGTTGTGTAGAGATAAGTGTTGCCTTATTTACCTATCCCCCGCATTATGTGAAGCAGTAGCATCCAAAGGGCGCTTAATGCCACCAAACTTTGTGAGGGGCTGAAAAAATGAAGTGATCAGCCTGGGGGCTATAGGGGCTCCCTGTAGGGACCTACATCAAAGGGTGACAACCTCCCGAAGAAAAAGGGCCACGCATTGTTGATCCGACTACAAAAAAAAAGTGGATAGAGAGTTTTTCGAGTCTCTATAAAGACAGTGGTATCTTCCCCACATCTCATAATATATAGGGCATCTAAAAATGAAGTGCTCCTCAGTGTCCACCTCTTGGAGGAGGCAAAGCCGACAAATCCGGTCCACACACATATATGACCAGTCTCAACTCACAAGTAGTTTAAGCATACCCTCAATTCATTGAGGGGAAACCTCACGCCATGAGACCAATGTCATTGGAAATAGTTAGGACAACGAATGACACCCTCTACCACTAGCAAGAAATCCCCAACATAAAAAGCAAGCTCGGACTAAGAACGAGGGGTCCAAGTGGCCTAGATGTACCACCTGTAGATATCCTCTCCAACAACTTTAATGATGACCTCCTATAAGGGTAGAAGTCATTAAGGGGCATATAAAGAGTACCTAAAAGGAGGTAACCTATCAATAGAGATACCGATAGACTAGTGGAGCAGACTAGTCTCAAAATACCAGCAACATCGACATCTATTAGGGCCCAAAGATGTAATCCTCTCTAAAGAACACAGGGCTAAGCATGGATAACTTGCACAGCTTGAAGCTGAATCCCCCACGGTTCTAAGTCTATGAATGTAGAAAGTAAGCCTCTAAATAGTCTCAAGGAGCAGGCGGCAAGATCAGCTTAGACAAAATGTCATCTGATCAACATATATCATTGTTTTATCGTTATCCTAAGAATTTTCATATCTCAGTAGTGAACCTCTAAAAAATTACATTATATGACCTAGACTAATCATAGTTTGATTGATGGTGGTCATTGTTTCGCTGTTCAACATGTCAAAACTCACTTAAAGCCCCAAAATATCAATTTTGTTGTCACTAAGGAACATTCCATTTGCAAAGGATCACACGTTGAATCATTAGAGTCTGGACTCCCTCAATATGAGCCCAATAAACGAAACCTGGACTAGGTCCCCAAACCTCGAAACCATATAAAATACTGAAACTTATTGACTGTATTGAAGAGGCACATCTTCGAATGGATATCCTGGAAGTGGATCTAAAAGCATTAGTGCTCCAAGACAAAAAGGGAGGAATGTCCCTTGGAAAGGTACGACTGAGAGGCAGGTGTCATATTAAAATACGGTCCAGAAAACTGGACCCCCAAATAAGTGTAGAACAATGTGATCTCTAAAGGAACTAGAACCAGGCAACAGAATGTTTGGAGGTGTTGAATGTCATGACCCTAGTTTTGCTAAGGTTGGCCACCAACAGACAAAGCTCAGAAAAACATTAGACATGATTTTTATTTCAGATAGTTGAATAACCAAAGAAAAGAAAATTTCAGCTAGGGTTAGTGACAACTCTGTCAGGTCATTGCCCTGTCTCATTGCACATCCCAACCAAATCCACAACTGAAAATAAATCTCAATCCACATATGACATTCAGGTCTTTAAAAAAAAATTGGGATTTGATGGAAAGAAGCTGCAGTAATACAAGGACATGAGATTACAAGTTTATGGGAAAATTAAATTATCTCCAGCCAAAACTAAAGACCTGGAACAAATAGGAATTTGGAAATATTTTCTCGCAAATTTCTTCCATCACAACAGAACTACAAAAACTTCAGCAAAGAATCAAAGACCAAGAATTCTCTGATGTAATGGCTTCAAAAGAACAACAGCTCATTCAACATCTTGTTCTTCAATAAACGGTAGAGCAGTATTGGTTTAAGACAGCAAGGAAGCAGCGGATATGTCAAGGAGATTCCAATATAAACTCTATACAGCTGATCAAAAAATCAAAAGGTGCTCTGATAACTTCTGAAGAAGAGATCATGAATTACGCAACTAAGTTTTATTAAAAATAACACAGAAACACCTCTAAATCAGCAAAAAACAAAAACAAAAAAAGCGCTCTCACTGAACATAACCTGCAAATTATTCAGATGGAGGGCAATGACAACCTCCTAAAGCCAGTCACAGGAAGAATTGAAACAAACAGTGTTTTCCTTCGAACCAAACAAAGCACCATGGCCAGATAGTTTCTTAGCTCTCTTCAGTAAATTTTTCTGGGGTCTCATAAAAACAATCTCTTAGATTTGATATAAGGGTTCAGACATTATAAGAAAATGCTCCACCAATTAAACACCACTAAGCTTCTTCTCATTCCTAAATCAGCAAATGCAAACAGCTTGTACCAATATAAGCCAATTGTTCTATGTAAAATGGCTTATAAGATTCTCTCCAAGCTTCAACACTTCAATGATTATGCCCCTGGTCTCCTCAATCATCATGAACACCCAATCTGATTTTGTTTCAGGAAGTAAAATCACGAATAATATTCTCAGTCCAAGTAATTATCCACTCTTTAAAAATCCAGCACAAAATTAAGTGCTCTTATCAAACTGGACATATCCAAGGCATTAGATCGTTGTATTTGGGATCTAATTGGTTCCACTTTGAAGGCATTTATTTGGCTTTATTGAAACTCTAGTATCCTAAATCAGCAACTGTATTAGAACACCAACATATAATGCTACAGTCAATGGAAGCACGAGCACCACTTTCTCTTCCTCTAGAGGAATAAGGGACAGACCATTTAAGCACATATTTTTGCATCTTAATGGGAGAAAATCCATGCAAGCTAACAGCCACCCATGCAAAAAATCATATCCATGGCCTACCAGTAATGGATAGAGGTTAAAGGTACAATGCATTTTGTTGATGATACATTATTGCTCTACACTCATTGTAGAGGAAAGCCAGAATCTAAATGAGATTTTAACGTAATACCAGCTTGCCTCAGGTCAACAAATCAACAGAGATTAATCAAATATTCTCTTTTAATGTATGACAGGGAGAAGGCGAGACAATCTTACAATTCTACAGCTCTCTCAAGGCAAGCTGCCAATGAAGTACTTGGGATTCCTCTCCACATTTAAACCAAAACAACTCTGTATGACTCAACAATTTGTCAGCTCAAAAGGATCTCTCAATGGACTAATAGATGGCTTTCCTTTGCTGGAAAAAATCAGTTCATACAATCAGTGCTCCAAGCAAATCCCAATTTATCTACTCAACATTCTTCCATACCCAAGCAAGTTTCTGACTGATTGATGAATCTTCAAAAAACAATTGCGGCATGGAGTGGAAGACAGATAAAAACAAACTCTTGTTTCATGGACCCAAATTTACAGTTTCAATCATTATAGAGGCGTGAATATTAGAGATACAAAGAAATTTCAACAAAGCTTTCTCTATGAAAGCAATTAGGAGTTTGTGGCAAACACCTGACACAAATTGGAGCACAATAATCCATAACACTGCAAGAATCAGAGGGATCAATCTCAACCAATTGGTGGCCTCCTTTCAAGCATGGCCAGAAATCACAAAAGGGGATTGCAGAATACACTAAAAAGCTGAACAATTGCCATTCGGAGTTGCATACTACAAAACTCAGACTTTTTTTCTAAATATGTTTTGCAATTCAATCAACTTCTTGAGATAATCAAGAATAGACTTCCATTTTCCTCTCAAAATAAAGATCATTTAATCTGACCATTCACAGAACAACCTGAGTGCACAGTTGCTTCAGCTTACCAAGTGCTCCAACGATGCAACGGTCCTCACAATCATATAAAAAGCAAATTGAAAAAAGGGTATACCTCTCCCTTTGCAGATGAAGGTCAAGCCTTTTATCAGGCTCTTAATGAACAGGAAAATTCTCACAATTGGCAATCTGCAGAAAAGGGGTGGATTGGGTCCAACATGTCCTAATTGCCATCAAAGCGCATAAAGTATTACACCTCTTTTTTCTGCTATTTTTCAGAGAAAATATCAACAGAAATGGCTTCTCTCTTTCGGAATTCTCATCTTGTTCTAACTTATTAGTCAAAATCTAAGATGGACATTTTGCATTCTATGCTTGCACTCACCACCCAAATTTCTTTTGTGGAAGGGTCGCAATGCATGAATCTTTGACAATACTTGACACCTACGTTACCAGATGTGCCTATACGCCCAACCTGGTATGGGTATGCTACGATGGGATACAGATATGGGGCGGTACGCCATCCCTACACCCATGGTACGCCCCAGCCCCTACAAGTACGTCTGAAGACATACCCTGGGTTGTATCCCAATGTAGCGTAGCCATACCAGGTTGGGCGTATAGCCGTATCTGGTAACGTAGGTGTCAAGTATTGTCAAAGATTCATGCATTGCTATCCTTCCACAAAAGAAAGTTGGGGGTGAGTGCAAGCATGGAATGCAAAATGTCCATCTCAGATCTTGCCTAATAAGTTAGAACAAGATGGGAATTCCCAGAGAGAAGCCATTTCTATCGATATTTTCTCTGAAGACATACCTGCAGGGGCTGGGGCGTACCCTGGACGATGGGATGGCATACCCCCTGGAAAAAAGCATTTTTAAAATTTTTTCTTCCTTATTTCACTTGTCAAAGTCAAAATGTGGACCTCAAAAAACATTTAAAAACATATTAAAGTGCATTTGCAACCCTAAAAGCATGAATCACACTCATTTTATCAAAAGATAACAACACATTTACCCTTCATTGCATTTTTACCTCCTATTGCATATTTGTTCACTCTTGCTCATTTCTCAGGTGAAAAAGCTTGCAACTCCTTGTGCTAAATCTACACCATTACATCTACCTATTTGGCACCAAAGACCTTGAGGAGCTTGCAACAAGAAGGATTCTTCATTCAAGGTAAGTTTTTTTCAGTTTTGTAGGGTTTTAACTTTTTTTTTAAGATTTTTTTTCTTCTAGTTTTTAAATTTAAATGTATGTTTGTAATTAGTTTTGATTTTTGTTTTTGTTTTTTAAAAAGTTTTAAAGATTCTTTCAACAAATGCTAAATATAAAAACAGTAATTAGTATTATAATTTTATTAGGTGATATAGAGATTTTCGATTTGCCAAAATGTCTACCGATGCAAGTGCTAGTTCAGTGGGCCAAGGGTTACCCTTCAGAGCCAGTGCTCGAGCCCCTCTTTGGAAGTATGTGACATTGCTTGAACAACTACCAGGTGGAGGATGTTTCCTTTGGCAATGTTCGAAATGTAGTTGTCAATTCAAGAGCTCATATAAATGGGTGAAATCCCATTTGTGTGCAATTCCAGGGCAAGGAATCAAAATTTATGGTGGGCCAAGTATAAATGGAAATCCAAGAAAGGACTTGGTACATGCAAAGGTTTTTGCATACATCAAAGAGCAAGAAGAAGCAGATGCTCTTTTTGATAAATGGCATAACCATCCTTTGAGCAAGAAAGGATCGACCCCTATGGATATTGATCAATCTCGTCCTAGTATGGCTGCCCCATCACACCCATTTCTTGCTACACCTGACGTGGTCGTAGAAGAAGAGAATCCACCTCATGCTCGCAAGAGAACAAAAGATTCAAGCCCATTAGAAAGGTCATTCCAGAATGAGTCAAGGGGCATGGCAGAGTAGAGTATTGCACGTTGCCTCTATGCATGTGGGCTTCCATTTAGTGTTGGTAAATCACCATATTGGCACGATATGGTGAGATCTATCAATGCTGCCCCTAAAGGGTTCATCGACCTAGAGTATGAAAAAGTGCAAACCACCTTGTTGACAAAAGAAAAGAAAAAAGTTGAAGATGCATTGAAGCCCATCAGGGATTCGTGGGTCGAGACAGGGGTGTCCATTTCCGATGGATGGGAAGATACAACAAATAGACCATTGATTAATGTGGTTGCAGTGAACCCTAAAGAGCCAATGTTTTTGAGGGTCGTTGATTGTGAGGGGCAAGTGAAAGATGCACGATTCATTGCCAACATCCTGATAGAGTCTATTGAGGTGGTGGGGCCTCAAAACATTGTCCAAGTTATAACGGACAATGCTAAAAATTGTAAAGTTGCAAGCATATTGGTTGAGGAGAGGTATGGGCACATATTTTGGACACCTTATGCCATTCATTCCCCCAACCTTTTATTGCAAAAATTAGGAACAAATATTGATTGGATCAAAAAAGTCTATGAGGAGGCGAGCGGGATCCAAATGTTCATATCTAACCATCATTTGTCCCAAGGCATCTTCAGGACCTTCTCAAAGTTGCAATTGTTGAAGGTAATATTTTATTTAATTTTTTAAATTTTATTAATAATTATGTATATTTTTTTTAATTTAATTTTTAATTCTGTAAGTTTGTAATTTGAACACTTTTTTAATTTTTATTTTTATTTGTTTTGATTTGGTGCTAGGTTGTTGAGACTCGGTTTGCCTCACATTAAAGAGTTTGCACATTTCATATCCTCCACGAGTCACTCCCTTGCTGCCATCCGTGATAAGTACAAGAAGGAAGCTCAATTTTAGTGGTAACTCCATGGACAAGTATACACCCACCTCCAACCGCTTTCTATTAGAATTCTATCATAAATTTTTATTTTTATTTTTAAAACTATCTACCCTTGTTCATTTATATGTTTTGTTTTAACTTTAGTCTTTTTTATTTTTATAAATTCTAATATAAATTGACTTTATGGCTTGCCTCAATAGGTTGCAATTTCCTCCTCCGGCGAGCGAAACTGGGGTACCTACAACTTTATCCACTCAATGAAGCGCAACAAATTGACGGCAAAAAAGGAAGAGGACTTGATCTATGTCCATTCCAACTTACCTCTTCTATCACACAAGCAACTTGAGTACAAGAAAGGGGCAACAAAGTGTTGGGATGTGGACCCAGAGACTACCGACTTGGATGCCTTCGTTGCCTACCTTTCGTTGCTTGATACGGATTCGAAGGTTGCTTCACAGGACCGGCATATTGGAGCTAGGGGTAGTGGCACTGTTGTTGCTTATGGTTCTAATGAACCATATCATGAGGAAGACATGGGAGCCGAAGATGAAAATTTTTAAATTAATATTGTAATTTGCAACATTTGCATTATGTACCTATTTATAATTTATAAAACTATTCAAAGTTTGACCTTTGGCATTGAAATTATGAGTATCTTTTGTGGTTATTTAACTTATTTTGTTTCCTCTATGCATATTATGTGGTTACTTTTGCTTATATGGCTATATTTTTAATTTTTTTAATATATGTTTGTATGGCTGTACCCAAACCCCAAAAAAAGAATCCTCCGTATCCACGTACCTGATACTTGTACCCATACCCGTATCAACTACTTAGCTTGACACAAAGTGCTCCAAGTCCTCCAACATATTCTGAGTTTTTATATTTCTTAAGCAGCGATAAAATTTTCAAGTAACTGCCAAGTATGAGTTTTTGAACTATGGCTAACAATGTCACAATCTTGGACCCGAGTATCTTATTCTAATGTGTAACGTCTACCCATATATTTGACTTCACCATAGGACGAGGATATTGTAATACTTCCTTTTTTATAAATATAAGCTGAATTTATCCCCAAAAATATGTTTTATTTAAAGTTTTTAAGCAATCTTGTTACAGAGAGTTCTTGTACAAAGAACAACAAAAATAATCATCTAGGACTTCACTTGTGGTATCAAGTTTTTTGTGGAATATGGAAAGTAAAATAGTGCAATAGTTTGTTTGACCAAGTTAGCGAAATATCTTTTGTTGCATATTTGTGGAATGCATTTTTTGCACAAATTGGTTATCTGTTTCATTTATCAGGCAGTCAAAAACTTGCAAAAATCATATAAACTGATTCACACAAATTGAATGGGTCTAACTTTGGTGTGTGGAAGCAGAAAATAAAAACCAATTTCAGTCTGTAAAATTCTTTGGAATTTTATTGACATTGTGGCTGGGGAAGGTGTGACCAAAAATGGTAGAATTGAATAAAGGAGATTATGAGAAGAACTCTGAAACCCTCGTAATCTTGACTTTTTCATTAGCAAAAATATATTATTCCACATTTTCAACATGTCAAAAATGCATACAACGTATGGGACAACCAGTGATTCTACATTTTTGCTTCTAAAATATGTTTTTTCTTCTTCAAGATACAGCCTACATGAAGATTGGTCGATTGTGGGTCACATCACAATGCTGAAAAAAAAATAAAGCAGCAGTTGCATGCCGTAGGAGAAACTCTTCCACTGTAGGAGCTAGTCTTAGTTACCCACTAGAATCTACCCAAGTCATAAAGTATCTTTGTTACAACAATGAACATCACACAAGTGACATCCATAATTATGTTACATGAATTGATTGGTTTCTTAATGTAGGGGTAAGAGAGACTTTAGTTAAGGTGTTCATTGCTCAAACAAAAGGCATGTAGGAAAACAAGCAGTCAAAGCACAATGAAAGATCCACATACAGAGGGTAAGTCTTGATTTGACTAACCAACATCGAAGCTCTTTGTATGTGAGTTGAAACTTCAACATTGTATCATGAACCTATGCTTGGACAACACGGAAAGTCTTAACCTGCACATTTTGTTGATGAGATGAAGAAGTTGCGGGGAGAGCTATCAAAATCCCGTAAGAAGCAAGGGGTTGATGCCCACAGCAAACCTCAATCAGAGAATTCCTTGTAGTGACATGGATAGATTTATTGTAAATATGCTGCAACAAATGAAGATAAGTACTTATTTTGGTTGTGATAAATGCACAGAGCATGAATTAAGGAAAGGTTAACTACCTCAATTTGACCATTAGTTTGTGGGTGAAGAGATGTAGAGAACCCCAACTGACAGGCTAAAATATTCTGCAAATTTTTCCGTGAGTGGTAAGCTAAAGTAACAACATACAAGCTAGAAAAATACTTGCAAAACGTTGGAGGCATCAAAAGTTTTGTTGAGTGGAATGAATGTGGTCATTTATATAACAACAAACATGCAATCATGCTTCCTAAGAGTGGTGGATATCCACTAATAAATCTTATAGAAATGGATCCCCACGACCTAAAGGGAACAATAAGTGGTTGGTATAAACTAAGCTTTCTATTAGAAGGTTTAGTTTGGCTACGTGTTGATCATCTTCTAATAAAATCTTCACACATTTTTCATCATAGAAGCCCAACAGAAATATCTAAATTTTTATTAAGAATTTGACATATGCCAAAATGATCACTGTATAATAAAGAGTGTGGCACTCTAATCGGTATGAGGCAAAGCTGAACCAACTGGAACACAGCATATTTACTTTGTACAACAAACGATCTCTTAAAGTGTAATCAAGAAAAGGAGTTTGATTTATCTTTCTAATTTATTATAAAAACAGAAGCATCGACCCAAAGTGTTGATCTGAAGAATACAATGACTTCCAATCTTCAAGTGCAACAAATCTGACATTGAAAATATGCAAAACCTTGGAAGGACGTCAACTCAGCATATCAAAAACTCTAATAGTTGTCCCTTTTTTGTACATATTAATGTGAAGACATTGATATATAGGTCTTTGTCCTTGAATCACATATTGTGAGTTTAATAACATGAGGATACGATGATCACTATGAAGGACTGTTTCCATACCAATAGTGTAGTGCCTCTACTAATTGAATGCTTGAAAAAATACATAGAATTCATTAGAATTTTGTAATTTTGTTTTGTTGTCAAAAATGTTTCTTAGTTGTATGCAATGGAGTGGCCTCCTTCTCTGAGAACAAGACCAATGGCATAATGGGATGTGTATCTCTGTCTCAAAAGATCGATGTTTTCCCTATTATTCTACTTCATGAGAAATGCTTCTAATTGGACATTTGATGACATAGCCTGTAAATTTCACATTAAGGTTTGAAGAGTTTTTTATAAAAATTCATCCATAAGGAAAAAAAATCATATCTATAGTAGTGGATGGCGTTGGCCAATCCTTAAGGACTTCGAGTTTTGCCAAATTCAGATGTACACCATTTTAGTCAATAACAAAACCAATGTATTGAATGGATGTTTTCTCAAAGAATGGCGTCTTCATTTTGTCATGTAATTAATGTTTCCGCTGAAGATGAAGAGCAATTTGAACATCTTGAGCACGTTCCTCACAATGTTTGCCATAGACCAGTATGTCATCACAATATACTACTATAATAGCAGCTTCCCTGTGTCATCTTTTTTTTTCTTGGAGAACAACATAGAGTGTTAACTACTTATTGACATTCACTTGTTTCATCACTTGCTTTTCATAAAGGAGAACTAAGCGAAGAAGAAGAGGTAAGTTTGCATACTTTACCATCCTTCTAAAACTTGTAGGGGTTCTGTTGCCCATCATAAATGGCACATAGTCCTTTCCTTCTAGAGATAATTGTAGTCCTTTCCTTTACAAACAAACAAAGACGACTGGCCTGAACCATTTGAAAATCCATAAGAATTAGAGGGAGTCTTACAGATGGAAAGTTTTCAGAAATTAGAATGACTAGTGTTGGAACTACCACTAGAACTTTTCTTTGGAAGCCCAGATACAAATTTTCCAATAAACATTATGATTTGGCATGCCGATTCCAAAGAATCCACTTCAAACATAAATGCTTCTTTCCTTACACTAAGAAGTAAGCAAAAACGAAATTTGATCTTAAGTAAAATTTATGCATGTGGAATTTCCAGCTTGACCTGAAGCTTGTTGCACAGTTGTTTATTGTTAGGCCAATTAATCTGAAAGCATGTAGAGCTAAAGCCATCTTGCTAAAATATTCTCTTGATACCTCTTCACAGAAGATTTTGATTCCGCCCATTGGGTGATAAGAGTATCTCCAATGGAAAGCATATTCCGATGACTATGCCAGGAATCTAGAGTAGTTTCTTCTATGCAAACCACAACAGTTAGGATTTCGTTTGCAGCAGTGATCTCACGGTGAGTTTTGAGTATCCAGAACTGGACAATGTAACGAGGAATCAGCTTCTAACCATTGAAGTTGCCATTAAAATTGGGGATCTTGACCTTTGGTTCCAACTAAATAGTGATATACATCATACAATACTGAATTTGTCTGTGGTTGATGTTGTAGGAGAATCATTTAAAATTCACTCATTATTTCTAATTTTCTAGTATGAGTCTCTTTGGTTTTTGGCTTGACTAGCAAAAATAAGTTCAAAATAACTGTTATTGATCGATTACAGGGACACCTTAACCTCTTATGCAGCTTGCGAAGGTATTTGGAGAACTGCTTAAAATAGCTTAGATCTAGTGGAGGGTAAGAAGAAAAATCCCTCGAGGACAATAAATATAGGGCCTTAATTGTAAGAATCCTAATGTTATTATATCAAGGGAAAAAGCTGGAAATCCCTGAGGCGACTGGATCTAAATTTCATGATCCCTATGCTCTAATAAAAATTTGATATGACCAAAATTGGAACCACGAAATGAGCACAAAGAAATTGAAGTATTTTTACAAGTACACTTCTTTGTATTATCCATGTATAAATATTATAAAGGATGTATAAGGAAGCTTCTAGAGGAAAAAAACTTCTCTAAACGAAAGGTGTCCATACAAACATGTGCAATATTTAAAAATATTAGTGTCATGTGAGGACACGTCTCCTAAATTTAAATGACGTCTAGAACGTTTCAAGGACTTGGAGGGGACATCTCCAATGTTTTTAGAATATTTACATTTCTAATGCTTTTACTTTCAAATATAACTCCCCACACCAAGAAAGTTGTTATTTTCACAAAAACAATGAACCCTAATCTTGAAAATACCCTAAAACACATTAAACAAAGTTTAAATGCATAAATTTTATTGAATACAGTTAAAATATTTAAATATTAATTTTTATATATTATTTTAATAGGCATCCCCCGCCATCCCTAAAATCTGGAAAACATTTGCCATCCACGAAACCCCATCCCCCCATCCCCAAGATTTAGGATGGATGAATTTTTATAAAAAACTCGTCAAACCTTAATGTGAAATAAAAATTCATATCTATAGTAGTGGATGTAGTTGACCAATCCTTAAGAAATTCAAGTTTTGCCGAATTCAGATGTCCACCATTTTAGTCAATAACAAAACCAATGTATTGAATGGATGTTTTCTCAAAGAATGGCGTCTTCATTTTGTCATGTAATTAATGTTTCCGCTGAAGATGAAGAGCAATTTGAACATCATGAGCACGTTCCTCACAATGTTTGCCATAGACCAGTATGTTATCACAATATACTACTATAAATTTCCCCAAATGTGGGTGAAATATATCATTGATTGATCTCATGTATTTTGTCAGAGCATTAAGAAGACCTGAAGGCATGACAAGCCACTCACAATAACTATATATTGTTTTGAATGTATTTTGCAAAAAATCTGTTGGATCAATTTTGCTGAAATATACGGACCCCTATAACTGGTCTATGAAATCATAGATCTTGGGCAATGGGAAGAAATTTTTCACGAATATCTTGTTTAATGCCATGTAATATGTACAGAATCTCCATTCATTTTGTTTCTTCTTATAGCCACAATTAGGGCCAAAGAAGCTAAAGGAGAAGTGCTAAAGCTAATCTACCATCTTCAAGAAGTTGTGCAACTATTTCTCTATCTCTGCATTCTCAATAGGTGTGCTGCAACATGTAGGGAAATCAAGAAGCAAAGAACTTTGAACCAAATCAATCCTAAACTAGATGGCTCTACGAGGAGGTAATCCCTTTGGATATTTAAAAAAATCTGAATATGCATCAATAATAGTAGCTTCCCTGGGTCATTTTTTTTCTTGGAGAACATTGAGTGTTAAGTACTTATCAACATTCACTTCTTTCATCTCTTGCTTTTCATAAAGGAGAACTAAGCGAAGAAGAAGAGGTAAGTTTGCATACTTTACCATCCTTCTAAAACTTGTAGGTGTTCTGTTGCCCATCATAAATGGAACATAGTCCTTTCCTTCTAGAGATAATTGTAGTCTTTTCCTTTACAAACAAACAAAGACGACTGGCCTGAACCATTTGAAAATCCATAAGAATTAGAGGGAGTCTTTGAGATGGAAAGTTTTGAGAAATTAGAATGACAAGTGTTGGAACTAACATTAAACTTTTCTTTGGAAGCCTAGATACAAATTTTCCAATAAACATTATGATTTGGCATGTCGATTCCAAAGAATTCCCTTCAAACATAAATGCTTCTTTCCTTAGACTAAGAAGTAAGCAAAAACGAAATTTGATCTTAAGTAACATTTATGGATATGGATTTTCCAGCTTGACCTGAAGCTTGTTGCACAGTTGTTTATTGTTAGGCCAATTAATCTGAAATCATGTAGAGCTGAAGCCATCTTGCTAAAAGATTCTCTTGATACCTCTTCACAGAAGATTTTGATTCCGCCCACTGGGTGATAAGAGTACCTCCAATGGCAAGCATATTCCGATGACTATGCCAGGAATCTAGAGTAGTTTCTTCTATGCAAACCTCAACAGCTAGGATTTTGTTTGCAGCAATGATCTCACGGTGAGTCTTAAGTGTCCAGACCCAGACAATGTAACGAGGAATCAGCTTCTAACCATTGAAGTTGCCATTAAAATTGGGGATCTTGACCTTTGGTTCCAATTGAATAGTGATATACATCATACAATAATGAATTTGTCTATGGTTGATGTTGTAGGAGAATCATTTTAAATTCACTCTCATTTCTAATTTTCTAGTATGAGTCTCTTTGGCTTTTGGCTTGACTAGCAAGAACAAGTTCAAAATAACTGTTATTCATCTTTTACAGGGACAACTTAACCTCTTATGCAACTTTTGAAGGTATTCAGAGAACTGCTAAAAACAGCCTAGATCTAGTAGAGGGTAAGAAGAAGAATCCCTCGAGGAGAATAAATATAGAGCCTTGGTTCTAAGAATCCTAATGTTATTATATCAAGATAAGAAGTTGGAAATCCCTGAGGTGACTGGATCTAAATGTCATGATCACTATGTGTTGATGCAGTGGATTGCACCCTTAGAAGAAGGCTCAGCTTCTCTCTTCCACGCGGCACAATGGAGACTTTCCTCTTGTTGTGGGCTTGGCAAACTGAGGAAGGAATCTCTAGATAAGGGCTAGCTCCCTTTGATGCATCCTTTGGGGTCTTTAACTACTACTGTTACTAATGGGGGAGGGGTAAGGGACGGGGGCATGAAAAGAGAGAAGGATATGACAAAACAGAACCTATCTAAAAATGGTGATGCACCAAATGATCGATCCACTCAGCGTATATCAACACTTTAGACCAAAAGAGCGAACAAACACTCCATCTCAAAAAATATCAGACTGTATGGGCGCTTTAACAGGGGGGCTTAATGAAGATATAAAGAAAAAGAACTTACCATAGGTGCTGCAGAAGCACACTATCAAATAACTGTTCTTCTATCTTTATGCTCCAGATGGGGCGCTTCCTATTAACCTGCAGAAATGGTCTTGGACATACTAGATATGTTAGTGTCAACCTATGAAAGCATCAAGATAAAATGACTAAACACAGAGTTGATACTCAGACATATTCAAAAGCATAACTAGTCAGATAGAGGCAAAACGCGTTCTATTGATTCCAAGGTAAAATTGGCAGGGCTTCGCCTTACACAAGTGAGAGATACATTTCTCAACTGAGAGGTTACAATATATAGCATTAAGAGAAAGACTTTTGGTGCCCCCAAAGAACAGGTGGCCCATACTATACTGAACACCTGGGGAAGAGGAATCCGCTCATGCCGCTGTCATCCTTCCATAAATGGCCTGAAAGAACCATGTCGTAGACTGCTATGAGTATTGACTTTGCTGCTCAAACCGTATTAAACATTCCTACTAAGCATGGGTCGCTTTGTTTTCTAAATGACAAGGCCGCTTCTCTGTGGAGTTTACGCAACTGTTTGCTCATTAATGTAAAATGAAGAAAAAAGGGCCACTCTATTGAATGATTGCACTGCCCTTGATGACCACTTGGTGGAGACTATTTCATCTGCAGCAATAACTTCTCCTGCCGATGCTTTTTGTGCAACCTGGACTATTATATTCATTTCTGCGCTTGGCTTATGTCTTTTCCTGGCAACTCGGCCCTCAGGGCTATCTTTCGTTTCTTGTTTTCGGGCTCCTTTCTCGGCGGGTCGCTGAGTTTCCTTTTGGCCTTATGCCTTTGAAATCCTTCAAGCCCACGCTCATAAGTTCCTTCGGCCACTTATCATGAGTTCTTTTGGGCGCTTGTCCGAAGGAATTGGTTCTTTGGCTCCCCTTCAACGGCCGACGCATCCCATCAATATTGATGTCTGTGGGCCTGTCACTATTTGAAAACAAAGGGCTATTTCACCATCTTGAATTTGACGTCTACGCACACGTCACCATACATTTGAACCTCCAACGGCTAGTTCGCCATGCTAAAGTTGACGTTCTTGGGCCCGTCATCATCTTTGGTAATTCCTTCGGCCTTTTTGCAAACTGAACCTTCCCGAAGGGAAGGTGACGTTTCGAAAAAGAGGAGGGTCCCTTTTTGGCAGCCGAGAGCCCCCCACAAGGGCACTTGCCCTTCGGGCTCCCTTGTCTTCCTAATTCCTTCAGACATTTTGCCCGAAGGAAATGTTGCCTTCATGTCTCAGCCTTCTCTTTGTAAATTTCTTCAGACAAAAGTCAACGAGAGGATGCAAAAACGCCTCCAACCTCCTGTGTCCTCCATCCACCTACATGTGAAGATGCTTACTCAGCGAATATGTCAATGAAGCTCAGTATGTGCTCCGATGGTTTTGGTAGGTTCTCTATTGGTTGTTTTCATAGAAATTAAAACCCCCCATAATTTGGACATCGTGTACAAGCGAAAATGCGTCCATAGGATAAATATTTTATAATTTTTGACAATAGACCCAAAAAGACTTCGACTCTAGACTCTAACGTAAAAATAAGACTCTTGAAAAAATGGCTCAATTGTCGACACTTTTTAATTTTTGACATAAATGTCTTTATTGACTTTGACGTAGAAAATGACTCTAACTCTAGACTCATTTGTGACAACACCAAAAATGAAAATTATCAAGACTTTTGACAATTGACAATTTGACTATGACAAATAAATTGAGACTCAATGACTAAATAATGACCAACGAGATAATATGACAAACTTCCAAACACTAATCGACCAAAACAAGGAATTTTAGTCAAACCCCTAAGATACTACGAAATACTTAAAGATTAAATAAACTTAAAAACTAAAACCAAAGACTTTATTATCCAAATGAAACTAATTTACTAATCGAGATAATAACTCTAAAACTATAAAGATTCCAATGACTATGAAACATATATTATTTTATTTTACTTAATAATCCTATAGACCAAAGACTCAGATACCCAAGAAAACAAAAGACCATGAACTGAAAAAAAATATTGACTAAACCTATATACGTGGTTTTTGAGACCAACGACAATGTTTGTTGAAGGAATGGCGTGGAAGCCACGTGGAGAAGATGGAGTCATGTGGGGTGAAACTTGTCTCGCATGCTGTAGAGTTTGTTTGTTGTCTGGAACTTAGCAATGAGGGGCTACGTGATGGAGAACTAGGTGTCTTGTTATCTATCTCCTCATTTGGTGTGACAAAGATGTCATCACAAAATCGGATCACAGATCAAAACACAACTTCGATCTCATCCAATGATAGCATCCATTGGGTGTCCAAATTGACTAGTTCGACGTGGCAATATATAACCATTGTAGAGGTCAATCCACAATAGTTCTGAAATGATAGTATGCGGTACACATATTGATGCAATTAATCCAATGTTGATCAGTGGTTGGGGAATTGATCTCGACGAGCTAGATATGAAGCTTGGATGCACGATAGAATCAGTAGAAATAGTGAAACTATTGTCATCTTGAGATGGAGCTAGTTAACTCAATACGATGATTCACATGATGATTGTGGAAGAACAGTCGTGTAAGATTTGAATGCTAAGCTGGAGACTCAGGCGAGTTTGCCATCTGTAATGTAAATCAATATGTTGAAATCTGATGAACACAATGCAACGTTGGCGAGAAAGATCTTGTTTTAATGCACAAATATGACAGGATTTATAACACACTATTCCTTTCTAAATCTAACTCTACGCAAACAAAATTATCATACAAACTAAATTTTCTTGTCTCACAAGAAAGTTATCATCCTTAGGCACAAAATGCAGTGCAACTGCCCCTCACATGATTTCACAAACCCATAGTTGCTCTAAAAATGCCCACTCTAATACCTAATAATAACTCAAGTTTAGATTATCATAAGCTAAACACACATGAAACAATGAAATTGCACAATAAAATATGAATGCACAAAAATATAATTCAATCAGGAATTTCTATTATACAAAACAATTACAATAAGGAGAGATATTACATTTATATAGCTCAATGAGCTCTTATTATCAAGGAGTCAAGGCTCATCATCTAATCCCATAATCTTCTCCTCTAATCCCTTTATTTTCTTACACAAACTTATATCCTAGAAACTCCTAGCTACATGAGTTGGTTTACCAACCAAATAACTCACATTATTTTCTCACACAAGATAATATAATATTTAACTAATTACAAATATATAGCTCAAACATGTGTGCACTAACCAATTTTCCTAATACAGGGTTGGTCTAAAAGAAAACCTCAGTAAAACATCTCGAAATATGTGATTGTCCTGCATATGCACTCTTGGATATAATACTATGTCAATACAATATAGATTGTATGCTCTTATAGACACGAAGATGATAATCAATATAATAGTTACCCAAGACTCTGGGGTGGGGGACGGGATGACGAGGGGATCGCTGATTAAAATGATATATAAATATTTAAAAAATTTAATATAAAAACAAACTAAAAAAATAAAATAAAACTAGATACATCAATCATAAATTAAATGATCATATATTATAGTTTTAAAATTTTTGATTAATACATCAATTATTCAACATGTTACCCAAGGGCCAAAACAAAATGAAAAAACATAGCCCATGAACATCCAAGTATGCAACTCAAAAATCAGAATCATCTGAAACAACATCCATGACCTACTCCTCACTGGAACTATCGTCCTCATCTTCATCTTCAAAGTGGATCCTAGTCAATCTCATTTGTGCATTATGCTCCTCTTCAACCTAGCTCGATCCCCCAAGATCTACATCCCATCGTAATGTTGGGGTCTGCATGTACTAAGGGTCTTGAAATCCATTAGACGCAAGGCATTGTGTACAACAACAAGCTTCTCCGCTCTCTTAAAGGTAAGGTTGTTCCTCTTAAGAGAGTGGATCCAACCAAATGTTAAACAATTCCTCTCAGCAGCAAAGGAACTAGAAACTTGTGAAAGGAGATGAATTGCAAGTGTCTTTAGTTGTCATGGACGACCATACAGTCGCCACCAACTCACTAGCTTCTCTTGTGCCAGTGTTGCCCTATCTATCCTCGTTGATGTTTTGTAGCCATCAAGTTCTGTAAACTTGTTCAACTCGATCCTGAGATGTGAAGCCTCTTCTGTAGAATACATTTTTTCAGGGTCTTCATTAAGCCCCCCTTCACCTCATCGTTGTCCCAAGGACATCTACCAAGTCTCTCCACATACCATTTTGGATTAAGGTCATATGTGGCCATATGTAGTGGATTGTTCAGCTTCTCCCATCTCTTTTGAATGATGGGTTGAATATGCTCATTGTAGAAGTCTAAGGTGGGATCCATTACCCAAATAGCGGCCTTCATCTAGCCAAGCATACTATCGATGCACTCATATATCTCACCAAGGTTGAGGCTATCAGAATTCCCCATATTTGATGACAATGAAAACTGGAGATATAATAGATGTGATGTATTTTGCATCAGCCCAAAATGTGTCTCTCACCACCACTTCCTTCACCCTCTTCTCTTGCTCTATCTTGGACATTGGCCACCGAGTCCACATTTGTGTCATGATCATAAGTTGTAGAGGCTCCTGCAACTCGAGCATCCTATCTAGCAAAACAAAGTAGGATGCAAAATGGGTGTCAACTAGCTTGAGGAATTGCTTCGTCAAAAAGCTTCAAAAGAGCGCCAATGTTGTGTGTTGATTGCAGATGAACATTTGCAACTCCCGAGCCTCGTCCACTATTTGTTTGACCCATTGATTTTTTCCAATGTCTTTTAAAAGCGTTGAAAGAGTGTCAATGATGTGTGGTGATTGCAAATGAACATATGCACCTCCCTAGCCTCGTCCACTATTTGTTTGACCCATTGAATTTTTCCAATGTCTTTCAGTGCATTGTTCATGACATGCACACAACATGGGGTCCAAAAGATATGCTTGTATGTAGAGCTTACACTAGCTTCCCTACTGCTCTACACATATAAGTTGCATCTATGACTCCCTATACAACATTGACAGGGCCAATCTCCTCAATGGCTACTTTCAAAATCTGGAACTGAAATTTTGCATCTTTGCACTTCCTAGAATAGTCAATTGACCTCAAGAAGTATGTTTACCTTCCATCTCTTAGCCATGGCCTTTTTATAATAAGGAGAGCGAGAAGCATTAAAATGGATCCCTGTGGCATAAGAGAATTTTCCAATCGCATCGCCGGCCTCTTACCTTGTGCATCAAATATATTTACAACTACGTTGTGGCCCCACCCCATGGCCTTCCTCTTCCCCTTGCCCTCCAATTCAGTCACCCCAAACCTTGTTGCAACATGAGAGAAAGAACCCCTAGAAGTCCTACTAGAGCTACCAATGTCAATGCCAATGCCACGAATTACTGGAATGTCGAGAACAAAATCTCCATTATAAAGCCTGATAATCTATGCCTTTTGCTCAAGGTTGAGTCTATCACACTTATTAACCCATTTTCCAAGAATGTGTAGTAAGTGTGCATTTGTCCTAGTGATGTTTTCATGCCAAGTCAATGGACAAAAATTGCATTGCCATTTTTTAGTCCTCCTCCTTTGTTGGATTTCTGAATAACATGATTAAATTGTTGCAAAGGTTTCTTTGAATTGAATACTCCTTTGGCATATCCAGCCAGTAAACCAGAGGGGCAATTAGTCTTCTCAACACTCACAACTAAACTACCAGTTTGCATTGCCGCAACATCTTCCCTCTCTTCTTGCCTCCCCAAATTAAGATCATCACCAACATCTATCTCCTAATCACTATTGTATAAGAACTCATTTTGAAATCAGCCCCTACCCTAGGCCAAACCCTAGGCCCTAGCCCACCCATTTTAAAAAAACAGTATGAATGTACATACCTCTTTCCTTGGCTCTTGCCCTTGCTCTCCTTGTGTCTTGGAATCTTCACTCTTTCCTTGGCTCTTGCCTTTGACATTGACTTTGCACTTGCCCTTGCCCCTGCTCTTCTTGTGCCTTTGTTGTTTGCTCTTGCCCTTGCCACTCTCTTGCCTTTGCCCTTTGCTCTTGTTCGCCTCTTCTCTCTTCCTCTTTCTCCTCCTTTCCTCTTCTTCTCTAAGCTCTTTGCTTTGCTCAAGACTCAAGTGTGTTTTAGAATGATCGAAATTGGTCTATTTCTAAGTTAGAAGTCACTTTTGGGGTTAGCTTTATGTAATTTTAAGTTTTTAAGTCATTTATCAACTTCTATTTTATTTTATTTTTTTATTTTATTATAAACTATTTTTTTAGCTTCAAACTTTATGCAGCTGTAGAGGATATTTGTGACATCCAGGGCATCCCTCGATGGTCCTAAGGACGTCCCAGACATCCTCTACAAGATCCCAAAAACATAACGTTTCCAGAACTTTTTAAAAAGGCCAAAACACCCCCAGGACGTTTCCCAAGATTTTCATTTTTCCAAAAACACTAGGGGGACATCTCCCAAGAGTCCCCAAGTCCCGAAAGCGTCTAGGACATCCAAGACTTGCCAAAAATGGGGGCCGGGGGGGAACGCGTCCTCGGGTAAGACTGCAATATAAGTGAGTTTTTTAAAGGGAAGGCCAAACCATTTCAAGATGATCAGGTTCACATTGAACTTAAAGGTAAGGTAATTAAAGAAGCTTCCAACACTCATAAAGATAAGACAAAGCTAAGGGGTACCTTAACTGATGGAGAATGCAGAGTTGTATGAGCCACCACTGCAAGATCGAGTGAAGACAAGGTTTGCCATAAGAACTTCAGAATCTAGGTTTGCCATAAGACATTCAAAATCTAACTTTCTGTCATTGATGAATACGGTCACTCATGATACCATTTGAAGAAGCTCATGGTAGCAACTTTTAAAAAGGTGATGTAAGATGAACAAAACACATTACTGAACAATGATATATGGGTGCTTGCAGAATTGCAGGACAAAAAAAGACACTGATCACAAATGGATCCATAAAACAAAGATCAAAGAAAATAACACCATCGGCAAGCATGAGGCTAGGTTTGTAGCGAAGGGATACACTCAAAAAGAAGGAAATTACTATATTTCTCCACAGCAAAGATGGCAAAGATATGAATGATCATAGGAAGCATAATTTGGTTGTAATGTGTACCAGATGGATGTCAAGAGGGAATTCTACACAAAGCATAATTTCAGAAGAGGAAGTTTACAGGCAGCAGCAACAAGGATTTGTGGTGGAAGAAAAGCAGCACATTGTCAACAGATTGATTAAGCCTTTGACTGGCATTAGGCATGCACCATGAGCATCATACATCAAGGTCGATAAGCACCTAAAAATAAACTTGTTCAATCTCCATTCAAATATTCATACCAAATACGGGGGGGGAAGATATTGTTGTTGTGATCATTTACACTAACAATCTGATTTTTAGAGGAAATCATGGAAGCTTCAATGATGAAGTGAATGAAGATCTTGGGGAATCATTTGAGGTGACTGAATAGTGACTGCAATATTTTAGTTTAGGAATTTACTTTTTAGCAAATGAAAGACTTGTGTCTCATAGACAAGTATGCAAGGCAGTTTTGGAAAATGGAAGTCTCGTGTCTCATAGACAAGTATGCAGAGCAGTAGGAAAAGGTTTGGATGTTTGACTGTAAGCCTTCAGCAACCCCCATTGCAACAAGATTTAACTCTCAGATTCAGATATTTCAAAACAGGTTGATGAGACCTTGTATTGAAAATTGGTTGGCAAACCTATATGCTTGACATATAGTAACGATATCTTTTTTATGAGGTTAGTATTATTGCATATTTATTAATGTTCAAAAATATTCTCATTGTAATATTGCAAAAAGAATATTTAAAGAATATTAAGATGTGTGAAGTGAACAGTGCACTTATGTAATGAAAATTGGCTGGTGAACCTATATGCTTGACATATAGTAACGATATCTTTTTTATGAGGTTAGTATTGTGGCATATTTATGAAAGCAGGAAAACATTCTCATTGTAATATTGCAAAAAGAATATTAAGACACATGAAGCGAACAGTGCACTTTGGAATATGGTACAAGAGAGGTTATGACTTGAAATTAACAAGATAAACAGATTCGGATCGAGGGGGATCAATATATTATAGGAAACCCACTTAGAGTATGCTTTTAGCATGGGTTAAGGTGCTTGGGTCAGCAAGAAACAACTAACTATAGCATTTTCATTAATTAAAGTTGAATATAGGGCAGTTGTAAATGCTACTTTGCAAAGCAATATGGCTAGGAAGAATCCTTTCTGATCTTCAGCTACCATAGTAAATGCGATGCCTATCTTTGCAACAATCAAAGCATGATTACGTAGGTCAAAAAAACATTTATCATGCACATATAAAGGATAAAGACATCCATCAGCACTTCAACAAAGAAAAGAAACAAAATGGAGAAGTTCAATTTAAATACTGCACAAACCATAATCAACCAAACAATACATAGTCATAAACTTAGTGTGCAAAGAAATTTGTGAAATTCTGAACAACGCTTAGAATTCTACTCAATATGACCATTATAAGAGTGTTGAGAATAATGAACATATACTCTGATGATACTGAGTTAGTTATATATAAAGGTTAAAATATAACTTATACCGTATAGTTTATTATTTGATCATGTAGGTGTATTTCTAAATTACAATGAAGAAAATATTCAAATAATTTCACAAAGGGAATGTTAGGTATCATGAAAGAAAGGTTAGGTATCACAAAAGGAATATTTGGTATGATTGTGCACAAGAGAACAATTCATGTAAAGGTATGTTGCATGTAAGCGTATGTTGCATAAAGGAAATTTTTCATGTAGGCTTCGTTGTCATTGAAAGAATTTCTCATTTGTATTATAAATTCTCCATATATGAATAAGCCTTTGCATTTTAAATTATCAAGTAGAAACTCTGCAACCATTTGTTGATTTTCTATTGCTGTTCCTTTGATTTTTCTTTCATATTTTCATGATTCAGGTTATGGACTAGAGTTCTTCAACAATGACCGAGGTACCCTGACCTGTAATTTCCTCAAGAAATTACCTCGTTGGAAATTTAAAGCAGTTTTTTTTTCTATCCATACCGCAACTACTTCACTTTCCCAAATGGCAGTGGTGTTAGAGCAGGTTAGCGTAGTACAATGTGCATTAGAATGAGTAAAATAATTGCACAACCATAAGCAAGAAAAGAGACAAGCCACACAACACAGAATTTTAACCTTGCAACCCTAGTGTGTGGAAAACCAGCTGTTCATATGTGGCAACTGCACATCTTCCTCATCTTTCCAAAGAGTAATGGGGAAATACAATTAGCTCATACATCTCAAATTCTCTGATGTCTCCTATCTTCCTTATACTGCTATGGAAAGAATTACAAGGAGCATAGAATAGCATCAACTTATTAACAGCTGACTACTCATTGCTACCCATTCATGCATTCACCAATTCACTCCAACACTCGTCTCACTGATGCCAATTCCTTGGCCCATGACACTCATGCATTTTTAGAGATGTCTCTTTAAAGACGAAAGGTTCTTGAAACACCCAGAATCAGAAGATCAATTGCTTCATGCCGTTAGTCTGACTGCTCCTTTCCTTTGTATGAAACTGCTACTTAAGACACAGCAAAAGTGCCGCATAGCGAACCGGCAGTTATAAAACACCCCACCAATTGTGAAACCAACCATAAATGCTGATTGAAACTGTCCATAAATGTTGAAATACCACTACTTTAGTGCAGAGATTACATAACTGCCACCTGCTTTAGCCGGCAGTTTTGTAACATCAATAAAGTCTTGCAACATGTGGAGGCCATAACATTTTGCATACACACAAAATCAGGTGCCGTTTTGTTTGAAAGTACAAAATGTTCCGAGAGGAATCCATATCCACAATCCGAAATTAGAATTGACTTTTGAAGAAGTATACCATTTATTTCACTTTGTTGAAGTAATCAATGTTTTTGTCAAGAGTAATAATGTACAAGATTACCACTCATCAACTTTCCTCAATTTCATTGATCCTAACATGTCCTTGGGGTCTAATGGAGTTATTGATGAATTCCATGGATCCTTATCGATCATAACCATTGTCTCGACACCAATTGACTTCATCCGTGTCCTAAAATAGAATTATTCAAAATCCCTTCACCAAAGCAAGATGGACCCATCCAATAGCACCAAGCTATAAAGCCTATTCAAAATTATCAAGATTATGAGCGATCTTACAAACAATAGTGAAGATTGAACCTTAAACAAAACAAAGATCCCCAAAAAATAACCTTATCAACCATCAATTTTTAAAATTGTTACAGATTGATTATGCAGAAGCACCCAAGTTAACAAGCAATCTTGAATTAACCAAAAACGTGAGCTGGTGTTTGTGTATGTTTGTGCATGTTTGCAACATAGTGGCGATGTCAAAAACGGTTTACACTTGTCAAAAACAATCAGAATCAGTCCAAGGAACATCATCAAGATCCCAACATTTCAGGAACATCAGGGGAGGCAAGTTTCAGTCATCTCCCAGAGGTCAATTTAACCCCTTTTGGGCAGATAGCAAAACCACTGCTTATTGCAAGTGGCGGTTTTAAAACCATTGGTCTATAGTAACTGATAGTTTTGCTTGTGCTGAAAGGAAAACTCAAGTAACCACCCGGAACTCAGTTTTTTAGCATGTGGACAATTTTCCAACACAAATGGAACTCAAAGACACTTTGCAAGATGTCAATGCTAGTCAGGTCAGATTTAGATCAGTCTTGCAAGAGCAAAGAGTCAATTTTGGAAAATCTTAGTTGAGTTAGTTCATCTTCCAAGAGCAGAGCGAGGGAAACGAAAAAAAGACTTGCAAAGCTTGCTAGGTGGTGCATGGCCTGGAACAAAGAGTGTAACCAATCTATGTGGGACTCAGATTGGGTTGTATCTTCTTTATGTTGTTTACAATAAAGAGAGAAAATGTATGTGTGTCTCAAATCTCGACAACTTTGACATTCAATCAATAAATAATGTGTGTTTGGCTCCAACTTTGAATCTGTGTCTGAAGTGTCTCCATTGGTGAGTAAGTGTGTCTAGGTTGGGGAGTAAGCCAAACATTAATTTGGTCCCTTCATTCCCATCTACATGAATTGGTATCAAAGCAAGGTTGTGTCTTGTTGGGTTGAGTTGTAGAGCTCTAGTTATGTCAATTTCAGGTTGTAAAAGAATCCTGCATTGTTAGTGTTGAGAGTTGTGAGGTATAAAAATGGTACATGGGGGAGCACCCCGTGTAAGAGGACAAAATGCACCTAGAGTTGCAAATTGGCAAAGATGATGGGAGGAATCCAATCAAGGTTAGATGCTATGCAAACAAAGGAGAGGAACTACTATTGCAAATGTAAGTGTTGATGATGAAGGAGAAAACCAAGAGGTTCATCTTGAAGAGATAGTAGAAGAACCTAAAGACAAATGTTTAAAGGCCATTGCCAAGATGGAAGGCAAGCCCAAGCAAGAAACCTATAGCTATGGAGGAAGTTTATGCCCTAAGAATCTTATTGATTGGACCACAGAGTTGGAAAATTATTTTGACTACAAGTCAACAGCAGACCCCAAGAAAGTAAAGTTTTCCTACACCAAGCTGAAGGAACATGCATCCTTGTGGTGGATCATGTGCAGCTAGAAAGGGAGAGAAGAGGCAAAGACAAGATCAAAACTCAGCATAGGATGGTTGCAATGTTGAAAGGAAAACTTTTAACGCTGGATTATCAGCTGAGTTTGTTCAAGTTGCACAATTTGAGACTAAGGGAAATGAGTGCAAAGGATTACATGTAGAAGTTCTACAACCTCACATTTTGGGTGGGTCATGTAGAAGATGATCAAGAGAAGATCTCAAGGTACAAGAATGGTCTTCGTATTTCCATGCAAGATAATTTTGTAATGTTTAAGTTGAGGATGGTAGAAGAAGCCTATCAATGTACATTGAAGACGGAAGAGAAGTTGTCGAGATGAATGTATGTTGTTAAGATGTTTTACAGTCAGATGAATGTATGTAGTTCAGATGTTTTCCAACTACCCTTTGGGGAATGACTATTGGCTTGTACACATGCACCAAGTTCAAAAAAAGTAACATGGAACACTCTACATGAAGCCTTCGAGAATTCATTCAAAATCTTGAGGGATGCCAATGAGATTGTTGCAGAAATCTATAATACCCTACAGGTTAACATAAGAATATGCATGTCTGTATCAAAAGACTCGAAGAACTATTAGCAAACTTGAAAAAGAACCTAACAACGACTTGAAAAAACAATGGTTCATGGAAGGGTTGGTAACCTCATTGTACGTGAAAAAAATGTCCTCGCACTTGAAAGGACGCAAAGAAGATGACCCTAACATCAGTGATGACAATGAATCTAGATCAGTGCAAGCTTTGAGAAATGACATGCTTTGGATGATTAAAGAACTAAAAGGAGATGGTAAAACATAGGTAAGGATATTTTGTGCGAGATCTGTCAAGTTATAGGGCATTCAATCAAGGACTAGCCATACAAGTAGAGGAATAAGAGCAGCCAAGCATTTTTCACATAAGGAGAGCCATTGACACCACCCACCATGCTACCAAGGAACTACCAATGACAAAATAACAGTTGTGGCGGGAGTTGGATTTAGTATGACTCCAAAGGATGACCAATTATATATTCTTGGGAGTGAAATGAGTGTAGCAATTTTACAAGAGACTACCCTAACCAAAATGACACTAGACTTCTCTGTAGATGGTGTGGGTCAAGGGACCATAATGATGGAAATTGTCCAAAGCAAGCAACATCAATATGATTGACGTAACCGAGGGAAAGGAAGTTATGGTAATTGCTAGAGTGCAAGTGAAGGAAGCAAATTACCTCAACCCATGTACAAATAAGGAAAGGTTGGTTGAAGCAAGAGTGGAAATCAAGAGGGCCATGGTCAAAGAATGTCATCAGTTGAATGAACATACACGCACAATGACAAGTAGACTGGAGTCCAACAATGCCATTGCATGTCTTGGAGACCACTATTTCTGTGAAGACAATTGAATTATTACAAAGGATTGTAGAACTGAAGAATACTCTAACTGCTACCATACAAGACATTACCCTAAACATGGAGCATACAATGGCACGCCTAATATCAAGTGATGGAGAGAGTAAGACGTTGAAGAATTAATCCTTAGTCAACCCCCCCTTGTCAAGAGACCAAGTGATCGATCCTATTGATTGTGAAAATGAACCTAGCATGACAGCCAGCAGTTGAGCATATGAAAATTATAGGCAAGAATGCAATAAACACAATCGTTGACAATGATTCTAACATGAAAGTTCTCCAACATTCCAACTGGTGGGAGCAAATCAACATGGCAATAAGATTTGGGTGTACTAGTAGATAAAAGATATTTATTGGAACCCAACCTCTTTTATTGAATTTTGTGATCATCACGTTGCAAAGAAGACCTATGATGCACTATTGGGGTGGGCTTGGTTGGTAGCAACCAAAGCCAATCATAATTGGAAAACAAATTTGATCTCCATTGAAAATAAAGGACGAAAGCACGTTATAGACACGAAGAATTAGGTAGTCAATAAGGAGCCACCTCATCAAACTCATCGGATTCAGACTCTAAACAAAAATGCTTGGATGATTGGAACCGAAGTATGATGAAGCTAAACAATGAAGGGGTCTTGGAGTTACAGTTGGGCTCCAAAGACGAGACTAACTCCCTCAACGGTTTGTTCCATTAGCAGATGGAAGACTATGAAGTGTTCCAGCGTGAGTGTAACAGCGTTGAGATTATGGAGATTGAAGAAGGTCAAGGCTTGCAGCGAGATGACCAGAAAAAGATGTCAATGGTGCCAATTGCTTCTAAGCCATCAACGTCATAGTCGAATTACCAACTGAAATTCAAAGAATACAATGTCAAGAATGCACAGTTCAATGATAAGTTGGCTCACCAGTTTGATGGTGTAACCAATAACCATCCAACCTTTGGTCACCTAACGCTTCGTTAAGCCACATCTATCCATCTAGGGATGATGTACTTGACGTCAACCCACCTACTGACCACCTATCGTACGACCAGGATGGAGCAGCATGTCAATATGGCCATGAGAGATCAACTGTTTCGTACAGCTGAGGACATACATGTCTGTAGGGCCAAGTGGAACGACAGGTTTGTAAGACCAACAAAAAGATGTACTTTGACAATGCAATCGAACACGATAGATAGCTCAATCAAGATGTCTAGATAGTCATGGCATATTGATCGATGGGAGTTATGACAAGATAGAGGAGGCATTGTCATAAGCATTACTAGTAAAGCATGACTTCTAAATCAAGAGCACTTGTGTTAAAAAGATGAAAGTACAAACATTATAAATATTTAAGGTATAAGAATTTCTTATCTGCAATGTTTATATAAAAAAAGAATGGTAGATGGGTTGTACCAATAAAAAAGAATGGTAGATGCAGATGAAGAATATAACCCAGATGAATTGGATGCTTTGGCTAATGATTTAAAAGAAGAGTCTTGCTTTATGCAGAGACCATGGACACCCTCTGGATAAGGAAACTCCAAAGATATGGGCAAAGGAAGAGTACAACGTCCTATACGACCTCCTTTTCAAAAACAAAGAGGAGAAAGAGAAAGATACCCAAGAAGACACAGACAATATCCGCATTACAGTCAACCACCAACAGTCAGACCTCCAAGCCCTATACCACTTGCTTTTACAAAAAACTTCAAGGCTAGTCATAAATGGGTAAAAAATAAATTCAGTTTTTTACTCCCAAAAGAAGTAGTCACAATTCGTTCAGTGCCCACATGGGATGAAGATCCTTACACAGAAGATGTCAGAGAAGAAGAAATTTATGATGTTGAATTAGAATATGTTGAATGGGAAACTCCTCAGTACAGAATGAGAGGGAAGATGAAGTAGATTGGATAGAATAAATTTACACCACCAGACATAAACCAAAATGTGCAGATCCTAAAAATGCAAATGGGTATGTTCAACAACTCCAGTCCCTTCTAATCTGAAGCCTGCACAACTCAATAATGGTAGGTATGCTCAATTTGTTTCTATCTAGATAAATAACAAACAAGTAGATGCTCAAGTGGATACTAGTGCATTGTTGTCTTTTTGCAAATCAGTTATATTAGATAACTATGAAGAGTTAGATGAGCAATATAGTTATAAGTCTTTAAATATACAAGGAAATGGGTTTACCTGTAATAAGTATAAACTTCAAGAACCCATGATTATTTAAGATAAGACATTCTTTTGTGATTTCTTTGCTTATGACCAATTCCCTATAGACTGTATGTCAATAGTCTTTATAAACCAATATTCACCTTATGGTAGTACACCCAAAAGTATGTTATTCACCATTAATGGAGAAAGGATCTGAGCTCCCAGCCTAGTCTCTACTAAAGAACAATACCCAAGTAATACAGCCCTAAACCAAAATCCCAATAATCTTGTCCTAAGAAAAAATGAAGAAAAAGGGCAACAAATTAAAATAGATATTTGTTACAATGACCCTCAAAAAAATTTGAATAAATCTATGCCAATCATAGAAATAAATCTAATTGAAGGGGTTTAAACAGATGAAGATTGAGAAGAAAATCCCAATTCTCGCTCATGATTATCAAGATATGGAGATAACCATACAAGAATTATTAGATATTGGTTTCATAAAGTCTAGCAAACCATATTGTTGTTATGCTTTCATGGTAAATAAACATTCCGAATAGAAGGAAAAAAGATAATGGTTATCAATTATAAACCACTTAATGCCATTACTCTTCCTTATCCTATCCTTGATAAATCATATCTTTACAAAAGGTTGTAAGTTGTAAATATTTCTCACAGTTTGATTGCAAATTAGGGTTCTATCAAATCAGAATTGAAGAAAAAGATAGACCAATTGGCCATTACTAGTGGAAGGTCATGTCTTTGCCCTTATGAATGCAACTACATATTTTAAAAAATTTATGGATAAAATCTTCACAAGCATGTCTCACTTGATTTATGCATACATTGATGATATTTTGATTTTTAGTCAACCTCTTGAAAATCACTTACAGCATTTGAAAATTTTATGTGACATGTTCTAGACGGTAGGATGCTTTCAGAAACAAAAATACAATTGACTGACAAATTGTAAGTTCCTTGAGATGGAAGTCGAAAATAGTAAATTAAAAGTCCAAGGACATACCAAAGAAAAGATTCTTGAATTCCTAGAAAAGCTTGATAGGAAGCAACTATAAGCTTTCTTAAGAATTCTTAATTATGTAAATTGTTGTTATGTTGATAGTGGGGTAGATAGATTTTAATTGTTAAACTTGTTAAAGAAAAAATATGAAGTATGTTTGAACTGAAGAACATAGTAGGGCAGTCCAAACTATTATGTTTAAGGTTTTTAGCCTTCCTGAACTCCATGTACCCAAGTCTGAGAATTTTGTTTTATACACCGATGTATCTGACATTGCTTGGGGAGGAGTCTTGTGTTATGTAAAAGATAACCAGGTATTTGTTTGTGAATATGCTTATGGTGTCTTCTCTGAAGATGTCGAGAAATAGACCTATTCAAATAAAGAGATCTGTGTTGTAAAGAAATGAATAGATAAAAATGTTATTCAACTGATGCATTTGAAACACTTTGTAATCAAAATTGATTGTACGAAATTACTAACATTCAAAAAAAAAGATCATGCCCTGAAGGATAGAAGAGGTAAATACATCCACTAGCAAGACTATTTTAATAGATTTAATTACACTGCTCAACATATTGCAGAGAGAGATAATAATATTGTTGATTGGTTAAAGAGACCTTGCTCTCTTTGATGAACCATCCTCAAGGACCTCAATTTTCTATCAGACTCAAATGTGTCAAATCTGATGCTCTATCACTCCCTATTCAGACAAAAAAATTCAAATATGGGGTCATAAAGCATTATAAAAGAATTTTTATATATATTGCACAATAACTAGTAGCTTGTGAAGTCTACAGCATAGAATCGTTTGGTCTTCATGATCCTTTGATTATTAAAATATTAAATTTGGAGTTATTGGTCCAAAAATTTATTGATCTTAAATACAAACCAAGTTACAAGTGGAACATAAAAATTGAAAAACGAAATGAATATTTAATTTAATTTGTTTGAAGATGCAGGACCTCATGTTCTTAAATTACAAGAACCACATCTAGATGAAAAAACAATTCTCTATACCATTATTAAAAAAAGACTTGAATGGGAGTCTGAAATGGAACTCTATATGAATTCTCATAATATGCTTCGTAATCTTTATTGTGAATTACAGTTCTTTAAGATTACTTGAAAATTTCGACCAATATCTCTAAAAAATGTGACAAAAGAAACTGAAAGATTCGTTTTTGAAGGGCAAAGGTCTAATCAGTGGGACCCAAGAAGTTCATCCTCATCCGATGATGATAGAAGACCAGCACATGGACCTACCTTTATTGATTTAGTCAAGGCTCAACATCAGCATTTTCTTATTGCGCATCTTTTTATTGAGTGTATATCACTTTACGTCCACTTTGTATATTATTCTATGTTAGTGAAGTTTGTATTTTCTCTTAGTGAAAATCTTATGAAGTGTAAAACAATCGGATGTAATAGACAATGTCAGCCAATAAGAACCAATATTCATCACTCCATCTTGCTATAAATAAAATACGAAGGAAACATAGTAGGCATTCTGAGCCTTATCATTATGAGTCCTGAAATAATCTATGAAGTATTGTATTAAGAATTATTTTCAAGTAATAGTAAGAAGTCATAGCCATTCGGCCTTAGTCTTCACAATGTTTTGTGCCAGACAAGTGTAATGTCCCCTCTTAACCTCCTATGCATTTTTGTATCCTTTAGCCTATCCTTGAGTTCTCGTAGGCTAAATGGCGTTGTTAAGGGGATCCGATTGATCTTGGATGATTATTTTGGTGGTATTTCCAACTTAAAGGTTAATACTAAGGTTATATTATTTTTAATTTAATCTTTTCTCTCAAAAGTTGATATTAATAAAATAGCTTTCTAATTTTAAGTTGAGGATAAAGGGGGCTGCTTTTTATACCTTGGTGCCTAATGTGATGACTTTAAGTTTTTAAAATTATAAAAGTGATTTATAATCTTCAATGATGAGTTAAGGCAAAACCCTTAGGCATCCCTTTTCTAATTGGCCAATAAAAACACTTTTAAAATTTTAAAAACAAATTAAAGTCATCACATTAAGCACTAAGGTACAAAAAACGGCCTCCCATTATCCTCAACTTAAATTTATAAAGTTACTTTATTAATATCACATTTTGAGGAATAAAAAATTAAATTAAAATAATATCACCTTAGTATTAGCCTCCAAGCTGAAAATACCACCAAAATAATCATCCAAGACCAACCGAATCCCCTTACCAATGCCATTTAGCCTATAGGAACTCAAAGATAGGTTAAAGGACACAAAAATGCATAGGAGGCTAAGAAATGACATTACAGTCCGCCCTCCACAAAAATTGTTTGTCCTCAAGCAATCAGAATGCTGAAGTATGTGCTCACTCTCCCATGTAGCATCCTCAATTGGTAGATCCTGCCGCTTAACCAAGTATTATGTGATCACTCTCCTCCTGACGGTCCTCTCTCTGAAATCAATAATTGGCTCTGGAATAAGCTCCAACATCTCCTCCTCATCCAATGTGGGTAAACTGTTGAAGGTACCACATTATGTCAAAGTGCCTTCTTAAAGCATGATACATGAAACACATTGTGCACTCTACTATTCTTAGGTAACTCCAACTCATAACCAACTTCTCCAACCCTCCTGGAGACTCTGAATGGTCCATAAAAATGGGATTTCAACTTCTTTGCTCCATTCTTTTTGAGAGTGGACTGTCTATATGGCTGTAATCTAACATAAACCATGTCTCCCACCTCAAATTCCCTCTCAATACAGTGCTGGCAGCGTACATCTTTTCCTAATTCTGCTCATGCTGAACATTATCCCTCAAAGATTTCATGATGTCTTCACTATCCTGCAGAAAATCCTTTGCCTTGTGCACCCTACAATCACCAAAGAGTAAATCAATGAAGCTAGGAGCTTCATATCCATACAACGCCATGAAAGGGGGCATCTTGATGGACATATAATAAGTGGAGTTGTAGCAAAACTCCTCCAAATGTAGCCACCTAAACCAAGCCCTTTGCTGCCCTGTCACATAATTTTTTAGGTAGCCTTCCACCCACTTATTCACTATTTCAATTTGTCCATCCATGTGGGGGTGGTAACTAGTGCTAGGAGTCAATACGGTCCCACAAAGTTTGAACAATTCTTGCCAAAACAAACTCATAAACTTGTTGTCCCTGTCACTATGTTTTTAGGTGCCCTATGAAGCCTAAATACCTCTTTGAAGAACAAATATGCCACTTGTAGTACTGTATAACTTGCTGATATGGCAAAGAAATGTGCAAATTTAGTCAACATGTCCACTACAACATAAATGCAATCCTTCCCTTGCACCTTGGGAAGTCTCGTGATGAAGTCCATAGATATACTTTCCCATTTTTTAGTAAGAATAGGTAATGGTTGCAGCAGACTAGTAGGATGTGTGTGTTCATTTTTATTTTGTTGGCACACTAAACACTCATGCACATACTTCATAATGTCATCATTCATGCCCTTCCATGAGAATATCTCACCTTGTAGAACCCCGAATGACCAGCCATAAGGGTGTCATGAAATGTTTTCAAAATCTGCACCTTCAACTTAGATTCGGACACCAAAAATGTTCTTTCTTTGTAGTAAATTAGCCCATCCTTCACACTATATTTGTCATTAGCCAAAGTGCCATCTATAATGCTGTTAGAGAAGGTGTTCTTTGCATAATTAGCTTGTACTTCCTCTTTCCAATCTGTTGCTAACTCTGAAAATATGCATAAATGTGGCCCCATAAAAAGTACATCAGCCACAACATTGTGTTTTCCCTTCACATATTCAATATCAAAGTCAAAGGCTTGAAGTTTGCTTACCCATTTTTGCTGCCTTTCACTTAAATCCCGTTGATTAAAAAAGTATTTAAGGCTGTTATGATCAGTCCTCACTATAAATCTGCCCCCAATGAGATATTGTCTATATTTGGCCAAAGCATGCATGATGGCCAACATCTTGTCATAAATTGAGTAATTTCTTTCAGCTCTCCTCAATTTTCTACTCTCAAAAGCTATAGGATGTTTATTTTGCATTAGGACAGCCCCTATCCCTTCACCAGATGCATCACACTCAAGCTCAAATGGCTTGGAAAAATCTGGTATGACCAAAACGGGACATGTGTTCATCAAAACCTTGAACTGATCAAAAGCTTTCTGCACTGATTCGGACCAAGAGAAAGCCCCTTTCTTGGTCAAATCTGTAAGTGGGGCAGCAACTTGTGAAAAACCTTTCACAAACCTCCTATAGAATCCACATAGGCCAAAGAATCCCTTAAGTTGTGATAAATTTGTAGGTGGTGGCCAATCAAGTATTGCCTTAATCTTTTTTGGATCCACACGCACACCATCAGCGCTAATGATGCGTCCCAAATAGAGTAATTTAGTCATCCCAAATTCACACTTAGATTCTTTAGCATATAATGATTCCCTCTCAAGAATGCCAAGTACCTCATCCAAGTGCTTCAAATGCTCCTCCCATGATCTGTTGTCGATAAGGATGTCATCAAAGAAAACAAGAACATATTGACGGAGCTGCTTGTTGAACACCCTATTCATGCATGACTGAAAAGTGGTTGGTGCATTTATCAAGCCAGAAGGCATGACAAGAAACTCGAAATGTACAAAATGACACCTAAACGCTGTCTTCTCCACATCCTCTTCCCTCATCCTAATCTGATGGTAACCGGATCTCAAGTCAATTTTGGATAAGTAAACCGCCCCATATAACTCATCTAATGCATGGAATAGGATGCCTTTTTTTTATAGTCTTCTTGTTCAAGGCCATGTAGTCCACACACATACACATAATCCCATCCTTCTTCACCAAAACAACTGAAGAAGCAAATGGGCTCTTACTAGGCCCAATGTGTCCCATCTCAATGAGCTCCTGAATAGCCTTCTCTATCTTATCCTTATGCCTCTTAGGATGACGATAGGGAGTGGTAATGACTAGTTTAGCACCCTCCTCAAGCTCAATAACATGCTCAATGCCTCTATCAGGAGGCTTCCCTGGTGGAATGCTTCCAAACACCTTACTCCTCTTAGTAAGGAGTCCTTGAATATCTGGTGGATAGGTCCTCTTAACCCCTTCAGTGACTGTAGGCATGGTAATGCACTCCACTACCCACTCAATTTGATCATGCCTAAAGAGCCTCTCCATGCGCTTGAAAGACACAACACGTGGCCCTCCATTAGACATGCCCCTCAATAACACATTCTTACTATCTAATTTGAATCTCGGCTCTATAGTCTGAAAATTGAGAGTAATCTCTCCCAAAAAGCGTAGCCACTGAATGCCCAACATTGCATCGGTATCACCTATGCTCACCACATAGAAATCCTCCTCAACCTCATGATTTCCAAACAATATAGTCAACTGAGGAACCATCCTGGTGCACTGAATAGTAAACCCATCAGCTACCATCACTCTAAATCCACTCACCTCTTGTGTCTTGAGGCCTCTATGAACAACTAAGCCCTCATCAATGAAGTTATGTGTAGCCACTGTATCAATCAATGCCACCATACGCTGCCCCTATAGCACTCCTCTTATGCACAAAGACTCATTTTTTTGGAAACTTTAGAGTTGTGCCAAGTTCCCATCATTGTCCTCTACCTTCTCACCCTCTTCCGAAGCCTTTTCCTCATCATTGTCATCGATATCAACCTATTGTTCTGAATTTACTTATTTACTTTCATCATCCGAGAAGTATTCAATTAAGAGTGCTTTCCCTTTTGCTGAACATTTATGATCCCTGCCATAAGGCTCCCTACATGTGAAGCATAAACCCTTCCTCCTTAGCTCATTAAGGGTCTCACTATCAATTTTTTGATAGTGTTTCTTTGGCTGTTCGTTTTGCTTGGGCTGCTCATGTTGTCTAGGCTGGTCATAGTTCTTATTGAAGTGTTTTTTATCCCCATCCTTTTGCTGCAGCACCCCTTTTGACTAGTATTTTCTCTTGAAAGCGGATGTTTCCATGTCTCTAGCCTTCTTAATAGCTTCTTGAAGTGTGGGGGGGTTGAAAGCCTTAACCCAACCTCTTAAAGGCTTAGAAAGACCATCAACAAACAGCACTATATGTCTTCTTTCTGATATATCAGTCACAAGCACGGATAGTTTTAAACAATCTGCAATATAAAAATCAATTGACCCCCATTGTTTAAGCTGAGCTAGCTCCTTAAAATGCAATTCGGGGTCTTTTTTGTCAAATCTTTCAATTAGCGTTTTGATGAACTCATGGTAAGAAGTGATTTGCGCATGTCCCAATGTCAACATTCCATTATACCACCACTCATGTGCAATTCCATCAAGATGTATAGATGCATATTGAATTGATTCCAACACGGGCATAGGATTTAAAGTGAGGTAAGTGTCTAGTTTTTGTACCCATGCTTTCGCTGCCATCTTTCCCGAACCATCAAAGTATGGAAGACTAATCTTCCCCACCTTCCTACGCAAGTCATTATGTTGGTCCCTATTTACCCTTGTATTAGAATGTCTCATTCTCAAGTCAATGTAGTCTCTAAAAGCGATGTCCATCTGGAATCCTGCACCTGCATTCAACCAATATTGCCTAAACTGTTCCTATTGTTCCACCAAAGTGAGTTCCGGATTTTTTTGTGCTACAATTCTAGGCTCTGAAAATTTGGCATAAGAGGCCTTGCCATAGCTGCCCGCCCCAACATGTTGATTGTCTGCTCTTCACTGTCCCACATCATTACCTTGTCCCAATTGGTCCATTCTTTGAATTAGTTGTGTTAATTGCTGATTATTTTCTTGTGCTTGTTGGGTTGCTTGTCCTTGCCCTTTAACCATGGCATTGAGTAGGAGCATTAACCTATTGGATGGTGCCTCTTGTCTTTCCTCTTCTTCACCCCTATCTCCCATATTTTCTGAATTTAAGGATGCCCTAGATGACTACCCTGATTGCTGCCCTTCCTCTATTTGTTGACCAATTTTGGTCCTGCAGACCAAATTGGGCACCCCCCTTTTTTCCCCTCTTTTGCAGTGCCTGTTGACCAGTGTCTGATAAGTTCACCCCACTGCAATTTTATGGTTTTCTCTGTAACAGGGCCATCTCCTTGAAAAACCAAGTGTTTTGAGTCTTGCAAGTACTTGGGTTGATTTAGAACGCATTTCGATCCTAGGTGTTTAGCAGGGCAAGCAAATTACCTCAGACGAGCCTTTATCGACAAAATGGGCCAGTTTCATAGGGGGCAGAAGTCTTTTACAAAAGCTCTGAAGGTCAAGTACCTTTGCGGAGGGAACTCGGGTGCCAAAAAGGGCCTTTGCGAATTCGTTCGAAAGACTACTCAAAGTCCAAAGTACCCTTATGGAGGGCAGGAAAGCGACAAATGGGACTTTTCAAAGAGCTCTGAAGGACAACCTTTGACCCAAGTACCCTTGCGGAGGGCAGAAGGTCCGTTTGCAAAGCCCAAGCCAAAAAGCCGTAAAGGAAGATTTCGTTCGGAAAAAGTGACAAGCCAAGAAATGAATTTCTTCAGACAAAATGTCCAAAGAAAATCCATGAAGAAACTCAAGGAAAATCCAAGAAAGGATGCTCAAGGCACAAATTCCTTCGGACAAAATGTCCAAAGGAATTCCTTTGGACATTTTGTTTGAAGAAATTTGACAAGACAAAAAAAACCGAAGGGTAGGCGCCCTTTCGGGAGACACTTGACCATCAAAAAGGACCTTCCCATTTTCCGAAGGTTCACTTTCCCTTCGGAAAAGTCCGTTTACAAAAGGCCGAGAAAATTGCTGAAGGGTAGTGACGGGCCCGCGAACGTCAAATTCAAGATAGCGAAATAGCCATTGGTTTTCAAATGGTGACAGGCCCGTGGACGTCAATTTTGATGGGATGCGTTAGCCGTTGGAGAGAAGCCAAAGAACAAGTTCTTTCGGATGTTTTGCGAGTTCTTTCGGACAAAACGTCTGAAAGAACTCATGAGCGTTGGCTCGAAGGAATTCAAAGGCAAAAGGCCAAAAGGAAACTCCACGACCCGTCGAGAAAGGACTTGAAAAAGAAAAGGATAACCCGAGGAGCCCAAACTGCCGAGAAAAGACAAGAAATAACGAGAAAAGAGGAGAGAGAGAGCATGGCTCAGAACATAGCCACGCACATAAGACAAACACTCGGAACATTCCAGATGACACAGCAAACCAAGTGCAGGAATGAACCAGATCAGTCCAGGAGGCACAGGAGGCGTCGACAAGAGAAGTAATTGCTTGCAGATGGAATAGTCTCTACTGAACAGCGATTAAGAGAGTTGCATGAGCATTCAAGAGAACGACCTGTTTTTTCTTTGTTTGGCATTAATAGGCGGACAACTGCGCGAACTTTCAAGGAGAGATGGCTTTGTCGGTTATGGAGAGAAGCGACCCATACTTTTGCAGGAGTGTTTAATATGCCCAGACAGCAAAGTCAATATATGAGACACCTACAGTGTTGGGTGAATATTTTGTCACCAGCTAACTGATGAGCAAAATAGATCTCTTCAACCACAGCATAGGGAGATTGGTAGGCCAAATGTGCAGGTTTACCACATCAGAGGTGGACAAATCTCTCCTCTCATCAAGGGAAGGTTCCCTATAAATATGAGGAGCTATATACTATATATATAAGCAGAAAATAACACTCAGGGGTAGGGTAACACCATCCATCTTTCTTTTTTCAGAGATGATGTTCACAAAGGAGAAAATCCTGGTGAAAACACTGAAGGGACTTCTCTTCTTTCAAAAGTGATCTTGCAGGAAATAGCAAGAGTTCTTTCAGACAGTGACGAGTAACTAGTAACAAAGAGCGTAGTAACCAACAGACTAAGATGTAACACAAAGTCTCCACCTCAACTGCCCAAAGAGTGAAATACAAAGGACAATGAGAACACAAAGTCGTCCCAAGGTCCTTTACACAGGAACAAAAAACATACAAACACACTAAAAGCAATTGTAGACATCACAAAGTCTCTCCACAGTTGGCTTCAGGACACCTTCCTGATTACTTCCACTAGTTTTGCTTATTTCATTAACTGGACAAGAACGCATTTAGAAGACAAACGTAAGAACAATCTCCTAAAATGACACAAGCTATAACAACACAAAGTCTGAAAGTAACTTGCTTTCTCATTCAAACAAAGAAATATGATGAACAATCTGAGCTCAAAGTCTCAGTAATCACCTCTCAATTTTGGCAGAGTTTCGCTTCTATATCCAAAAAGATCTCCCCTTGTATAAAACAAGAGTTTACAATATATACCGCCAAGAAAGGCTTGGCGTTTTGTTCCATGAAACGGCCCACGCTGCGGTCAATGCATTGAATGCATTTTCAATTCTGTCAAGGGGCAATGCTTGGAACAGTGCATCGGCCTTAACTGTGGCGTGCCAATTTATCTTATATGTCTCCTCCAAAGTATAGACCGCCTGGTCCTTTCCTTCTTATTTGCGTAGCTGTCCACTTTTGCCTTTACTTCATGGAAGAAAAACAGGCCGCATCCTTGATTTGGTGTGCTCAGATGACTACTTGGTGGACTGTTTCACCTACCGAAAGTAACTCTCTTGTAGATATTTCAATATCTTTTGTAGCCTTCTCTTCTTTCCTATTGCAATTGGAGCTCTCGGGCTATCTTTTTCGACTGGTCGCTTGGTTCATCCTTCAAGTTTCGCGCTATATTTGAAAATTAACGGATATTTCATTACCTTAAATTTGACGTCCGTGGGGACGTCAATGGTTGTTGGTTGTTTGAACCATGAACCTTTGAACCTTGAAAATTAACGGATATTTCATTACCTTAAATTTGACGTCCGTGGGGACGTCAATGGTTGTTGGTTGTTTGAACCATGAACCTTTGAACCTTTGAAAGTTCATTGGTTCAATAGTTCATCGGTTCAGGCGGTCTTTATCGGTTCCTTGGTTCCAACACTTTCCTGGTTCAATCGCTTCCTTGCTCTTTGGTTGAACCATCCCTTTGAACTGGTCTCTGGAATCATTCGTTTCTTTCTTTTGTCTGGGGCTTCTTTTGAACCGTTGAACCTGTGAACCATTGAACTCTTTTGGTTCAAGGTTCAATCGGTTCATTGGTTCATTCTTTGTTCCATTGCTTCTTTTATTTTTCTAAGTCTCTTTGAAGCCTTGAAATTCTTTCGGCTTTTTGTCTTTGGAACACCCCGAAGGGAAGGTGTCCCTTCAGGTCTTTGAGAAAGGTCCATTTTCTTGGTGCCGAGAGCCCCCCCGCAAGGGTACCTGCCCTTCGGGGTCTTCGGGCGGTCTTCGAGTTAATTCATTCGGGGCCCTTTTGGAGTACATTTTGTCCGAAGGAAACCTTTCCTTTGCATTGTTCGCTTTTCTTCAGGGTTTTCCTTTCAGAATTCCTTCGGACTTTTTGTCCGAAAGAATTCACCTTGTCTTTGTGAAATTCTTCCGCGGAAAATCTTTTCGAAGAAATTCTTTTGGTTCCTTTACTTGGTAATTTCTTCGGACAAAAATCCGAATGAAACTTTACCCTTTCGGCCTTCTCTTTGATCTTTGAACCAATGTTCCCTGCCCTCCGCAAGGGCACCTGCCTTTAATTCACTGCCCTCCGCAAGGGCACTTGTTCTTTCGGCTTTGGGGCAATCCTTTGAACCGACCAATTGAACCAACTTTGGTTCAACGGTTCAACGTTTCAATCTAGCGTTTGAAGCCTTCTTTTCTTCTAAGTCTTTTGATCTCTTCGAACCCATTGAACCCGTTGAACCATTTTGGTTCAAAGTTCAACAGTTCAATGGTTCAACGGTTCATTCATTTGTTCTTTGAAGTCTTCTTTTCTTCTAAGTCTTTCGAAGCCGTTGAACTTGTTGGAGTGATTGAACTTTGAACTTCTGTCAAAGCGCTTAACTTCTTTAAGCTTGCCAACGTCTTAACTTCTTTAAGCTTGCCAACGTCGTTGAACCTCTGAACTCGTTGAACCTATTTGGAAGTGGTGTTCAATGGTTCAATCCTCCTTTGAAGCTTGTCGATGAACATTTTTGGTTGAACCAAGGCGTTGAACCAATCTTGAAATGGCCTAAGTGTTGGAAACGTACTCCTTTGAGAGAGCTCACATGTTGAAGCCGTTGAACCTGTTGGACCTGCTAATCCCTTAACTGAAAAAGCTTGAATAATGAAGAATTTGAATGCTCAGAACAATTTTTTGAGAAGGGAAGAGAGGATTTTGGCCTGCAGGACCAAAATAGTTCATATGTTGTCCCAAAAATGAGTGACAGATTTTGGAAACAACAGCTGGCTCTAGTTGGGGAACTTACTTCAGTTGAAATTTTGGAATAGCTGAGGGGAGTAAAACCCAGAATCTCTAGTGCCTTGAAGTGTGCCATTGGGCTACGGAGTCATGCTACCCAAAAAAAGGCGCCAAAAACGAAAACGAAAACAAAAAGCACAAAAACAGAAATAAAGACTATACAAATATACATATGTACAGGTGATCTTATCTGATACTTCAAGAGTTGAAGTGCTTCAGATGCTGCCCATTGTGACGCAGAGAAAAGGGCATGCCGTCTTGATATTTCAATAAAAAACTGTTTTCACCATTGAGCTGATGGATAGTAAACGAGCCTCTCCAAAGGCAATCGAATTTCTCATGCATTTCCTTTGGTTCTCTTCTCTTGTTCCACAACAAGACTTGATCTTCAATCTGGAAATCACAATTTTTTGTTTTCTGGTCGAAGAGCTTCTCACCAGACTTTGAAGTGCAACAATTTGGTCCACCACAATAGTTTGTTGCTCATTCAGCTCAATCAAGCACATAATCCTCTTATTGATGGAGCTTTCATACGTCTGATCTTCGACCGCCCTAGCCAATTTCAATGCTGGCAATTCCAGGGTGATTGGTATCTTTGCATTGAGACCATAAAGACGCTGGAAAGGTGACATACCAATTGACCTCTTGGGTGTGATTCTATCTGCCCATAAAGCATCAACCAATGCTTTATGCTAGGTTCGTTGGTTGTCATCCACCAGCTTCCTTTTGATAGTCACCAAATTCTTGTTACTTGACTCAGCGTGGCCATTCCATTGTGAAAAATAATCAGAGTCAGAGAGAGTAATCCCATAATAAAAACAGAACTGAGTAATCTCCTGGGAAGAGAAACAAGCTGCATTGTCTGTGACAATTTTGGTTGGGACTTCAAACATGGAAATGATGTTCTCCTTGAAGAAATCGCACACTACTTCTGAAGTAGCATGTTTGGTTGGAATAGCTTCCACCCATTTGGTGAAGTAATCTGTGGTTGTGAGGACATAATCATGTCCAGCACTTGAAAATGGGTTTACAGCACTAATGAAATTGATTTTTCATTGTTGAAATGGCTCTTCTATCACTACTGACTTAAGAGGCAGAGCAACCACCGTAGGTCTTCCAACGAACTGTTGGCATAGTTCACACCTTCTTACCCATTTGTATGCATCTTGAAACAAAGTAGGCCAGTAATACCTGGCTCGCAGAATCTTATGGGCAGTTACAGGAGCAGAAAAGTGTCCTCCACAGGGCAAATTATGAAAGGACTTCAAAAGTTGGTTTTGTTGCTCTTTATCCACGCATCGAAGGAACACTCCATCAAGGTTCCTCTTATACAAGCCGTTGTCCCACAGGACAAAGTTGGCAACTTTCAATTTAACAGTCCTTTTTTTACGAGACAAGTGAGCAGGACACTCACCATAAGTAAGAAAATGAGCAATATTTGAATCCCACTTATTCGTGGTGGAGACAAAGAGGATTGTTGGCGTCTTCCACTTCTTTTTCTTCACGCCCTGTCTTTTCTGGTTCACGCCTTGTCTCTTCTGGTTGGTTATCAACAATTAATTGGCATAGGCCCCTTCTCCGCACAAGCTTGGTTGGTTTGATAACAAGATCAAACTCCTGGATTTTAGCAATCCAATTGTCTCTTTTGGTTCCAAACTCCTGCTGATTAATATGGATTAATTGTGGTATTGGAACCAAGGCAGTAACGTGTGAATTCAGGATGTAAAAGCGGAAATACTTCACTGTCTTTACCACTGCATAAGCATGCTTCTCCATGTTTGAGTACTTCAGCTCATGAGCTTTGAGAGGACAGTGCATGAAAGAAATGGGAGATTTCACACCTTGGTTCTGTTGAACCAGAATAGCTGAAAGTGTGTGCTCAGAAGCATAACTGTACATTGTGAAATCCATGGTATAATCTAGACAAACCAGAATTGGGGCGTGAGCAATAGCTGTCTTGATGTCCCGGAATGCCAATTTGCCTTCTTCAGTCCAACTGAAGGTGGCCTATCCCTTCATCATGTTCACAATATGGCGAGTCTTCTCAGCGAATTTGAGGATGAACCTTCGTAAAAAATTCACCTTTCCAAAGAAAGAGTGAACTGCAGTCTTACTTATGGGCAGAGTAAGTCACTGTATGGACTTGACTCTGTCTGAGTCAATCTTTATGCCTTCTCGGGATACAATGTGTCCGAGAAGTTTTCCTCCTGTTACCCCAAAAACAGACTTTTTGGGGTTTAGAGAAATGCCATTTTGGCGACATCGTTCCAGCACTTAATGCAAATGGTGCACATGATCAAGACGATGCTTGAAAAACACTGTTAAATCATTCAAGTACACTACAATGAACTTACCCATTTCGTCTTTAAAAGCAAGGTCCATTGCTCTCTGAAAAGTGGCGCCAGCGTTTATCAGGCCAAATGGCATTCTTCGATAGGCAAAGGTGCCCCAAAGTGTGGTGAAGGCAGTCTTATGCTGGTCTGCTTCACCAACTTCAACTTGATTGTATCTTGAAAAGCCGTCTAGCATTGATAACATCTATGAATCGATCACTGTCTGGAGCACTTGGTCCATGATGGGCAAAGAATAGTTATCCTTTAAGGATGACTGATTCAAGTCCCTGAAGTCCACGCAGAGGCGAATTTTGCCATTCTTCTTCCTTACAGGTACTATATTTGCAATCCATGTGGAATGATGGATTGAAAAAATTATCTTAACATTCAGCATTTTCTGTATTTCAGAAAAAAGTCCCTGATATCTTCGGATTGTACTGTCTGGATTTTTGCTTGTAAGGCACTGAATCACTTTTGAGAGGAATGTCATGGCGAATTTCTTCAGACCTGAGTGACTTCAGATCATCATAGAGTATGCTAGGACATCCATATACTAGCGGAGCAAAGCAGTGAACTTGAACTTCTTTCCCTGAGTGCAGCACTTCCCAATGTACACCATCTTGGAATTTTCCTTGGTACCCAAATTTACCTAATCAAACTCCTGAGAGGAGCTTGAATTCATTTGCTGTTGTTTGATGAACCTGTCGTGTTTGTCAAACAGCGTTTCAAGGGAAATCAGGGCTTTTGAGATTTTATTTTTTTTAAGTTGCAAGAATTTTTCACCTGCATCTGAACTTGATTCAAGGACTGATTCACTGCCTTCGAAGTGACGTTCAAAGCTATCTTTTTGTTCCAGGAAGGCAATGATCTGGTGATCGCCATTGAACACTTGCCAATGATTGTCATTATCAGGCACACTTGATCAAAAGACCAGTTCAATAATGTACCTATCTCCTTTAAAATCAGGGTGAGGGCCCAGAGGAGTTGCCGAAACAGCCAATGCATCAGTGTTGTCATTGAATTCCCTAGGTATGGCAGAAATGTTGAAAGCATCAAAGCTTTCAACTTGATCCTAGACTAGATTGCGGGAATGGCGCAATCTATCATTTTTGGTTTGATACAAGTTCCTCACCTGAGAAACCACCAATTCAGCATCTCCTTTGACATGAAGGAGCTTGACGCCCCTGTCTTGAGCGGCCTTCAATCCAAGCAATAGAGACTCGTACTCCGCTGTGTTGTTGGTGTTGCTGAACTGCAACTTATATGAAGAGGGAAAGATATCTCTTTGAGAAGATATCAACACAATCTCGGCTCTGAAATCGATATCAAAGCAACTGCCATCGAATTCTAGAATCCATACCTCATCAGACATTGATTTTTCTTTAGATTCTTCTTCGTTTGGAGGGGGAGATTCTTCTACACTTGCACTACGCTCCACCAATCCTTCTGTTGTTCCATCTGAACCAACTTCAGGTTGACACATTCGAGAATTTCATCAGACACCTCATGGACTTCCTCCGTGGATAAAAAGTAATTACCCATACCTGAAGACTCAAACAGAATTTGAGCTTCAGGGGCTGATGTTTGAGTGACCACGTATTTTGCTTCCTTCTCAAAGAGCAATCTCTGCATAACGCCTTTGACTGGGATCCTCGCCTCGAATAGGTCCATGCTTAATTCGCCACCAACATCCTTGCAAAAATTTCGCCCAAGAAGGATGCCGTATGATGCTAGGACGTCGGCCACCAGAACAGTCATCTTGATTCTCTTGTCTGAAAATGCTGCAAATGCAAATTGGGCGTCTTTGATCTGTTCCAATAATGGCACTTGTTTGTTTTCCATGGAGAAACATCTCTCAAATGTCTTGGTCAGTGTGAGACCAAGGGATTTAGCTACTTTGGCAGGCATGACATTGTCAAACACTCCTGAATCTATGATACAATTGTTCAGCGAATATCCATTTATCAGCAGGGAGACAAAACGGTTCAGTCCTTTCATGAGCAACAGGAGAAGAAATGACAAGATTATTCCTGATGGATGTGTTTTTGGGGGATCACGAGTTGCCTTAGAAATTACTTGTCCTACAGAGACGGCTTGATTCTTTACACATTGAACCAACTTATCTAACTGCTCAGGGTTGGATTGCAGGGATTCAAATTCAGACATTTGAATTTTGGTTTTCTTTATATGGTCAATTATGTCAAATGTCTAAAATAGACTAAGAACAAAGGATGGGAGTGCATCCTTTTGGTTTTTGGGAGGGGAAGGACTGCTCTGCGAATTTAAAGTTGGAGGTGAAGGTGCAATTGAGGTACTCATCTTTTTAGCAGTCACCGGGTCCTTTGGCTAGAAGGGCAGAGAAGTTCCTCGTTTGGCAATTGAAATTGCAAGTTGAGGTCGCTCCTCTATTTTTTCTTTATCAGCTTGCTGGGCTGACTGATTCTTGGACCGGGTGAATACAGCGTAAGTTCCATCAACTACTCCACCTTTACTTCTGGGTTCATCCTGGTAATTCAGGAAACCAATGTTGGAGTCACCAGCTAATTCTTCTTCTCCCTCTGTAAAGAGATTAGCTATCATCTTCTGAGTTCAACTCACGCTGGAAGGAGAAATCTGATTCTGCTTCAAGATATCCAACTGCTGAATTGGTTGGAGGTGCTTCAATGGCCAATTTCTCCTGAGGGGGAGGAAGACGATTTGGCTGCCCTTGATTCCTAGCAGCATGGCCTTGGTATAACTGATTGGGGAATGTCCTCCTTGGTATATCTCCGTATGAAGGAGCAGATGACATCCCTTGCGCCATTTGCTTTCTGAGAGCTAGCAACTCATTTGCCAACTTCTGCACCATTGGATCAGTGGTGACTGTAGGTGAGTATTCAGAAGATGAAGAGGATTTACCTTTGTTAGAATCTCTCCTTATCTTTTCTGCCAAGATAAGGTCATCTTCTACCTCAATAGTTAAATCCTGAGCAGCAACAAGGTCTATGTGGCCAACCCGTCTCACTTCAGGCAGCTGTGAGTTGATGAAGCATTTAAGGTTCTCAGGTGTTCGCTGAGCAATTGCAAGAATCCGGTTCCTCAGCTTGTCAAACTTGGCAATGAAGTCCCTCATAGGCTCATGAGGTTCCTTTTTCATTTGTGTGAGCTGGGCCAGTAAGGCATGCGCATTTTCTATAGGCTTGAACCTGGCTTCAAATTTAGCTTTAAGAGTGTTCTAGTCGGTCACAGTCTGGGCCTGTAGATGGTAGAACCAGTCTACAGCAGCACCTTGCAATGTTTCTACAAACAGCCTGACTGCGACGTCTTCATACTCCACGCTTATCACACCACAGGCTATGCTGAACGCTACAATGTGTTCATCAGGATGAACTCTTCCATCACCAAAGAATTTGGAGAAATTCTTCTTTGAACTGAGTGGAAGCTCATGTAGAGGTGGAGTCAAATTGAGTGGGCCAAAAGAGTTACCCCAGGGGCCTTGAACCGACATGATTTGATTATAGAAAAGGGGGATAACAAATCTGGGTGGTGTGTATAGGCAAAACTCTGCTAACAGCAGAAAAAGAAGCTCTGCCTTGTGTTGGTGACCTAGTATGGGTAAGAGGAACACTCCTGGATCGTTGAACTTGAAGTTGGGAAAAGAAGAAATCGAAATTGCTTTGTTGTACCAACTCAAAAACAGGGTCAACAACACCTTGAGCTCTCTGGCTTCTAGTAAAGCATGGAGTTGCCAGATTGTAAAATAAAAATGGGAAAGAACCGGCCCTGCTTCAGCTTGAAGCTTGGTGCTTCAAACTGCTTGTTCTTCCCCAGTGGCTCTGGTTTGCAGACCAGATTATAATCGAAAATGGATATAATATGAATGGATAATGGAAATGGATAAGGATAAGGATAGGGACTACTTCAATCTGAAACTTGAGGCTTCAGACTGCACGTAATATTCCCAGTGGAGTCGCCAAAAAACTGTTGCACGATGCTGGGGGATAAAATGGTAAAGCTATAATGATAATGGGTAAGACATAGACCAGAGTCGCCAGAGTATATAATGGATAAAGGTAGGAATTGCTTGTTCGATCCCCAACGGGGTCGCCAAAAAACTGTTGAGTGAATATTTTGTCACCAGCTAATTGATGAGCAAAATAGGTCTCTTCAACCACAACATAGGGAGATTGGTTGGCCAAATGCGCAGGTTTACCACATCAGAGGTGGACAAATCTCTCCTCTCATCAAGGGGAGGTTCCCTATAAATATGAGAAGCTATATACTATATATGTAAGCAGAAAATAACACTCAAGGGTAGGGTAACACCATCCATCTCTCTTTTTTCAGAGATGATGTTCACAAACAAAGGAGAAAATCTTGGTGAAAACATTGAAGGCACTTCTCTTCTTTCAGAAGTGATCTTGCAGGAAACATCAATAGTTCTTTCAGACAGTGACAAGTAACTAGTAACAAAAGGTGTAGTAACCAGCAGACTGAGATGTAGCACAAAGTCTCCACCTCAACTGCCCAAAGAGTGAAATACAAAGGACAATGAGGGCACAAAGTCCTCCCAAGGTCCTTTACACAGGAACAGAAAACAGACACACTAAAAGCAATTGTAAACATCACAAAGTCTCTCCACAATTGGCTTTAAGACACCTTCCTGATTACTTCCACTAGTTCTACTTATTTCATTAACTGGACAAGAACGCATTTAAAAGACAGACATAAGAATAATCTCCTAAAATGACACAAGCTATAACAGCACAAAGTCTAAAAGTAATTTGCTTTCTCATTCAAACAAAGAAATATGATGAACAATCTGAGCTCAAAATCTCAGTAATCGCCTCTCAATTTTGGCAAAATTTCGCTTCTATATCCAAAAAGATCTCCCCTTGCATAAAACAAGAGTTTATAATATATAGCGCCAAGAAAAGCTTGGAGCTTTGTTCCATGAAACGGCCCACGCTACGGTCAATGCATTGAATGCATTTTCAATTCTGTCAAGGGGCCATGCTTGGAACAGTGCATCGGCCTTAACAGTGGTGTGCCAATTTATCTTATGTCTCCTCCAAAGTATAGACCGCCTGGTCCTTTCCTTCTTATTTGCGCAGCTGTCCACTTTTGTCTTTACTTCATGGAAGAAAAACAGGCCGCGTCCTTGATTTGGTGTGCTCAGATGACTACTTGGTGGACTGTTTCACCTACCGAAAGTAACTCTCGTAGATATTTCAATATCTTCTGTAGCCTTCTCTTCTTTCCTGTTGCAATTGGAGCTCTCGAGCTGTCTTCTTTGGCTGGTCGCTTGGTTCATCCTTCAAGTTTCGCGCTATATTTGAAAATTAACGAATAGTCCATTACCTTAAATTTGACATCCGCAGGGACGTCAATGGTTGCTGGTTGTTTGAACCATATTGAACCATGAACCTTTGAACCTTTGAAAGTTTATTGGTTCAATAGTTCATCGGTTCAAGCGGTCTTTATCGGTTCCTTGGTTCCAACACTTCACTGGTTCAATCGCTTCCTTGCTCTTTGGTTGAACCATCCCTTTGAACTGGTCTCTGAAATCATCCATTTCTTTCCTTTGTCTGGAGCTTCCTTTGAACCGTTGAACCTGTGAACCATTGAACTTTGAACTCTTTTGGTTCAAGGTTCAATCGGTTCATTGGTTCATTCTTTGTTCCATTGCTTCCTTTATTTTTCTAAGTCTCTTTGAAGCCTTGAAATTTTTTCGGCTTTTTGTTTTTCGAACACCCCGAAGGGAAGGTGTCCCTTCAGGTCTTTGAAAAAGGTCCATTTTCTTGGTGCCAAGAGCCCCCTGCAAGGGTACCTGCCCTTCGAGGTCCTTCGGATGGTCTTTGGGTTAATTCCTTCCGAAGGAAACCTTTCCTTTGTCTTGTCCGCTTTTCTTCGGGCTTTTCTTTTCGGGCGAATTCTTTCGGACAAAAGTCCGAAGGAATTCCTTCGGACTTTTTGTCCGAAAGAATTTGCCTTGTCTTTGTGAAATTCTTCTGCGGAAAATCTTTCCAAAGAAATTCTTTTGGTTCCTTTACTTGGTAATTTCTTCGGACAAAAATCCGAAGGAAACCTTACCCTTTCGGCCTTCTCTTTGATCTTTGAACCAATGTTCCTTGCCCTCCGCAAAGGCACCTACCTTTAGTTTACTGCCCTCCGCAAGGGCACTTGTTCTTTCGGCTTTGGGGCAGTCCTTTGAACCGACCGATTGAACCAACTTTGGTTCAACGGTTCAATCTTGCGTTTGAAGCCTTCTTTTCTTCTAAGTCTTTTGATCTCTTCGAACCTATTGAACCTGTTGAACCCGTTGAACCATTTTGGTTCAAAGTTCAACGGTTCAATGGTTCAATGATTCATTCCTTTGTTCTTCGAAGCCTTCTTTTCTTCTAAGCCTTTCGAAGCCATTGAACTTGTTGGAGCGGTTGAACTTTGAACTTCTGCCGAAGCGCTTAACTTCTTTAAGCTTGCCGACGTCGTTGAACCTTTGAATCCATTGAACCTATTTGGACGCGGAGTTCAATGGTTCAATCCTTCCTTTGAAGCTTGCCGATGAACATTTTTGGTTGAACCGAGGCGTTGAACCAATCTTGAAATTGCCTAAGTGTTGAAAACTTGCTCCTTTGAGAGAGCTCACCTGTTGAAGCTGTTGAACTTGTTGGACCTGCTAATCCCTTAACTGAAAAAGCTTGAATAATGAAGAATTTGAATGCTCAGAACAATTTTTTGAGAAGGGAAGAGAGGATTTTGGCCTGCAAGACCAAAATAGTTCATATGTTGTCCCAAAAATGAGTGACAGATTTTGGGAACATACAGCATCACTTTCACAGGGACATTTAAGGAGAAGTGACAGCAATATGGACCTCTTGTTCTTAATTAGTCAAGGGTCCTCCTCCAATTTCTATATATATTGTAACCTCTCGGCTTTGAAAGATATCTCACTTTTGTATGGTGAAGTCCTGACAAAATTTGCCTTTAATCAAAAGAAGCGTTTTACCTCCATCTGATTTTTTACACTTTTGCATATGTTTGTGTATTGCCTTATGTTTAGTCATTTATTTTAATGCTTTCATAAGTCTATGCTAGTGTATCTAGTGTATCCAAGATCTTATTCAGGTCAAAAAGAAGCGTCCAGGTTGAAGTATAGGTGCAGGCAAGCAATTATCCAACAGTGTGCCCCTAGAGCACCTATGGTAGGTTCTTCGCCATCAGACTTCCATCAAACCCCTTGTTGAAACATTGATGCAGTCTAGTTTCTTATTCGAATGAAGTGTCTGTTCGCTCCTTTTGGTACAAAGTGTAGATAAAAAATTAGTAGATCAATCAATTTTGGTGCATCACCATCTTAGTTTATGTTTTAATAGCATCCCTCTCTCTTTTCACCCCCCCATTATTAGCAGTAGAAATTCAAGACTTTAAGGCGCATCAACGGGAGCTAGTCCCTGATCTAGAGATTCACTACTCAGTTTTGCTACCCACAGCAAGAAGAGTGTTTCCATTGTGCCGCGTGGAAGAAAGAAGCCGAGTTTTTTTTTTAAAGGGTGCAATCCACCGCGTCAACAATTTTTGGCACGTCCGATGGGACTCAAATTACGTCTTGTAGGTTTCAGGATTGATGCTGGTCCTGTAACTGTAAAAATCCAAAAGCAAGATCTATAATCCAGCATCTAGCGACTCCTTTTTAAGAATTCAGTCTCTGGTTACTAATCAACCTGGCACCCCATGCTTAAGGTCACCACAAGATCTTCTAAGGGTGTCCCTTTCGAATTTGTTGAGCTACTTTTGAACTCAGCAAAGAGGCTAAAGTTTGCAATGACTCAACCCTACACGGCAAACCAGTTTCCCAGACCTGCCATAAGATATACCTACACAAGAAGACCCAGGTTGAACCTTGTCACAGCCATAGCTTTACCTTTTGTGGCCTTCAATGGTCAGAGTCCTTTGAACCTTCTGCAGTATGACCCAATTCCAGGGACAGCCCTCAAGAGTGTTCCTCCCTTTAGTGGAGAGGGGCCAATCACCGCTATTGAGCATATCAGAAACATAGCCAACCTCTGCAATATCCATAATGTCACTGAAGAAAACGTAGCCATCATGTTACTAGCCTTGTCCTTTAAAGGTAAAGTTTTGGACTGGTATGGGACCTTGCCAATGAATTCACTTGGCTCATGGAACGAATTAGGCACCCACCTGACAAATAGATTTGGAGAGAAGAGTGACCATCTGTCTCTCGCTGAGCAATTACCCACTATGAAAAGAGCTCCGCATGAATTTATGCAAAATTTTAATACTAAGTTCCAAAAGACTTGGGACAAAATCCCCATTCTAGTGAGGCCGACCCCAAGCTATGCTTTTTTTTACTACTTAAAGCCCTTGAATAGTGACTTGTCATGATACAGTCCATGGGTGGACAAGTTTTACCCGCTGCTTAGGAAATAGCCATAGCTGCTGAAAATTGTTTGGTGCAAGTAGGAAAGATAGCCCCTAGACCCCATATGCCACTCTTTCCTGATTTATAGCCCTCAACTCAACCTGTCGTGCCCACTTTAGCCCCTCTGCCTAGTGTAAAAAGGTCGACTACTAACCCTACAAATGACCTCCACGAAGTTAAGAGTTTACTGCAAAGTGTTACCAACGAATTAGTGGCCTTCAAGAGGCAACAAGCTCAAAGCTATCGGCTGAATCAAGGGTACCAACAACTCTAGCAGACAAATAGACCTTATTTTCAGAATTATAATCAAGGACAAGGTCAGATTACCCAGGCCAGACCTTATCAAAGTTATAATCCAAGTGCCCCTTCATCGTCCAAGGCTCTTGTCCCCACTCAATAATTTGGTACAAGAACAGCGTAATTGTCCACCCCTGGGGTATGGTCAAGAACAGGTTGCTTATGCTAATCAGCTACCAAATCAATGTATGCACACACAAGGTGATCAGACAGCCCATTTCTCAAATTTTGAAGCATCAACACAATCTGGGACGAACAGCAGGCAAGCTCAATCTGATTCCACTCTTGTAAACCACTTAAAAGGGGAGTTCTATGCAGTCAATTATATGGAGACCGCAAATAATCAGGATGATTGCGTTGCAACCAACCCCAGGTCCAAGAAGAGAGCTATGGAAGAAGCTCAAGCAACTACTCAAGCATCTGCGGCATCTTTTTCATCACAAGTAAACCAGAAATTTCCCAATTATCAACCGCCAGTTGCAGCTTTGACTCCTCGGGTTGCACATTAAGTTGTAAATGTCCCCAAGGAGAACTCGAAAGGGAGCAACCCTCCAATCAATGTGGTGGACCAAATGAAGACATTGCACATGAATATCTCATTATGGGATTCCTTAGCAATGCCAGGACAAAATGATATACCCCACAAGGAATTGCATGGGCTGAGTGAGCAAGTTGTCCTAGCAAAAGTTGATAATGTATTGATTGTGAATGGGGCTCATCCCATTGGAGGTCAAGCAAATAAGGATGAAAAAGTCCTTTCTATATATCATTGATTATTGGGGATTTCTTGGTCCACAATTGCATCATTGACAGTGGATCAAGCACCTCAGTAATGCCTAAATGCATAGCTAACAAGCTAGTACTCAAATATGAGCAAATGACCAAGGGAGTTCTACAGTTGGATGGATCACTAGCCAAGACATTTGGGAGTAGTAAGAGGCTTGAATCTAACTCTCCATGCCTGTCCGACATCCTCTGTTCCCCATGACATGGTAGTGGCGGATGTTCTCCCTTACTTCGCTCTTTGCTTATTCAGGGATTTCACGTCCAAGATAGGTCAGTACTTAGCAGCAAATTGGTCTTACATGGTCTTTAAGACCAAATATGTAGCCAAAGTGAAGATTGAGTCGGAGCCTATCCACAAAGATCCCCTGGAGCCATACTCGCCCAAGACAGCAAATGTCAGCTACGCCATCATTGATGAAGAACTCCAGGTACACCAATCCCCACCATCTTCCCTTGAAGGAGTTGCTGACCTGCTCCTAGATGAATGGGGAAATGACAATTTTGAACATGATCCTTACAAATTCATCAAAGAAGCAGGTCTTGGAGTCTACTGCATGCATGAGAAGGATACTTTCATGCCAAATGTAATGAAGGTAAACCAAGAGAGTTGTGGTTTGTGGCAACTTTTTTTCGACGGATCTAGAAGCAAGTTGGGAGCTGGTGGTGGAGTAACACTGGTTTCACCTTAAAAGGAAAAATACTTTTCAACTATCAGGTTCCAATTCTCCTTCACTTGCAATGCAGCAAAATATGAATCTCTTGTTCATGGTCTAGAGTGGGCAAGAAAAAGAGGAATCAAAGAATTGCAAGTTTTTGGAGACGAGTTAATTGTAAACCAGGTGAGGGGTCAAAACTTGACCAAGAAATCCTTACTCAACTCTTACAAGCACAGGGTGTGGGACCTAATGGAGAGCTTCACTGCTTTCAACATCACTTGCATCCCAAGAGAACAAAACAAGCATGCAGATAGACTAGCAACAGTTGTTGCTCAATTTGACATTCCCAAGGGAATAAGTCAGGACAGCAATTAACACCATTTAAAGGTGATAGTAAGACCTTCCATACCAGACAATGTCACCAAATGGCAGGTGTTTGACAGTGATCAGCAAATAGCACTTTTCTTACAAGAGAAAGCGAGCATGACAACCAAAAAAGAAAATTATGAAAGGGTAGAAATATTCACGGATAAACTGCTTGCACTTGGGAAGGTATGTACAAATGAGGAAAGGCATTTTTTCATTTTGTTATGCCAAGAGTTTGCCAATGTCTTTGCTTGGGACTACGGCAATTTAAAGGGCTTTGATCCAAGCTTGGCTCAACACACTATTGAGCTGGAAGAAGGTGCCAAACCCGTCAAGCAAAAACAGAGACCAATCAATCCAAGGATTGAGCCTCTCATGAGGAAGGAACTCACCAAGCTAATTGAGTCCAGGATCATTTTTCCTATCAAACACTCTTCTTGGCTAGCCAATTTGGTCCCCGTTAGGAAGAAGAATGGGGAGATCAGATTGTGTGTTGATTTTAGAGACATGAATAAAGTCTCATTAAGAGATCACTATCCCCTCCCAAGCATGGAACAGATTCTCCAGATGGTGACAAGCAGTGAACGATTCTCCCTCCTGGATGGGTACTCCGAGTACAATCAAAATCTGGTGCAAGACTGCGACAGTACAAGACAGCGTTCACCACCAAGTGGAGAACTTTGGCCTACAGGAAGATGCCTTTTGAGCTGTCAGATGTTGGAGCTACCTTCCAACGAGCTATGGATATGGCCTTCCAAGGTTTGATAAATGACATCGTGCAGGTTTATCTTGATGATGTGATAGTCTTCTCCAAGGAGGCAGGACAACATCTGAAACACCTAAGGCAAATATTTGAGAGGTGTAGAGAGTTTGGCATCTCTCTCAACCCTAAGAAATGTGTGTTTGTTATCCACGAAGGCAAACACTTGGGTCATGTCGTTTCAAAAAGAGGCTTGACCATTGATCCGAAAAGAGTGCATGTCATTTTAGCGTTGTCCTTGCCTAAACACAAGAAGGGCCTACAGAGTTTTTTTGGCAAAATAAACTGTATTAAGAGATTCATCCCTAATTTTGCTAAACTGGTCAAGCCAATAACTTCTATGCTAAGGAAGGACGAGACGTTCACGTGGACAGCACGAAGGAGAAATAGTTTTGAAGGGATCAAGTAAGCTATCACCCAGGCTCCCACCTTGACTAGTCCTGACTTCTCCAAGACTTCAACCTCTACACCTTTAGCAATGAAGAGGTAATCTCTGCTATGCTCATCCAAGCGAATGGTGAAAACCTCAAACAACCTCTCGCATTCTTTAGCCAAGGCTTAGAAGGCTATGAGATTAGGTACACTTATGTTGAGAAGCAAGCACTTACAGTTATACGAAACCTGAAGAAGTTCAGACATGTGTTGTCAAATAGCAAGATTTACATCATAGTGCCACATCCTAGTGTCAAGAATTTCTTGCTAAGCCGTGACTTGAACGAAAAGAGGGTAGGGTGGATCACTAAGGTGATGGAGTACAATGTGGAGATCAAGACCACCAAGCTGGGGAGGGGAAGAGAGTTGTGTGAGCACCTAGCTACAAACTTCAAATAACCAAAAGAGAGCGTTTGATACTCAATGATGGAGTTACAACGAAAATTCCCACCACCACTAAGAGCTAGGCACAAAATATGGTTCATTTCCTTCGAACTAGTGAGTGCTCGCAAGGTCTTGATAGAACCAAGAGGAGACATTTTAGGCTCCAATCTCTTCCTTATGTCTTAGTAGATGGAGTGTTGTTTAGAAAGGACTTTTTAGGGGTAATCTTGAGATGCATCGATTCAAATCAAGTTGACAGAGTACTATTCGAATTTCATGATGGACCAGCTGGTGGTCACTTTGCCCCCAAAGCTACAGCTACAAGGATTATGAGGGTTGGCTACTTTTGGCCCACCTTGTTCAGAGATACTCATGCTTGGGTGAAGAGATGCCACAAATGTGCTCTCTTTGATGGAAAACCGAGAACAGCCGTTCATGCAATGGGGTTCGAACTTCATAGGGATGATCAACCCTCCTATGCTGGCCACAAGTGGGTCTTGACTGCTACAGATTATTTCAGGAGATGGGTAGAAGCCGTCGCTTTGAAGGAAGCCAACGAGAGTGCGATCCTGGACTTCTACGAAAGCCTAGTGACGAGATTTGGGATCCCAGCCACAATTATTTCGGACAATGCATTGGCTTTCTTGGGAACAAAAACAAGTGAGTGCGCATTAAGATACGGCATCTATCTCAGTACTTCCTCCAACTACTACCCACAAAGGAATGGGCTGGCTAAGTCCACCAATAAGAACTTGATCAGAAACATTAAAGGGACAATGGAGGAAAATCAAAGGACTTGGCATGCCAAGCTGAAGACAGCCCTGTGGACAGACAGGATCACTCCAAAGAGGGCAGTTGACAATTCTTCATACACACTTGTGTATGGAAAGGAAGTTAGACTTCCTATTTCACTTGAATTACCAGCTTTGGATCTTGTCCATCAGCTGCAATTGGAAGAGAGCAATAGCATGGAGGTCAGATTTTGCGAATTAATGGAGCTTCAAGAGGCAAGAGACCAAGCCATGGATGCCATGACCAGCTGTCAGCAGCAAACAAAGAAACATTTTGACAAAAAATCCTCGTCAAAAGACTTCTCAGAAAGTGACATTGTCTTGAAATGGGATGAAGATCGAGTTAAACCTGGAAGGCACACAAAGTTTGATGCCTTGTGGAGTGGTCCATATGTCATCACCCAATGCAAGCAACATAATGCATTCCAACTCTCCAGATTGGATGGTGAAGAACTACATATCCCAGTCAATGGGATATATCTTAAACATTGTCACTAACCTTCTCTTGTTATGTATATAGTTTCTCTATTTTTCCTCATTTTTCCTAAGTGCTTTTATGCATGTTTGTAGTTTTTTAGCCTTGTGTGTGTTCTCTTTTCTTTTTGAGGTAAAATCTTTATTGTTTCTTAGTTTTTTTTTCAAAGTTATTGTCAATCTTCCAAGTTGTAGCCTAATTCCATGCCCAATGGACCTTTAAAATACTAGTCTTCTCGAAGCATAGCAGGCATGTTTCGCCTATGAATTGTCAAATGTGTTAACCAATTTTGGTCCTACAGACCAAATTGAGCACCACCCTTGTTTTCCTTCCTTTGCAGGGCCTGTTGGTCAATTTTTGATAAGTTCACCCCATTGCAATTTTATAGTTTTCTCTATAACAGGGCCATTTCCATGAAAAACCAAGTGTTTTGAGTCTTGCAAGTACTTGAGTTGATTTGGAACTCATTTCGATCCTAGGTGTTTAGCAGGGCAAGCAAATTACCACGGGCGAGCCTTTATCGTCAAAATGGGCCAGTTTCAAAAGGGGCAGAAGTCTTTTAAAAAACTCCGAAGGTCAAGTACCCTTGCAGAGGGCACTCGAGTGCCAACAAGGCCTTTGCAAATTCGCCCGAAAGACTACTCAAACCCCAAAGTACCCTTACGAAGGGTAGGAAAGCAACAAATGGGACTTTTCAAAGAGCTCCGAAAGACAACTTTGGACCCAAAGTACCCTTGCGGAGGACAAAAGCTCTGTTTGCAAAGGCCAGGCCAGAAAACCGTAAAGGAAGATTTCCTTCGGAAAAAGTGACAAGCCAAGAAATGAATTTCTTCGAACAAAATGTCCGAAGAAAATCCATGAAGAAACTCAAGGAACGAATTTCTTCAAACAAAAAGTCCGAAGGAATTCCTTCAGACATTTTGTCCAAAAAAATTCACCAAGAAAATCCAAGAAAGGACGCTAAAGGCACGAATTCCTTCGGACATTTTGTCCGAAGAAATTCAACAAGACAAAAACACTGAAGGGTAGGTGCCCTTTCGGGGGACACTTGACCATCAAAAAGGACATTCCCATTTTCCGAAGGGTCACTTTCCCTTCAGAAAAGTCCATTTACAAAAGGCCGAGAAAATTGCTGAAGGGTAGTGATGAGCTCGTGGACGTCAACTTTAACATGTTAAGCTAGCCGTTGGAAATTCAAAAATATAGTGACGGGTCTGCGAACGTCAAATTCAAGATAGCGAAATCGTTGTTGGCTTTCAAATGGTGACAAGCCCACAGACGTTAATTTTGATGGGATGCATTAGCCGTTGGAGAGAAACCAGAGAACAAGTTCTTTCAGACATTTTGTCCGAAAGAACTCATGAGCGCAAGCCTGAAGGAATTCAAAGGCATAAGGCCAAAAGGAAACTCAGCGATCCGTCGAGAAAGGAACCCGAAAAAGAAAAGGATAGCCCCAGGAGCCCGAATTGTCGAGAAAAGACAAGAAATAACGAGAAAAGAGAAGAGAGAGAGAGAGCATGGCTCATAACATAGCCACGCACATATAAGACAAACACTTGGAACGTTCCAGGTGACAGCCAACCAAGCGCAGGAACGAACCAGATCAGTCTAAGTGGCATAAGAGGTGTCGGCAGGAGAAGTAATTGTTTGCAGATGGAATAGTCTCTATCGAACAGCCATTAAGAGAGCTACACAAGCATTCAAGAGAGCGGCCCATTTTTTCTTTGTTTGGCATTAATAGGCGGACAGCTGCACGAACTTTCATGGACAGATGGCTTTGTCAATTATGGAGAGAAGTGACCCATACTTTTGCAGGGGTGTTTAATATGCCCAGGCAGCAAAGTCGATATATGAGACACCTACAGCATGGCTTTCACAAGCACATTTAATGCGAAGCGACAGCAATATGGGCCTCTTGTTCTTAATCAGTCAAGGGTCTTCTTCCAATTTCTATATATATTGTAACCTCTTGGCTTTTAAAGATATCTCACTTTTGTATGGCAAAGCCCTAACAAAATTTGCCTTTAATCAAAAGAAGTGTTTTACCTCCATATGATTTTTTACACTTTTGCATGTCTGTGTATTGCCTTATGTTTAGTCAGTTATTTTAATGCTTTCATAAGTCTATGCCAATGTATCTAGTGTATCCAAGATCTTTTGTAAGTCAACAAGAAGCGTCCAAGTTGAAGTATAGGTGCAGGTGAGCAATTACCCAACAGTGTGCCCCTAGAGCACCTATGGTAGGTTCTCCATCCTACTTTCATCAAACTCCTTGTTGAAACATTGATGCAGTCTAGTCTCTTATTCGAATGAAGTGTTTGTTCGCTCCTTTTGGTACAAAGTGTAGATAAAAAATGAGTAGATCAATCAATTTTGGTGCATCACCATCTTAGTTAGTTTCTGTTTTAATAGCATCCCTCTCTTTTCACCCCCCATTGTTAGTAGTAGAAATTCAGGACTTTAAGGTGCATCAAGGAGAGCTAGCCCTTGATCTAGAGATTCACTCAGTTTTGCTACCCACAGCAAGAGTGTTTCCATTGTGCCACGTGGAAGAAAGAAGTCGAGTTTTCTTTTAAAGGGTGCAATCCACTACATCAGCACTATTGAAGGTCAATGTTCCCAAAAGTTTTTTTCTTTCCTTCTATTTCTCTCCAAATACCATCTTTCCCTATCACTTAGGCTTATAGAAGAACATTACCCACTGGATGGCAGGATGAATTAGGCTATGATACCACTGTAGTAACCAACTCCAAAATGATTTTTTTTGAAATGACTGTTTGCTAATCACAAATTTCTGAGTCTGAAAACCCTGTCTTAAGTCTGAATATTGATGTTTTCAACAGCAATCACATATAGAAACCCTTGCCAAACAATGAACAATAATTGCAAGCAAATAACCAAACATATAAATCACATAATAGCAATTTTTTGAGCATACAAAAAACTGATTTTTAATGACAGCAGTCTTCAGAATTTTCTATTAAATAATCTTCAGAATTACAATGTATTTTCAACCCTGTTTACAATACATGAAAACTGACCAACCTGAAGCGCCCTTGCTTGGAGATGTCTCAGCGTCGTTTGGAGTTCCAAAATGCTGATGTAATATGCCAAAACTCTTCCAAAGGTGATCTGCCCCTCGCTAGGGCGATTTTGCCTTAGAAAATAAATGTCAATCTTAAACCTTGCAAATGTGTGCTTGAAATGATTGCCATAGCATTAGGAAAGTTTTAAATCAATACCCACAAAAATATCTTTCGCTGATATGGAGTTATGAGTGAATCTTCAACATTAGATCATGGCTACCATCACCCAAAAAACTCCAAAATCTACAACTTTTTATGGGTAGTGAAAGACCTACCCTAGCTAGTGAAGGAGTGGCTTTACACAGAGGTCACCGTTAGGGCATCAAATTTACAGATTTTGGAGTTTTCTGGGTCATGGCAGCCATGACTTGATTCTGAAGATTCACTCAGAACTCCATATCAGCTAAAGATATTTTTGTGGGTATTGATTTAAAACTTTCATAAGGTTGTGGCAATTATTTCAAGCATACATTTGCAAGGTTTAAAGATGGCATTTATTTTCTAAGGCAAAATCGCCCTAGGAAGGGGCGGCTCACCTTTGGAAGAATTTTGGCATACTACATTAGCATTTTGGGACTCCAAACGAAGCTAAGACATTTCCAAGCAAAGGCGCTTCATGTTTGGTCAGTTTTCATGCCTTGTAAACAGGTCTGAAAATATATTGTAATTCTGAAGATTATTCAATAGAAAATTCTAAATACTGTTGTCATTAAAAATCAGTGTTTTGTATGCTCAAAAAATTGCTATTATGTGATTTATATGTTTGGTTATTTGCTTGCAATTATTGTTCATTGTTTGGCAAGGGTTTCTATATGTGGTTGTTGAAAACATCAATATTCATAGTTAAGACAGGGTATTCAAACTCAGAAATTTGTGATCAGCAAACAATCATTTCAAAAAAAATTGTTTTGGAGTTGGTTACTACAACAAGATCCTGAAAAAATCTGAAGAAAGACAAATAATAAACTTTTTCTTATTCAATTTGTCCATTTTGGTTTGATTCGTGTTTATATTAAAACTTTCTTCAGACTTATTCAAGATCTTGTATGAAACAAAACAACATGGAGGCTGAAGCCGAATGGCTACGACTTTTTACTATTACTTGAAAATAATTCTTAACACAATAGTTCATAGACTACTTCAAGAATCATAATGTCAAAGCTTTAGAATTTTCCATTACGCTCTCTTATTGATTATTACAAAATTGGAGTGAGGAATATTGGTTCGTCTTGGCTGACATTGTCTATCACATCCAATTGTTTTACACCTAATAAGATTCCCACTAATAGAAAAAACAAACTCCACTAACATAAAATAATATATAAAGTGGACATAAAGTGATACACACACAATAAATAGATGCGCACTAAGAATATTTTAATGATGAGTCATTGATTAAATCAATAAAGGCAGGTCCATGTGTTGGTCTTCTATCAACATTGGATGAGGATGAACTTCTTAGGTCCCACTAATTAGACCCTTGTCCTTAAAAAATTAATCTTTCAACGTCTCTTGTCACATCTTCTGGAAATATTGGATCTGAATTTACAATTAATTTTGAAGAATTGTAATTCTTAATAAAGATTACGAAGCATATTATGGGAACTCATACAAAATTTTATTTCAAAATCCCATTCAAGTCTTCTTATAACGGTACAAGCAATTGTTCTGTCATCTAGATGTGGGCCTTATAACCGAAGAACATGAGGTCTACATCTTCGAAAAAATTGAATTAAATATTCATTTTGTTGTTCTTCAATTTTTATACTCCAACTATCATTTGGCCTATGTATAAGATAAAAAAATCAAACCCTGTAACTCAATTTAATCTTTTAAATATCAAATAATTATGAAGACCAAAAGATTCTATGTTGCAAGCTTCATAAGCTACTAATTATTGTTTAATATGCCTAGAAATTCTTTTAAAATGCTCTATGACACCATATCTAAATATTTTGGTCTAAATAGGTAGTGACAGAGCATCAAATTGAACATATTTGAATTTTCTAATTAAAAACTGAGGTCTTTGAGAATGATTTATTAAAGAGAGAGTTGAATCTCTGTTTAACCAATCAGCAAGAATATTATATTTTTTTGCAATATGTTGAGCAATGTAATTAAATCTATTAAAGTAGTTTTGTCAGCGCATGTATTACCTCTTCCATCTTTGCGGCCATGATCATTTTTCTTGAATGTCAAAAACCTCGTACAATCAATTTTGATTACAATGTGTTTCAAATGCATCAGTCAAAGAGAAAAAAAATTCTAGACATTTCTTTACAGCATATAACTCTATTTGAAGAGATCCATTTTTTTACATCATTGGAGAAGACACCGGAAACATATTCAAAGACAAATTCCTTGTTATCTTGTACATAACACATGACTCATCCCCAAGTAATGTCAAATGCATCAATGTATAAAACAAAATTATCAGACTTGGGTACATGTAGTTCAGGAATACTAGAAACCTTAGACTTAGTAGTTTGGATTGTCCTACTATGTTCATCAATCTAGGCATATTTCTTATTTTTCTTTAACAATTCTTACAAAGAAAATTCATCTACTCCACTATCATCATAACTATTTACATAATTAATAATTCCTAAGAAAGCTTACAGTTGCTTCTTGTCAAACTTTTCCAGAAATTCAAAAATCTTTTCCTTAATGTCATTGGACTTTTAATTTTATATTCTTAGCTTCCATCCCAAGGAACTTACAATTTGTCTGACATCGTTGTATTTTTGTTTCTTAAAGCACTATACCGGTTGAAACAGTTGTCATAGAACTTTTTCAAATGCTACAAGTGATCTTCATGAGACTGACTAAACATCAAAATATCATCAACGCATAAATAAAGAAAATCAAAAATGTCTGTGAAGATTTTATCTATAAAACTTTGAAAATATGCAAGTGCATTCATAAGGCCGAAAGGAATGATCTTCCACTAATAATGGCTAAAAGGACAACTAAAAGTTGTATTTGGTCTATCTTCTTCTTTAACTCTGATTTGATAGAATCATAATTTTCAACTTGCAACCTTTTATAAAATATATGATTTATCAATGATAGGATAAGGATAAGGAAGAGTAATGGCATTAACTGGTTTATAATTGACAACCATTCTTTTTTTTTTCCTCTTCTATTTTGAATGCTTATTTACCAAGAAAGCATAGCAGTAATATGATTATGTGTTAGGCTCTATGAAACCAACATCTAATAGTTATTTTATGGTTTTTTTCCATAACTTGATAATCATGAGCAGAAATTAGGATTTTCTTTCCAATCTTCATCTGTTTCCCTTTTAATAAATTTATTTCAATGATTGACATAGATTTATTCCCAAAAAAAATTAAGGTCATTGGAACAGACATCTGTTTTAATCTTCTGTCGCATTTCTTCATTTTTTTCTAGGACATGATTATTTGGACTTTGGCTTAGGGTTGTATTACTAGGATATTGTTTTGTAGCATAGACTAGTATGGGAGCTTGGATCCTTTCTTCATTAATAGTAAATAACACACTTTGGAGTGTATTACTATAAAGTAAATATCGGTCTATAAAGGCTTCTCATAATAGGGAGTCTACCGGTATCTAGTCATGAGCAAAGAAATCACAAAAGAATGTTATGTCTTGAATAATCATGAGTTCTTGAAGTTTATACTTATTACAGGTAAACTCATTTCCTTGTATATCTAAGGACTTATAACTATGTTGGTTATCTAACTCTTCCCAATTATCTAATACAGCCGATTTGCAGAAAGACAAAGATGCATCAATATCAACCTGAGCATCTACTTGTTTGTTATTTATCTAGATAGAAACAATTGAACATAGCTGCCATTAATGAGTTGTGAAATATAAACAAGCTTCAGATCAAAATGGATTGGAGTTGTTGAACATACCAATCTACATCTTGTAGGATCTGCACAGTCAAATAATACATTTTAACATTAGAATGATGGCATTTTGCAGAATAAGCAAGCTTTCTAAACCATTTAGAGAAATCTTCACACTAAGAAAGATCACAAAGTTTCATACACATTAACCATTTAACATCTTCATTTTGCTCAGGGTGTATAGGAGGCATAAATTCTTGTATAAGCAGAGTATAAAGAGCTTTCATGGGTTCAGGTTGATTGAAGACTTGCTCATTTTGTTGAGCTTCAGTGAGATGCTCCCACCAGTAACCAACAATTCCCCAAAAATAATAAGTTGCTAAACCGGCAGTTGTAATATCATCCATACTATTCGCAGTACCAAGAGCTTTAAAACAGTTTCTCCAGCTTGTAATTTCACAATAAGGATCAAGAATGTCATCTATATTTAAGTATCAGGGCTGGATTGGAGCAAAACCTTTTTGCATCATAGATTTGGCTTCAAAAAGATTAACAGTACGCCTTGGACCAAAGTCTATTTTTTGCGATTCTTTTCCAGAGGTTGAGAGTTGTGATAAAACTAATTTCTGTTCTTGCTTTTTTTTCCTTCCTTTTCGAGCCATGACATTCCTTGGACCAATTGATCAAACTTATCATCAATATTATTTACAATTCAATCAATATTATGAACATAGCTTTGGACGTTATCTGACTTATCACTAGAGGCATGTACAATATTGAGACACTTATCTACATGGTCATGGACCTCTATTATAAATTTTCTAACAAAGGCAAGGGAATCACTAATATTGTGTACAGTTCTCATAGAAGACCTGATCTGTTGGACATCTCTATAGAGGTCATCAAAATTTTCTTGAAAATGAGAGTTAAATCTAGCAATATAATTTCTATGCTTAAACTCATTTTATGGCTCCTTACCTTCAGATTTTACTAGTTGAAAGGCATAAGAAAAGTAAAAAACATTTCCTTCTTCATATTTATATTAAGTAAAATTAAATTTTAACATATTTATATTTAAATTTTATATTAACTAGTATAGGATATTTACAATCATCATTTCTCACAAACTAGTATTTAAATTTTATACAACACTCTCCTAAAATGGAAGCAATATATTAACACAAAAATCTTGCTTGGAGGAAACCCCAAGTAACAAAAGGAAACAATGAGCAACCCCAAAATCTGCCACTGCCATCCTCAAAAAGCGATAGCCTTGCCTCACATATAGGATAGAACCATTGCATTCTATGATACATTTGACATCTAGCTTGGTTGCAAAGAGTGTAGGATTGACGCCTAAAGTTGCATTTCCTCCCTCCTTAAATGCATTGAAGCAACATTTGGGCTAGATACAAGATCCATACCAACGCACCCCCTATTGTAACATTACAAGTAACTAGCATCAATCCAAGTGGCTCTAGTTTCCATATCTGCATAGAATCACATATAATCTCAGAGACCCTCACTAGGACCTTGCTTCTATTGCCATAAAATTTGGTCACCACCATTCCCAAACAATCAACCAAAACCAATAGTTACGATACTAAAATTTCAGCCACCCATTCCCAAACAGTCACCCCAAACCGAAAATTCCAGCATTGGTATCAATGTTAAGGAAACAACAGCTCTTAAATGTCAATAAATACAATAAAGGAATTGGATGAATGCATGTCATTATTTGAGATTCTCTCCATCCCAAGAGCAACAATTCAATTTTGACAAATACTTCTAGCACAACAGTTGTAGCAAAGTCTGCACTCTATCGAATACAAACATTATACAATAGCTTAGCTTAACAATGTGCAGAAAGAAAAAATCTTTTTATAAATGTGGGATGCGCCATAGCATCGCATCACATCATCAGGGCAACAACCAGCAAGCTCAAAGCAATTGTTGCAACCTGAATCCAACTTTGAGCATGTCAATGATTCTAACAGAGAAAAAATTGAAGGGTTCAATGGAACAAAAATCAAGTCCGCCTGACATGGTTGGGAGCATTGCCTAGCAAAAGTAATCATTGCAAAATTTGGCAATAGTAATGCCACGTTTCTTTTCACGTAACGATAATTTCTCTGTTACAAGGGGTTCATCTAACGATCTTTTCAGTGAAATATTTGTAAGAAATCTTAGAAAACTAAACTTCGATTGAATTTGGTGTGTCAGGTAACAAGCTGGTACAATCACTTGAACTCTATTCTCTCTCCTGAGAACAGTGCACATTTGATCACCATAATCAAGCTTGCTAGAAGCAAACACAATATATTAGAGTATTACAATACCATTTTTCTGCCAAAGTCTACTAGGGACTTCCACATTTCATATTAGAATTCCCTAATGGGTAAATGACATATTACAAGCACTGCATTACGAGAGACATCCAGCTAAAAATTTAAAAGCAAGAGAAAGCCAATAATAGCAAAACAAAACTAATCAAGAGCTCCAATCGAATTTCAAAATAGTTCGGTGAAACAGCATAAAATTGCATTTTTTGCTTGGTTCTCGTTAATGCCAGCCACCAAATCAAATGGATAAGTAAGAAATCCAATCAGATATGAATATACTTAAGAGGGTACATTAACTTGCCATTGTGTTAGATATTATCAAATGCTTTAAAATTGCCTTCCAAAGCCTTTCTGCTCACCAATAAAGCATCATTTGAGCAGACAATAATTCCAAGAGTTTCAGATTTGGTCTCTTTATGTTCTTTTCTTGTCAGGCATAGAAGGGAGGGAAAATAATTAATTAACCATCCGACTAATGCAACCCACTTGCTTGCTCAAAGCCTCTAGAATTACATCATCACATTAGATATTCAGGGGGAATAATCATCATCTTGACAATACATGGGTTACATGAAACTACCAATGTATGACTGCATTTTTATGTGTTTGCTCTCTTCTTTTTTGTCATTTCCATGTCTTTTGTTTCTCACGTTGATCTTTATATAGTTTCCTACACAAATCTAGGATTGATCAGTGGGTTAAACCTAGTGATCAAAACTACGAGTGACATAATCTTTTGAATTGCAATACGCATATGAATTACAAATGAGACAATTAACTTATGACCAAACGCTTTTGCATGAGCTTCTTTCACCAAAATGAAACCTAAAATTCAGGCCTACATTAATTTTTCATAAACAACCATTTACAACAGGAATAGCAAGTGTACACCCAAAAATACTCTATTTTCAGTTAAAACAATATAAATAATAGTTACTCTATTCTGGAACGATGCAATATTTTAGGCATGAAAACTGCATTTGACTAGATGATTTGGGCTGTATTACCTGCAGCACAGTAGAGTCCTTGCATTCATAACATGTGTCCAATTGCACATTTCCTTCCTCAAAATAATGAGAAACCACCTAAACAAAAACCATAGTAAAGTCCGCAAGTTGACCAATTCCATAGTTTCACATACACATTAAAACTGAAAAACATTATATGATCATATCTAACAACATAGAAGTTTCCAATATGCTTGACCTTATATTGAAGTCTATTTTATGGGCAAGCAGACCTACCCGTAATTTTCCATTTAGTTCCACAGCCTGCAAATCATCCTTAAAATCAATTTTCCAAACTGAACGCCAACATCCATTGCTGAGAATAACAAAAATTTGGAAATAATTAGGTTAAATATAAGAATTTGATTACACAAGCATCTGGACAAATCCAAAACCTTTGCTTTGTGCAATCACCTTTTCTAACATGATACAGCAATGAAATTTAACATGAAGAGAGATGGTATGTGAAAACAAAGAGTCTATGTTAACACTTGCTAATTATATGACAAACTATTTCATGGTATAATGTTGAATGAATGTTCAACATTTCTGTATAATGCACTGACCCTGTTTGTGCAAATTCAACAATTAAAAGTTAAGGTGGAAAGTTATTATTACATAACAAAGAAATTGTGACATAATAACTATTCATAGTGTTTATTGATTGTTCTTTCATGGTAAACAAGAAGTTGCAGGCTAATTTTCCCTTATGAGAAAGCTTATGAATGAGAAGCCAATTACTGGAAAGCCATAAATAAAGTCAAGGGAGTCCAAGTGAGTTAAACAAGAGATTATAAAGAGATGAAGCTACTCGTAAAAATAGTAATGATCGTTAGCATGTTAATTATGATTTGATAGCTAAAATTACATGCAACTAATACATTCTGAAAGGTAAAAGTGTGTAGCAGTAACCTCCAATTTTGATTATTGGTTTTTTTTTATTTTTACCACTCATAAATTTTATATAGAAGAGAAGCAAGGGCACAAGTGGCTCATAGATCAACTTTGAATAAAACAGGTAGATACTTCAGAGCCTTCATTCAATAAGGGTCGTAGATGTTTGGATTTGTTTATATTATATGTTAACATGATACAGTTACAGGGAACGCTGATTTTCCAGTAACCTTGGATACGAATCATGTGGAAACATCCACACTAAAAAATTCAAAAATATGAATATAAATATAAATAAACATCATATCCACACTTTGTGCATAAACAGTTCAAAATCACACAAATAAAAATAAACGAAAAGACACATTAATATCCATAGGTTTATAATTAAGATTTATTTTTTCAAAATACATCATACTATCATTGTCAATAACCAGTCAAGCTCATTATCATATTGCTCTATATAGGAGATTGCTCAAGAATCAACTTCAAACTTCAAACTAGCAAATTGCATCAATGTCCTTGTCGCAATGAGTGAGGGATCAATTAATAAGCACTTGTGAGGCAAGTGCCTTAAGTAATTGTAGCAGCAATAGTGAGCCTTGAGGTCATAGGAGCAACTATAGAGAGGTAGGTTGTTATAATGAAATGTGAGTGTTGTGTTTTTATTCTTTCTATAATGTGATTGTTTTAGGGTTTAGAGGGAGAAGAATTATGTCTACGTTAGTTTAAGGTTAAAGAGGTTTTCCATTTTATTTTTTGTGTTTTTTTTTTTAAATTCAACCCATGTGGGTCCACAGATGCATCCTAAAAACAGCCCAGAAATGTTGGGATGTTCCTAGAAATGGCTTGAAAATGCAAGTGATGCTTCCTAATCGTTTCAGGAACAACATGGTACTTGGCGTGCTTCCAATGCACATCCCCAAAGGATCAGGATCAGGATCAGAACCCAAAACATTCTGATACTGAAACCAAACGGTGGCCTGGAATTCCCTGCAACAGAACAAACTGCCTAAAAACTATTTGATAGAGAAAGTTGTTGATTGCCTGAAAAGACATTTTTTTGTCTACAAGTCTATTTTTTGGATCATTATTTACACCATTTGAAGTGGTACAGAGCTGATTTGACTGACAAAAGTGTTGGAAGACCCTGATAAAGGCATGTGAGGGGCTGCTAGAGTATTTCAGGCTGCAAAGGCATTGATATGCTGAAGCTTTTCTAAACAAAGGTGTTGGAACCACATAGCTGAAGGGTGCCATGCTTCAAATAATCAAAAAAAGTCTTAGGTGTTGTTGGAAGCCTAAGCAAAAAGTAGGAATCTGAGGATAGGCATTCTATTCAAATTTTTGAATTTTTACTTTGCTAGAGGTGTGGAAGTTTTGTCTGCTTGTCTGCAAATTGTCAGGAAAGCATTGAAAATTGTTGCGATCTGCAAACTGCCAAAGGGTAGTGTTGAAAATTGTGCTTCAACTCTACTTGTAGGACATTAAAACTGCAGAAAAAATCTGAAATTTGAAAATGATAGCCAAATAAAAGGTGTTAAAACTGCCAAAAGATTTAAAAATTAAATCATTGCTTCAAAGTCAATAAATGTGTTGGAAGGAAGAAGGGGGTGAGATTTTGGCTTGATTTTTTTTTACTTTAATTTTGTCTTCACGGTAAATGCGTACTCTAAAAATTACTTGCTGGGAAAATTCATAAGTTTTTTGGTGTTGGGCATGATGATTGCTAAGACATGTATGTTCTATTTTTTTTTTAATTATTGTTCGCAGTTTGTTAAGAAGTCCAAACAAATATCTTATAACTTGCATGTTAAGAAGTGGCCTAGGCGAGTTAGTAAGATTAAGATTTGAAGTCATTTGTTTCTTTGAGGCCTTAGGTTCAATACTCTTACAATCTATTTTGAATGTAACACAGATTTCAAAAGACAAGCCTACAATTTTCAATCAAAAAAATAAAAAGTCAAGCCTACAATATGTAAGTTATATCAATGTTTTAAACTCTGTGTCAATTGGTTGACAAGTAGAGTTGGTCGAAAGGCCTTTCTTTAAGGCATTGAGAATATAAGAGGTCAAAAGGTCCATTCATAGTAAGTGCAAAAAGAAATTTTCAAAATTCGGTCATTTTAATATGTTGTAGCTTATGAATGTGTTAGTTTTGTCATTTTTGCTTTATGCAAAGAGATAGGCACATAACGACTTAATTTATAACTTTTTGTCAATTGCGAATCCATTAGAGTTGTCATTTGTTTGGTTTGGAGTCACCCTTTCGGAGTTTCTTGGGACTATGTATTAAAAAGTGGAGAAATAAGGTATTTTAATGTAAAATGGGTGCATTTTTTATTGTATTCGACACTTTGTATGTTTCATTTTTAAAATGGAAACTTTCTATGTGATGAAAATGGATGCAATCCCATACCTTTATGTTGCCAATACCATTAAAGTTCACAACGTAGTATATTGTGAGCTACAAGTCCATCAAGATCACTCAGACTGAGAGACAGAGATTCACCCATCTTGAATCCGTTTCTAGCTCTAAGATAGGAAAAGTGATGTAGTGGCAATTTTGGTTTTGCCATTTTTGTTTGAGTTTTCTACGCGTTAATAGTTTTCTCAATTGTTTTTGAGCTTTTTATATGAGGAGCAAACCAGTTATCTAGTGGTTTTTTGCTGCATAGACTTCTCAACTCTCGTTTGATAGGGGGAAGATCTTTTAGTTTTCAATCAGTGTTCAGTGATTGTATAGTTGACAGCGGCTGTAAGCACCATTAATGTTTGCAAAGTGGTCAGAGATTTTGGGCATCATGTTAGATGTGCCATACACGAGGTATGGAATTATCATCGAGACAAGGATCTATGTGGTTAAGTATTCCCATCATGACACTCATATTGCATACATTTATAGATTATCAAAGGGATGAGTATGCCCAAGATGATGTTCATCTTGGTTTCAGGTAATGTCGTAGGGCTTGTGCCATAGGGTGGTCAAATTGTGATCATGGTAGACATGTCAACAATGGTTTCTCAATGCCAAATGTACAGAGGATCAGTTAACAATTTGAAGCAGGGATTCTTGGATGGCTTCATAGTCATGTTCCTCCATATCATCTTTTGGTCCCCTTTGAATCAAAGGGGTGTTTATTGGGTTTAGTGATTCAAAGTTTAAATTTAAATTTATTAGTTTTTAGTGTTATGTACAGGGCATGCGTCTTCTAGTAAGACACCCCCTTTAGTGAATAGAATAATGATATTTTAGTAGTCATTAGTGTCAATATGTCAGTTCAAGTAGTTGGCCTCGTAAGTGGTTGATTTCAGTATATTAGAAAAGCTTATTAAAGCTTGTATATAAAAAGAACGATGTAACCGAGCATTTTGTTATTATGTAAGCTTTCTTTAAATGAATAATGTTATATGGTACAAACCATTTTTGCATCTTATGGTATTGTCAGTTTCCTAACATTTGTCATTTTGTTGATTCAATATATATTTATGTATATAATACATAATCGGCAAGTAATCGTTGGGTACTCAGTTACTCGTCGGGAAAATGGTCAAACGGTTAACTACCACTCGAACTCGCCAAAAATTTGAAACATTCGGTTTTTAGCCTTGAGTACCCGACAAGCAATCGTCATGAGGCATGTATGTGTGTTGGACGCATCTGGACTCATCCAAAACGCATCCAACACACATCCAACCCTGCAAATGGATGCAAAACATTGATAAAACAATGACAAAACCTTGAAAAAAGCAGAAATTTGTCTTATTAATTGAAACCCACCCTCTCATTGCATTCACACAAGATTTGAAACAATCAAGAGCGAATTGGAAGGAGAATTCAGCAAAGCGATTTCCAAGTTATTACATTCATTTTTATTTTATTTTTTTTAAATTTTCAAGCATGTAAATAAATTGTAATTTAATTATAAACATGTTTGATAAATATCTTAATATTCAAATTTCATGCATTCCGTTCAATTCCATGGAATGCTATTTACAATTTATGCATAATTTTTTATTTTTTTTTATTAAAAATATTATTTTTTAACTATATTATAGTTTCTATTTATCATTATAATTTATTTATTGTAGATAATCGTTATCAATGTATTCAATATTTTGTCCTAGGGTTACATTAAGATGTTTAAAATTAAATTTACAAGTTTACGATGTAAGGTTTTTTTTTTTTAATGTTGTATTTTAATGTGTTAAACATTTTTATTTTTTATTTTTTTAATGCTATTTTGAACATATTTGCAGGAATACCGTTAGCAAACAATGGCATCCGCTAGTGTATCGGAGACAGATTCAGTCAATGGTGGGCAAGTGGCCCCCCCCAAATTCTCGCAGTCCTGCTTGGAAGTATGTCGTGCGGGTTGTATCGTCCCAAAATATTTCAATTTGTTCGTTTTACACAAAGATGTCAGAAGGCATCAATTGTTTCAACTTTCAAGTACCACATTTTTCATACATTCCTTGTCTCGATGTAATGTCTTGTCCTAATGTCACAAAAGAGGCAAAATGAGAGATGATAGTAGAACTTACATTGTTGGAGGAAAAGAAACTAGAGAAGACAAGGATGCAAGCAACCAGATCAGTAGTGATTGCTCCCACATCGGGAGAGAAAGATGAGATAGCTATGACAGAAATTGTGGGCTCTACTCGTGGGCCACACAAGCTCCATAACACATCTTCATCGAGTTCAAGACAGATATACTATTTTTTGTGCCTAGAAACCCACCTAGTACACAACCTTCGCTACAAGGTACATGATGGAATAAGAAGGTTCATGCGGAAGCAAATAAAGCATGTGTAAATTTTTGGTACTTCAACAACCTTCTCTTCAAAGTGGCGAGGAGCCCATATTGAGAATATTTGGTTACGACATTGACAGTTACAAGAAAAGGGTACAAGGCACCCTCTCCAAGAGACTTAAGTGGGAGGTTGCTCCAAAATACAATTGAAGATGCAAAGGTGATTGTGGAAGATCAAAAGAGGTTGTGGCATAAATTCAAATGCACCATTCTTTCTGATGGATGGACGGATAGAAAGAACCACTCTCATCAATTTTTTGGCATCTTCAAATGGTGAGCTGGTTTTTTTTAAATCCATTAATGCATTTAACAAGATAAAAAATGCATAAACTTTATGCTTGATGCTCAAGCAGATTGTTTTAGAGGTGGGCATCGAGAATGTTGTCCAAGTTATCACAAATAATGCAATAGCGTATGTGGTGGTTGGAAGATTTCTCGGAGAAAAACATCCACCAGTCTTTTGGACCCCTTGTATGGCCCATTGCCTTAACCTTCATTTGGAGGACATAGGCAAACTTAATTAGGTGCGACCAATTGTAGAAGAAGCTAGAGAGGTTATAAAATATATATATATACAATCACCCTTGGGTTCTCAACTTGATGAGAGAGCATACAAAGGGGAAGGAGCTTGTTCGATCGGGTGTCACCAGGTTTGCAATAAACTTTTTTACATTGCACAGTATTTACAGTTTGTTGACTCCTTTGAAGCAGATATTTGTATGTCAAGCATAGATAGATTCATCATATTCCAATAATGTTGATAGAGTCAAGGTTGAAAAGACAGTTTTTAGTGAGACTTTCGAAAAAAGAGCTACAGAGATCATCAAAGTAACTTGAAATTTCAATTTAGGTTTTAAATTGTTCACCTTACTTTCAATTTTTCAAACTTAAAATATTTATTTTATTTCTTAGTTTGTAACTTTAATTTGTTTGTCACTTTTGTAGATGTTGGAGCCTTTGGTGAAGGTTTTGCGACTGGTGGATGGGGAGCAAAACCCAATGGGTTATATTTGTGAGGCCATGGATAAGGCCAAAGAAGTCGTCCAAAACTATTATAGGTGGGATCGTGTCAGTTTTTTATCTCATTTTAAGTTTGATTGATCGGAGATAGAACAATCAACTCCACCAACCCATCCATGCAACGGGGTGCTACCTTAACCCCAGGGTTTTCTACTCTGATGGCTTCGTAGATGCTAATGGAGAGGTTATGGAGGGGCTCTCAATCAATCCTTACAAGGATTGGACTACACAAGAGGAGGTTCCCATGTTCACAAAGGACGAGATTGTTGATTTTGAGAGTCAAGCTATGGAGGGTGCAGCTACAACAAAAGGAAAAGATATTGGATTGAAGGACATCCTTGAAGATAGGATAGAGGCAGAGGCAGAAGTAAAGGTGGAGCCACAGGTGCAGAGATATCATTCTAGGCATCGCGAGGAGGGGTAGCCGAGTGGGAGGACTAGACTTTCTCAGTCTCCCTTACTTTTTCAGAGAGCTGGGAAGAGAAAAATATAGATTCTTGTAATTTGTACTTGTATATTCTTGTATAAGTATCACTGTATCAATTTTTTGTTGACAACTTGATAGTGTGATAGTTATATTCGCATGATTATGTGATTTTGTACTTTATTTGTATTCAAATCTAATAGAAAACACTTTTCCAATGTTTTATAGACTCATTTGATCTATTTTGCTTCTGCAATTTCTAAAAAGAATGTTTTTTTGATAAATTTATGTATTTTTTTTCAATTATCGATTATTCCCGGCTAATTGACCAGATTGGTCAGTTACTCTCCGGTTACTCAAAAATCCCCCTTGGCGAATACTCACCAGTTACGGTTATGTATACGTTGTATTTATGCATTTGGTGTAATATTGTTTGCATGAATGGGTCTGGTTTATCTAGCTTAAGTTTATGATTAAACGTAAAGTTATGCAAAACGCAAGATTTAATAATTCATTTCCAAGTTTTGCATTGTTTGTAATGAATTTAGATTTTTTTCAGTTTATTGTGAGCAGTTTTGTATGCAAAGAAATTACTTTCATTGGGTTGAATTATTCTTCGTCAATCATTTTGTCTCCACATAAAATAAAATATATATAAATTTACCTCTCTATCCCTTTCTCTCAAACATCTCAGTTAGATTAGATAGTCTTTACTGAAATTCGATTTATTTTTGTTTGAAAATAATTTTAAGCCCTATGCAAATGTGGGTAATCCATATCATGTTTAAATTGCATAGTTTAGACTAAATTGGTTGGAAAGATTTTAACCATAAGTGTGTTTGTGTGCCAAAATATTGGACAACAAAGATCATCCCCTATAACTAGTTCCAGACTTATCACCTCCTACTTCCAAAACATTGGTGGCTCCACCCGCAAGAGGCAATGTAACCAGGTAGCATGTTCAAGACAAGTGAGACAACATTCATGTCAGTGGCCTCAAACAAATATAAATATGCACCACATCATCAACTTCTTCTCGACTTTAAATGTCAACAGAGTTGATGATAGACTTCGCTTTGGGTTTTCAAGCATCCCAATTTTGAGATATATTGATTTATGTTCAAGTTTTTTAAGAGCTTTCCATGGTTTTTTATTTATGTTCTATTTCAATTTTAAATCCTTCTAGATATGCATTGTTATATATTTCTTGGACTGAGTGCATTCTTCAGTCCCATTGACTATTCTTAACCACTAGTAAACATTAGTATCTAATTCAAAATAAATTTTCAGAAATAAAAAATCTTTTCTTCTAATATATTAATTTTGGGTGGCATGCATTGGCGAAAATGAATAGTAAAATTATATAAATTCAAAAACATTATTGTCAACAACAAACCAACACATTTGATATTCATAATATTGATCGTTCCCTAACCCATTAAGACGTGTCTTAGAGGTTATTTTGTATTATTTGGTTGGCTATCATTGTATTAAGGATTAGGCCATGTGTATTGAGCCCACATGCTTCAGCATGCCACCAAGGACTGAGTAAATCAGTAAACTCATTTATGAAAATAGATTTGGTGGTTTAAGATTATGATGTCTAGAGCTTCCGCCAAGAATGTGACTGCATGTTTTTATACTATTATCGAATCAATAGTACTGTTCTACATGGTTCAAAAAAATTCTACTTGATTTCAAAGTATGATCTCATGGTGATGTGATGGCAAAAGATCCAACCCTATCTAAACCTGGATACAACCTCTTCCCATACACATTTATCCCCATATGATATATGACACATACATAATTATGGACATAGATATGGAAATGATGCACCTTGAATACACCCTAAATAAGGCCCATATATGTATCCATTATTGCATACAACCCCGGTATAGTCTGGAGACATGTTGGATATGGCTAATGAGAAATCTAAGCTGTATCCACCAAAAAATTTAAATAAAAAAGAAAAAAACAGCTCAAAAACTAACTGGGAAGAGCTCTTACCCATTTCAAAGAGAGGCACAACACGTGTTTTCTAAAACAGACCACTCAGCTTTTTGGTCACAAAACTGAGAAAAGCAGTTAATTATAGAGGTAAAATGCCTATTTCCTTGCACCTACAACTCATATTTGTGCTCATATTTGGAGGGTATTTGGCCAATAAATATCTCCTCAAATATTTTGCATTTAATGGGAATCTTCTGCATCTATGTTTTTTATACAAGTACTATATATGTGTTGTTTACCACCCATATCATATTAAGGCCTTCTGAACAGGTTCCGTATCAATAATGATATCGTACCCCTACTGCTAGACATATCCACTCGTATCTGTGCAACTCAAATCAGAACCTGCACAACATGTAAGGGGACTAACCAATAGAAAAGAAGAGTTTGCTTAATATGTAAGATTCTAACATGTTAGGGGACTATACATACCAAGAGTTCCTTGTCTACAACTTTGTAGCGGCATAGAGGAGGGAAATATGGAATAAGCATGCAAAATTATAAAAACCTAAATATGGAATTTATTGTTTTAAATGAATATTATAAATATGAATGATCATTCAGGCTCTTAACACGACAGAACTTTGTGCAAACCCATTGCAAATACAGTGGATGTCAATTTAGCATATGACGGGATGGATAGAGAGAAAAGAAGCCACGCATTGGAAATAAACCTTCCCCGAGGACACATGTAACCAGAAAGGAAGCCACCACCTATATAACACACTACTAATTAATTAAATAACTTTAGAATGAATTTCTAGGAGTTGTAAACATAGACAACCCATATATATATATATATATATATATGAAGCTATAATATTGTTTAGTAAATATATTGTAAAATATAAGCTAAAGTTACAGAGTGGCAACCATTAAGGATTATAATCTCTTCTTGTTTTTTTATTAGAACATAAGGAGGAAGGAGGACAACTGGCCCAGTGCATTAGTGTTTGACATGAAGAGCATACACTACTAGATTATCTTGCATACACACAGATATCTGCTATTGAAAAGTTAGGCCTTCTGGAAAAATAGGTCTTAGAACAAAAATCATACTTTCAGATACGTACACTCCCACAAACTTTATTAATGCAAATAAAAATACATAATGATATGACATCCAAGCTTATTTAATTATTCTGTTCCTTACGTTACTTTTTAAACTCAATTTCCTAAATTGGAGAAAACTCTACGTAACAGATTAGACTGTTGTGGTTGTTTAACTCGATATTATGACAACTCATAGCTGCTGTACTAGAATACTTATGCTGAAATGGACTATCAAAAATGAGCTGATTCCGTAAATAATGTGAATAATGAAATTCTAAATCAGAGTCCCCATGAGCATTGATACCAAATTTTGGACACCCCTCCCAAAATTGAATCAAACAGTTTAAATACATCAAAGATTTAATGAATTGCTGTCCTGAGGGTGAAAATTGACCATTATGTTAATATGACTCATTTGGGGTTAGGATTAACATTAATGAGTAAAGAAAACACACTAAGTGAGTCCACTACTCTATGCTATTAATAGTGTTTGTAGAGATGGGACCTTTGCAAGTATTAAATAAGCCATTTTAAATATATGCTTCTCTATTAATATTGGACTAAGTGATGATTCAATCGGTGACGACTATAAAAGGGACCTACTTAAGTTAATTATTATGTCTTTAAATTCAGAATAATTTAAGTCTTTGCATGATTTCATCCCCTTTCAAGCACAAGTCAATACAAAATTCATTATTATTTCCCTCAATTTTTTCTTTTAACTATTCCTAAATATTATTGATCTTCTCATGTAGTTTCACATTCCATTTCAATACTTTTGCCCTCAAATAGACTTACGTAATAAGACACTTCAATCTGCATTGCTCCTGCAATGACCTAATTAATCGTGGTTGTAATACTTTTACATTGCCACAATGCTAGCATTGATGTATCCTATCGGCGTTCACATTGATATGAGATGTTTCAATCAATTTGGCATCTTGTTTGTATATAAATAAACAAAAAGTTCCCTAACTATACAATAAAAGAAGAAACAATAGAAGTCTATCTATTATAGTATACATAGTGAGTACCCGGCAGAAAATTTACCCAGACGAGTAAACTCAGTAAAAACTCACGAACTTTTTTTTACATGTTTTGCGAGTATTTTGGCAGTACTTGCAGCAAGTACTCATCGATTACTATCAAAACACTCGCCAATGTGGTAAAAATGTGGAAAAAACACATGTTTTGTCCGTTTGAAGCATGCATGCCCCCACACTTTCATCACACAGCTTTTGAGGCGATAGTATATCTATAAAATAAACATTTAAGTATAAGTTTACATTTAGATATGGATATCTAAATGTCAACTTATACTTAAATTATATCATATTATATATATATATACACACTTTCAAGATGTTTGAGATATATATATATATACACTTTCAAGATGTTTGATATATATATATATATATTTCAAGATGTTTGAGATATATATATCTCAAACATCTTGAAAGTGTGTATATATATATATATACTTTCAAGATGTTTGAGAGTGGTTTCAGAACTCTAGGACCTATAATGCAAATTCTAGGTTATGGAGGAACCTATCATATTTCAGACTTAGTCAGATTTCAGGGTTTCAAGATTTCAGACTTAGCTATATTTCAAGGTTTCGAGATTTTAGGGAGACATCATGGGAGGTATGAAGGCCGCATGAACAGATGCAGGCAGAATTCTATAATAGACACCTTGTGTTCAAGAAACAACTAAAGGAGTTCCTTGTATATTAGCAAAAATGGGAGAGAGTGGATTGAAAGGCATCCTTGTAAATTTTGTCAAACATGAGGCAAAGGAGTCACTACCATCAGGGACCAAGGTGGAGCCACAAACGCAGTGTTCTAGGTAGAGTGAGGAGGCGTAGTTTTATAGGTAGAGCGAAGACTAGACTCTCTCAGTCTGCCATATTTTTCACTAGAACGGAGTAGAGGAAATTACAAATTCTTGTCATTTGTAACTTGCATCCATATGCAATTTATGATGATTTTCAATGACAATCGTCATAAACTTATAAGTATCAATATTTTGTTGTATTAGCATGATTAAGCGATTTTGTACTCCATTTGTATTCAAATCTAATAGAAAACACTTCCCCAACATTTTATGGACTCATTTGATACATTTTGTAATTGTAATTTATATAAAATTTGAGTTTTTTTAAGAAATTTACATATTTTTTTAAGTTGCCGAGTATTGTTGAGTATTTGCCGAGTAAAATTTTTTTTGTTTGGGCGAGTATTGTCCAAGTACAAGTATGCAAACTAAGATCTATACCATAAAAATACATATACCTCTACAATACTCAAAAGTAGAGAATAGGGATGGAGAGGAGCGTACAATTTGAATCGTGTGAGTATGTGAAGGGTACAGCTCCTCTTGATGCACTATGCAACCTCAATGACATGCAAAAGGTTAAACCAAATGAAATAATATCACCAACAAAGCCTATTTTGAAATAGAGTTTTGGTGCATAGGCTCCCCCCTACATGGCCAAGTGAGAGTAAATCCTTGAAGAAGGTGGTGAAAGGCCATCCTCAGGTGTATTTGAATTCATAGCAGCAAGGGATGTCAGGAGCCTTTGTTGCATCATGAAAAGACTCATCCTCCAAATCTGGACCTGATGCAACAAAGCTATTTGATATGACCTTTGAAGGTTTGATTTGAAGAGCATTAGAATGTGAGTAGAGAGAAAAAGAGTCCTTGCGAGTGCTAGATGTTGGCGTAATAAGTTATCTTTTGAAAGTGGTTTCCCACTTATAACATTCCAAGCACTCGAAAAAGGTGCATGGGTGACGATTTTAGTAGGGGGCCGAAATTCTTGAGATGAAGGATAAGCAAGAAGGGACCAAGCGATGTGTTGAAAGAGACCGAATGTGTTACCCTAGGCTCTAGGGAGGTGTAACAGCTAGTAGGGACCAAGTGAAGGAAGTGATCAAAAGATTGCATGGAGAAAACCATGCAAGGAGTGATACGGGGGACCCCATGAGGCGATCTAGGTGCCCAAAGTGCTCTAAGGTCAAGGATCATCAAGAAATGATCTCAACCTGACCACAGTCCACCCCAACCCACGATATGCCATGTGCTAGGAGGCCAACATGCCAAAACTCTCATTCAAAGAAGTCAATAATTATTCATGATTTATGCATTTTGATTATCACTCAAGATGAATTATGTGATCACTGTATCTTAAGGGGGAATGATGGTGAAAGTATGTGTACTTCGTAGAGGAGTTCACATGTTCGAAACCAAAGGGGATTGGAGTTGTACATTTTATTGAGCAATATATGAGGTAAACGGAAAAACAATCATCTCATTGGGTTCAACAAGGTGGGTCTCATACACCAAATTGGTGTCTTTCTTAACGATGACCTAAATTACTACCTCTACCTTTACCTTTATATAAATTCTTTGCCAAAATGGTAGAGCAAAAGGCATTTGAGGTCAACAGCAAATTTTATTATCAATAGAGTCAAAAAGGGTAACAAGGTTCCTTTGAGCTAACTCATGTCTTCAATGACCATTTGTTAGCTAAGTTGAGATAACTCATGTCTAGATGATTGATACTAGTGTCCATTAAAGGCAACTTGTGTAGTGAATGAATGGAAGTAAAAATGAGGTAACTTGAGTTCTTGATGACTTATTATGATATTTAAATGAGCTAGCTTATGCCCTAGATGATTGGATGTGGGTCTAGCTAAGGCAATCACGTTCCCTAAAATAGATGGTGTAGTTTAATTGAGGTAACTCATTTATCCAATCATTGATAGTGGGTTACATTCACAAGATTGATTGTGTGGTTTAGTTGAGGTAACTCGTGTCCTCGACAACTGATGCAAGTCTTGCTTGAAACGACTCGTGGACTAATGAAATGGAATCCATAGTCAAGGTAACTCAAGGGGGATATTGAATTATTTATTAAAATTGAATTGAGATTTAATCATTTCATTTTCTGTTTGGGCTAGATGGAGAACACGAAGCTGATTCAAGCACAAATTAGTCGTGCCTCATGAGGATGAGCACAAAGTGACACCGGTCTTCAGACACCATTTGGTGATGGTCTCTCCCTAGCCTAGACCTATTGGGTTTGATGACAACTTGGGTGATGCATGTACAAGTACTACTATAAAGAGTTTGTGTCTCATATTTTTGCATTATGTTGGTATCAATAACAATTAACTTTTTACATCCCAACCACATCATGGCAAACAAAAATATAAAACCGAGTAAGGAACACACAGTCCTACAAATGATGCAAATAATAAGCAGCATGGTACAATCCATACAAAACCAAGACAGAGCCATGCAAATGAATATCCAAAACCAATCACAAGAAATGGAAAACAAAATAAGAGTTTGACAAAAACAAAAGAGCATACAAATGCAGAAGGACCAACCCTGAATCTCTCTAGCAAATAGAGAAAAGACGGGCAGCCTACAAGCCTTCCACCACCAAGGTAATGTTGCTAATGACACATGGCTCAGATCAGCAAAAACTTTACTTCAGTTCTATGAATCTCAAAAATGAAACAAATTCATATGAAAACACTTCACCTCGAGAAATTGGCACTCAAATGGTTCAATACTCTTCAACCAAAACCTGGACAAGGAGTTCATTCATACTTTGGACAAACTCAAGCATGAAAGCTTTGCCCCACAAAACAATATTTTTGAGGCCTTGAGACAATGGGTACAATTAAGATAGGCAAGTAACTTAATGTATATGGTGAAACCATGAAAACATGACAACTAGGCTACCTTACCTTCCCTAAAAAATCAAATGCTAATCCCAAATGGCCCCAAGACCTTGGTATATGGTTCAAAGGAGAACTGAAAACCAAAATTAGAGAATAAGAAGTCCCAATGACCAAAAGACCTTGGTGAAAGCCATATCGCTGGCACTTGAGATGGAAAACTTTAAAACAACCTTTCAAATTATATTTCAAAGAAAATAATCACCACAAGAAATAAAACAATCAACATATGTTAAAGTTATTAATTAGGTATTAGTTAAAGTTTACCTAAAGGGCGCTTATCAAACATTCCCAACTAAATGTAACCACTTTTAACTTAATAAAAATATGAACACACAAGTGTGTAAGTGTGTTGTATGCCTTCCATTTCTCTTCATTATTTCAGCATTCATTTTCTAACATTGGTATCAAAGCCAATCGTTCTAGGAAGCCCTAATGAGGTACGAGCAAAGCACATTGTTCCACAAAGCCCTAAGAGTAGGGTACAAACAGAGAACGAGAAGAGGTTCTATTTCAAGCCACAAATTATAGAGGAAATGCAAAAATCGATGGCTGTAGTTTGAACAGTTAGTCGAGTTAAACCCAGAACCAGTGACGTGGATCAGAAGAAGCATGGAACAGAATAAAAACGACGTGCTTTTGTGCCATCGTGGAATGCCAGCAACAAGACGTAATGGAATAATGTCAACTAGAACTATAGTCATGAAAGGAGATGTGAAGGAATATTGCATGCAATGTTCAGTGCAGATAAAAGTGAAGAAATAAAAGTAACAGTGCAATCGTGCAGTCATGTTCCCTGCAAAAAAAACACAAATTGGTATGTTGTTTAGGTCACAAAAACCATGACCCACGCTCAGCCTCGTACAAAAAAACGCAATGTACATTCCCATGCAGTGCAGTATCGTGGAGAAAAATGTGATGTGTAACCCTTGCAAAAAATTGTGAATCTCTTGTTTTTTCCTACAAAAAATAAAGACAATGGACATACTAGTAAATCACTCTAATTCAAACCATGATTTTATTGTAGACTGGTTACGGAACAATACAAAATCTACAAAAGGATTAGGGCACATTGGGACTTGTTGCCTATTATGTTACAACTTTCTCGATTTACTATTCTAAGTAATTTTTTGAAGTTCAGATTATGTACATTTTCCATGTTACATTGCTTTCTAGGTCAAAATTGTGCTTATCTTGTTGAGTTAATTCCAAAGTTAGAAAAGTGTACTTTTTTTGTTACATTGATTTCTAGGGCCACCCTACACTGTACTTTTTATGTTCAACATCAAACATTGTGTATAAAATGGCCAACGTACAAAATTTGGTTCTGCTGGAAGCGCAAAACTTAACTGGTCATTATTATAATGTTTGGAGTCATGATTTTAACAATCACGAAAAACCGTGATTGTGACAAAATCATTTTCTGCATCCCATTCAACATTGCTCGATCTCCTTATTAACACGACATGGTTGATGCCATTGCTATTGTGGGCTCTGGGTTCAAGGCCCTATCATCTGAGAGCCTCATATTTGACGTGCTAAGAGAGGTGGTGTAGGAGGTTAGCAAGGTAGTTATTGAGCATCACAGGCAATGGGAGGTTACAAGTTGCAGCATTGTGTTTGATGAGTAGATTGATAGAAGGAATCGTACATTGATCAACTTTATTGTTGTATCCAAGAGGGGCATGAGCTTCCTGAAATCAATAGATGCATCAAATAAAGTGAAATCAGCCCACTTGTTTTCACTATTTGATGAGGTTATGATATAGGTTGGACCATAATATGTAGTTCAAATCATCACTGGCAATGCAGTAAAATGTGTGGCAACAAGCAAACTTCTCATAAAAAAATACCCCACATTGTTGTGGAGCCCATGTGCAGCGCATTGCATTGATTTAATCCTTGAGACATTAGAAAACTCGATTTGGTTAAATCTACAGTAGAGAGGAGGAGATCCATCACCAGATTCATTTACAACCACACTAGGGTGTTAAGCATAATGCGAACATTCATTGAGAGAAAGGAGCTCATGAGACCAGAGGTGACAATGTTTGCTACTAATTTATTAGCAATACGAAATTGATATGCCCAAAAGATGAACTTCAAATACATGTTTGTTTCATTCGAGTGGGTAAAGCACTATTTTTCTAATTAGATGGAGATGTGAACACCATTTCACATCTTATGTTTGATGATGCATTTTGGATAAATGCACAAGAAATTGTGCAAATTTTGGAGCCCTTGGTCGAAGTGCTAAAATTAGTTGATGAGGAAAAATCCTCCGTGGGTTATTTTTACAAGGCTATGGATAGGGCAAAGGAGGCAATATGGTCAAAAAATGTAGAATGATGAGAGAAGATTCATGCCACTTTGGGATATCATCAATGCTAGATGGGATTGCCAAATACATTGTCACATCCATGTTGCAGCCTACTTTTCGAATCCCTTTTATCTTTTATAGTCCATCATTCAAGGAGGTTGGAGAAGTGAGGGAAGGTTGTTCAAATGCATTTCCATATGCTTTCCCGATGCAAAGAAAAGATGAGCAGTCATAACGGAGTTGCCATTGTACAAGCATGCAAAAGGTTGCTTCTCTAACATATGTGCAATGGAATTAAGGAAGACAATAACACTAGACCTTAATTTCTAAATTAATAATTTGCAATCTAATTTATTATACATTAACTGGAGTTCAATCACTCGGCTTTATTAATAAAGTTTGCTTTTGCGACTAATCTAATTTCAACGCAATGGTAGGAGTGCTTTGGCCACAAGGCCATATCACTTTGTTGGATGGCAATGCACATTCTAACCCACCCATGTAGATCTTCTACTTGTAATTGTTCTTGGAATGTATTTGAGCATATACACTCTAAGAAACACAACCGATTGAACCAACAATGAATGAATGATTTGGTATTCATCCACCACAACCATCATTACGCTTGAAGAAAAAACGAGTTTAGAAACTTTCCAATTATGAATTTACATAATTTTATATTTTTGTAGCATACACTAGTAAGTTGAGAACTTATGATTTCATCATTACTAACCTCAGATAGTGTTGAAGATGATCAACCAATTGATCTAGATAAGATTGACCCTGATTCAAATTGGATCATGGTCGAGGAGGAGCCTACATTTAGTAAAGAGAATTTGGATATCTTGAATGAGGTTTTGGATGATCGTGAGCATGCTCGTTTGGACCAAATAACTGCAAATGTAAGGGCATCAACTTCTACTTCAAGTTCACATATCTAGTCATCGTTGCCTTTGAGGCTATTTTAATTTTGTAATCTCTAATTTTGTTCTGTATATGGCTGATGAGTAATGAGTCTATGACAATATGTACTCTAAGATTGAAAAATTGATACTTAATGAGAACTCAACAGTAATTGGCAACATTGAATCTTTATTTACATTTTATAATTGAAGTTTGGACTTTGTTTCTCTTTCTACGAACTCTATTAGGCATGAAATAACATTTGCAGTTTTACCCTATGTTTTTATGAGTATTTTAGCATCTTTTAATTTGTCATGTCCATGTTTTTCCTGTTTTAAATTTGTGTAATTGAACTCCATTTATACTTTCAGTTTGTCGTGTAAGTGCAATTTTACTATGCAGTACATCAATTCTCTCAAAACAATCACACCCACCCAATGTGTGTTTGTTAAGGGGAGACGGATATATAACAACACTATTGCTGTGTAGGGGATCATAACTCCCTAAAACAGTAAAAAATGGCCAGATATTTTGATTGAACTGGATATGTCAAAGGCCCTTTATATATGCAAATGGGATTTGATATTTGCCTTTGTAGCTGGATAAATAAATTATTGTGATAGAAGAATAAAATATAACAAAAGAGAGTGATTTACACAAAAAATTCTGTCCTTATGGATGGAAGGTGGCTTTTCTCCAAGCATCATGTCCTTTCCATTGAGACTATTTAATGAGGGGTTTCCTTCACAACGTATCACCATAGTTTGGATATCATTGAGCATATATCATGTTATGTTAGAGCACGAGTGATGTAGTGTGGCAGTTGCTTATTTTGTTTTTATCATACTACGATAGATACTGCATGGAAAGAATCCATCTAGGAGATGTGTCCTTGTCAGATGTGATAAAACTAGTATTCAAATCACAATGCATTAATAGTAATGTCTCTTTCTTTGTATAATGTTCATGATGTGATGTGTCATACACTACATGTGTGTGTATGCTAATAAGTAAGATTTGAAGTCGATGTGATTAGCAACCTAAATTTCTTGCACCATTGCCTAGTTTAGATACTTCTAGTTTATGATGTCAACATGCCCCATGATCCATTGTTGTTAGTACCTTGAAATAGAGTGAGCTTACATTACTAGTGTTGTTTGCAATTTCTGACCGAAGGAAGCCATGTGATATCCATTGCATCTATGTGGTAGGTAGTAAATAAGTGAAAAATATATGAAAATGGAAAATATTTGAAACTGATGGGATGGAAGTTGATCTAAGTGAGGCACATTGAAATAAGGAAGAGGAACTAGTGATAGATGTGGCTATGACCTAGGGCACGGTCGCCTCAAAATCTACTCGACGAGGACCTGTAGACCCAACTCATCTCGTAGACATGGTGGATAGCTTGACATGGAATGAACATGTTGAACATATGTTGTATCCCTTCCAAAATTTATTACTTTAACACTACATAATACTAAGAATGAAGCACGAAAAGAATCATCAAGAGATGGAGAGAGAACACAGACTCTAATGCCATCAAGACCAAGTGAAGGCTTTTGAGGTGTTCCTTCTTTTTGTGGTAGAGATTCAGCTGGTTATAGGAGATGCCAATATGGTGCTTTGGTCTAGTGTTCATACCCCTTTTGACTCAGTGTTGGACTCATTGGATTCGGTGTTTGGGTGTTGTGTTCTTCTTGCAAGGGTGCCCTCTACATGTGCTTGTAATTTTCATTGCAGCAAAGTTTCAATATTGAAAATGTACCCTGGAAATTCATGGTTCAGAGCATATATGGAGCCCTGTTCTTTTCTAAAATTTTGATTCCAATAGGCACCTAGCTTTTCCTCTTTTTGCAAATCTATATGTGCCATTGCATTGCATGTTGAGAATTTTGTGAAAAGAATTTGGGAGAGCTGGTTATGGGTTAAAACCTATTTGGTTGCATGAGCATTGCACTTGCATGTTAGAATATTTTTAAAATTCAATTAACCTTGGATCAAAATCCCTATTCAACTGATAAAAAAATACAGATTTGTTTCTAATTGTGCTCTCTTTTGCAATGGCCGCCAACATGCTAAGCATTTTGGGTTAAAAAATTAGTTTGAGTTCTCATTAAAAATATTTGCCAAGGAGGATAAATGTGAATGGTATATCAAAGGGGTTCTATTTTGTTGACTTGTTTAAGTGCTTCCTTGCGTGTCCATGAAGAAACACATTCCAAATGCATCTAAGAGTGATTCTTTCTTGATGTTTGGATAGAGTTGTTATGGATATGTTGAGTTTGGGCATCGATAGAATGAATGTGAGCATAATAGCATTCCATTTACACAGCAATGACACGGCAAACTAAAAGTGTCAATGGAATTCAATTTCTCATGAGTAAACCAGAATAAACTTAGCCAACTAAATGACACAAATATTTGTAAAAATAGGGAAGAACAATGTTTTGTTATTTCATGCCGAATATATTTCCTAAAGACGAAAAAAAAACATAGTACATAGAAATTGAATCTGTTCAATGTTGCCAAACTCAAAATTATGTAAGCATCGTCTCAAACCTAGACTCTCGATGAGAATCAGAATCTCCATCAATTAAAAGTCCGAACTTACAATACAAAAAAAATACTGAGGCCATGAGGCTACAAAATGAGAAGTTGAAGCTCTCATATCCTTATTCTCTTGCATTCAATCGCGATTATTCACTGTCCCATACAAGATGTCCAAATTCTCATCTAAAAGGGGTGGCCCCTCATTGACTGTGATCCATTCTAATTTAGGATCAATCTCATCAAAGATCAATTGGTTGATCATCTTCAACACTACTTAATATTATTAAGGCATAAATTCGTAATACGTATGCAAGAAATTCGAATTAATTGCAATGGATATTAAATTTTAAAATAAGTGATTAAGTTATAAGTTAGAAAGTTAGTAACTTCTAACCTCAAATTTTTTTATGGCAAAGCCCAAGGATGTGGTGCACAAACACCAAATCATTCATCCGCTTTTGGATCATATGGTTGTGTTTCTTGGAATGTATGTGTTCAAAAACACTCCAAGAACACTAGCGAGTAGAAGAACTACAAGGCTGGCTCAAAATGTGCATTGTCATCTACCAAAGCAATTAAGCTTCATTGTCAAAGAGATCCCACCACTGCCCTAATGTTCTACTATTTGCAAAACCAAAATGTATTATAAATCCATAATGTGTCTTCAATTTTAATAACATTTAAAATATTAAATTTATTGAAACTTGAAATAAGTATAAAATTTCAAATTTTAAACCTAGTTTCAAAGTCTCCTTCAAATCAACATGTCAAAAAAAACCCTTCACCTTTTGGTGCATTGGCAACTCCAATATAGCTGCTCATCGCTCCTTTGCATTAGGGAAAAATGTTGCAATGAATTTGAATAGACCCTCTATCAACTTTGCATCATCTTTGAACCTTTCACTATAAGGGAATATTGGATTTAAATGGTATCCAAGGGCATGAAGGTAACAACCGCATCAAGCAGCCCCACCTGAAACCAATTATCTCCCATATCGGCATGTACTTATACTTATCATTCTCTAATTTTGATCTTATTGCCTAATTCACCCTATCCATGGCTTCATAAAGATAACCCATAGGGATTTTTTTCCTATTAACCATTCTCAACACTTTGACTAATGGCTCTGAAATTTGCACAATCTCATGTGCAACTATCCAAAAAAACTCATCAAAAACAAGGCTCGAAATGGTTATGCCATCCATGTTATTGATGAAACTAGACTCTACCACTCAGATAAAATGAACATTCGTGTAAGGTTCATCTTTTGTGTGCATAGATTTTGCAATGCAAGAAAGTGGTCACATATCTAGTCACACCTAGGTGGGCAAGCATATTTATGTCAACAAAGTTCTCATCATGCAAAGAACCCTAGTTTGATTGTATATGTATTTCTTCATGGGTCTTCCCTCCTCTACTAAGGACTTAACCTATGGAATTTTGCCAATATCACCCCAAGTTAAATAAGGCAATGTGCAACACATGGGCTCCAAAATATCATAGAGTACTTCTCCATCAAAAGTTTGTCTAAAGTCACACAATTAGCAGCGTTATTTATAACACATTGCACCACATATTGTGGCCCAAGATTGGTCACAACTTCATCAAACAAATAAAAACATGTGTTGTTTTACTTTTCAAAATACATCCACATAATTACGAAAGACCATGCCCCTCTAATGCCACAAGGAAATTGATCAAGGTGCAATTCCTTCTATATACATCCACAATCAGACACAATAGTGCAACTTGTCTGTACCCACTCTTTATGATGCTTTGCAAGTACATCACTCGCATCTTGCACTGCTTCTTTTAACATATCAACCCTAAGGCTTTCATATGATTGGGCTTTAAAATCAGGGCCAACAACATTAACTGCATCAATCATTGTTTCCCAGTAGGGAGACCTTGCAACAATGAAAGAGATGCTGAAGTAGTACGAAAGATTGGCTATTGTCTTTCTAGCTTGTGCATGTACATTTTTCTTCCACCTTGTGCTCTAAAAAATTGGTTGAGAACCAGGTGTAGTACATGGTGCAAAAATGGCATTCCCATTGCACCCACAAGTATTAGATTTTTGGAAGGTGTCAATACATCGGTAAGATGTTGCGGCTACAAATCATAATGTGGAAGTTCCTCCTCATCAACATCAGAAGAGGACCTTATGGATGATCCAATAGTTGCCTTTTCCTTTTTCACTTTGCTTCTCGCAAAGGCCTCAAGAGCTAGTATAGCTTGGCAAGCTACATCATCAGCGCATTTTTTACAAACCACCACATCATGCCCTGGCAACTTCATTAAATTCACCCATCACACTCATCCCCATAAAAGTTATAGTTCATCTTTGGTGAGTTGGGTATTGGTTTGCAATAGGCCCATGTGAAATCCCTGTTTTGTGGCATTATTAGCCGAAACAATAAAAAAATGCAAAGGGTTATAATTACTAAAAACTAAAGAAACAATGCCCTAATCCAAACCCTAAACTATTCTTTTATTTCAAGGTTAAGGTTAGAAAATTTTGAAAATAAAATAAAAATAGAACTACAAGGATTAGGGTTAGGGCTAGATTTTAAATTGTAAAGTTTAAAACATAACAATAAAGTTTTACAAATATGGTTTAAACCCAAACCCTAGCCTTAATAAATTTTACAAGCAGTAAAAAAGACAAAAGTAATAATTAACTCTCTTTTGTGGTTGTCGTGTAAAAAGAACATGCAAAATAGTGCAAAATGTCATGTCATTGTGGAAGGGAATGTGCCCTAACTACTTGACTATGAGTTCGAGTCTTCAATTTGTAAATGTTTTTGTCTACCTTTGATCTGTAATTTTCTAGATTAAAGTGTTAAAATGACAGTAAAACAAAAAAAAACAGACTTTGACAGCAGAAAAAGCAGCTTTTCGAATAACTCGTGAGTATTTGGCAGTTTTTCCAATAACGTGTGTTCTCAACCATTGACCTTGGTTCTATAAACCCAAACCCTAACCTTAATAAATTTTAAAAGCAATAAAAAAGACAAAAAAAGAATAATTAACTCTCTTTGGTGGCTGCCATGTAGATGGAACATGCAAAATAGTGCAAAATGTCATGTCATAGTGGAAGGGAATGTGCCATAACTATACAACTATGAGTTTGAGTCTTCGATTTGTAAATGTTTCAGTCTACCAATGCTCTGTATTTTTCTAGATTATAGTGTTAAAATGAGACTCAAACAAAAAAAGGGACTTTTCGAGCAAAATGTTGGCAATATTGTCATTGATGTCAAAAGTGTATGGACGAGATTGTCATTGATGTCACAAAAAAATAATAATTAATTCTCTTTGGTGGCTGCCGTGTAGATGGAACATGCAAAATAGTGCAAAATGTCATGTCGTAGTGGAAGGGAATGTGCCATAACTATACAACTATGAGTTTGAGTCTTCGATTTGTAAATGTTTCAGTCTACTAGTGCTCTGTATTTTTCTAGATTATAGTGTTAAAATGAGATTCAAACAAAAAAGGGACTTTTCTAGCAAAATGTTGGCAATATTGTCATTGATGTCAAAGGTGTATAGACGAGATTGCCATTGATGTCAAAGGCATATAGACGAAATCATACGAAGGCCAAAGGCCACTAATCGGTGTCCAATTTTAAGGCATTTAAAGACACATTTATATTGAAGAGTACTGGCCAACCCCTATTTCTTATTGGCAAGACAAATTTAAATTGATCTGCATAAGGCTGGCCGACCCTCTTTGGAATAAGTCATGTTTTTTTAAGAGGTTGTCTCTATTCAAAGGGATGCCTCCCATCATGAAGAGGCATAAGGAAGATATAAATGCTTAGAGAAGTTGGAGAGAAAGTATGGAAGTTGAAGTGTGAGATATGTAAAGATTAATAAAGAAGAGAAGGAAGCAAGTGTGCGGAGAATAAAAAGATATATCATACAAACACATGCAAATTTGAAGAACATAATTAATTCTATCATTCAAGTATAAGCAGATTTTTGTGGAAAAGAGAGGAGATTGGATTTGCCGTCATTTATTGATGAAGCAACAATAGTGTGGTGAAAGATTGTTTAGTGGAGGTCGGTGCCTCATAAAGAAGAGATTGGTGTCTCTTGCTGAGTTGGTGCTTAGCAGTGGAGATTGATCTCTCCCAAGGTTGGTGCCTGCAAATTGTTTAGCGATGAGGATTGGTGTCTCCAGTAAGTTGGTTCCTACGAACATTTGTAAGAAGAATTTTATTTGTGGTTGGATTTAGATAGTAGATCCAAGCAGTCTTTTTCTCTATGGGTTTCTCCCAAAAGAGTTTCCACGTAAATCTTGTGTTCTTGTGTGCTTAATTGTTGATGTGTGATTGATATTATTGTGATTATCAATTTGAAAATTTAAAAGATTACCTTATACTCATTTAACCCCCCCTTTCAATATAAGCATGTGCTCATCAATTGGTATCAGAGCGGGTTTCTTCGAAAATAGTCTAACCGCTAGAAGGTAGATCTCAAGAGCACACATGGCCGGTCAAGAAGGATTTTCCTCAAACAGGCTCCATTGTTCAATGGAATGAATTGTGCCTTCTGGAGCATAAAGATGCACACTTACCTAATGGCTCTTGGCTTTGATATTTGGCAATCAATTGTGAGCAAATATGTAGCTCCATCATCTCCACCAACAGATCCGGCGGGAAAGAAGGCAAATGAAAATAATGCAAAAGCTACGAATGCAAGTGTGTTTTATCAGAATCAGAGTTTCTCAAAGTAATGCACTGCGAATCAGCAAAAGAGATTTGAGATAAACTAAAAAACATTTATGAAGGAAACGACAAGGTAAAGAAAGCTAAGCTTCAAACACATAGAAGACAATTCGAAAGTTAGAAAATGACGGACGAAGAAAATATTGCAGCCTAACTGTTTCACGTGGATGAAATTGTTAACACTATCAAAGGTCTTGGAGAAAAGGTTAAGGATGCAATGATTGTGCAAAAAGTATTAAGCTCTCTTCCCTTGGGATTTAATGTCAAAGTCTCCGCCATTGAATAAATGAAAGATCTAGATACTCTAACAATGGATGAGTTGCATGGGATCCTAACGGCATATGAAATGAGGACCGAATAGGAGAAATCATCTAAACGAGAGGCAGCCTTCAAAGCTTCAAATAAAATGAAGAATAAAGAGCCAGCCAAGCGATAGTTCCAATGATGAATTAGACAAAGAAGAATCTCATTTTGTGAGGAAGCTAAAGAAAGGATCCAGCAATTACAAAGGTAAGTTGCCTTTTAAATGCTTTAATTGTGGAAAGGTAGGACATTTTGCTGCCAAATGCCCATATACAGAAAATGAAAGTAGTGATGAGGAAGAAGAGCATAATAGAAAGAAAGGTGGCAAACCTTATCAACATAAAACGGGCCACAAACAAGGCAAACCTGAGAAAAAGAAGAGCTTTCACAAGCACAATAAAAGCCTCTATTCCAAAGAAGAAAGTAGTTCATCTGAAGAGAGTATCTCTGCTAACGATAGAGAAGAGTTTCTATTCATGGTAATAAAAGCAAAAGGTGATAGCTTAGAAAGTGAAGACAAAGAAAAATAAGAGTCAGAAGAAGAGAATGCCGAAATAGATGGGGAAGTAGATTTGAAAGAACTTATTTGTGCCCTAAGTGAAATAAAGAAGCTTAAGAAAAAGAACTTGAAACAAAAATTACAGATTCAAGAGGACTATGAATCTAGGGCAAAAATGTCACAAAGTCTTGAGGAATTAGAAAAGATGATCATTAACCTCAAGATTCAACTTGAAGAAGCAAAAAGGATTGAAGAGGAGGTACGAATCCAATTAAACAAAAAGGAAAAAAATTGTGAGAGGCTAGAGTCCGAAATTGTTTCCTTGAGAAAAGAACTAGAGAAAACAACCACTAAGTTGAACAGAAGCCTCAAATTTGAGAAGAGTACTGAGATCTTAGATGATGTCCTATGTTGTTTGGGTACGGGTACGGGTACAAATACAGGGACGTCTCGGGTACGCGGGTACGTCATTTTTCAAAAACCTTGATTTGGATACGTCGTGGGTACATGTGTGTGTGTGTGTGTGTGTGTGTGTATATATATATATATATATATAGTATATTACTCATTTTTTTAGTAAAACACTTGAAACTCCATAGTGTGAAAATATTTATCTATAAATGATAAAACACTTTAAAATATATAATATTCATTCATTCATTACTTCAAAGACAAGATGTACATTCAAATCTAGAATAAATCATCTCGATTGTCCACAAAATCATGAATGCCACTCCCATTATTTTTCAACTTTATCATTTATTGACACTTTCTCTCACAAGGGCTCATCGATGCATTGAATCTCACGAGTGCATGCTTTAAGGGGTGCACAGGGAATGGGGTGGGATCGGCTTGTGGCACTTTGCCAGAGATATTCTCATACTATTCTATCACGCATACACCCCTTCATGCAGCCTTCATACCTCCTATGATGTCTCCTTGAAATCTTGAAACCCTGAAATATGGCTAAGTTTGAAACCCTGAAACCCTGGAATCTGACTAACTCTGAAATATGACAGGATCCTCCAAAACCTAGAATTTGCATTATAGCTCCTAGCAGTCCGAAACCCCTCTCAAACATCCTGAAAGTATATAAATAAAATATAACTTAAAGTATAAGAAACTAGATGTCCATATCTAAATGTAAACTTATTTAAAAAAAACCTCAGAAAATCCTAAAAATAAAACCCTAAAAACTAAGCAACCCTAAATGTAAATCCAGTCTGAACCCAAGCACGCCAACGGGAGCCTCCGAGACGCCTCCGGGAGTACCCGGGACGTCCCCGTGCCGGAGGCGTCTCCGAACAGGAGGCGTCGGGCCGGGGGGCATATTCATGCAACACAGATGATGTCATAAATGGGCAGAGGTCACCATGTATAAAGACTGGTCCTAGATATAAATAAAATCAGATGGCCAACAAAGAAGATCACAAAGAGCCACCAAAGAAGGCAAATGAGGAAAAGACAAAAAGCTATGCAGATGTTCTCAAAAGTCCTATTAGCAAGAAGAAAGAGAATCAAGTCCCACAGAAAACACGCACTCCTCCAAAAGATAACAAGGACATTCAAAAAGTCCTTTCCTCCAAGGCAAGCATACATGACCAAGTTCCAACATTCCTTCTTTGGTTATTGTTTTTCATGTAATCACTTTGGTCATAAAGCAATAGACTATAGGACGTGTGCAAGACATTTTGGTTGGAACAAGAATAGAAGTCCTTATAGGTTTGCAAATACGAACTATAATTCAATTGCTCCTTTAGTGGATTACAATGTCATATGCTATAAGTGCAACAACTATGGACATACAACACGCTTCTGTAGAAGTGGTTTTATGGAACCTCCTAGGCAGAATAAGAAAGTGGAAGACATGAGTAAACAAAAGGAAGAAACTTCAAAAGTATGGAAAAAGAAGCAGGAGCAAGAAAAGGAGGAGAGATTTATGCTTGTGCAAACTGCATTTCATACACGAGAAATATCACTAAGTTCATACGGAGAAGTACGAATTCAAGGGGAGCTAATCATTGCATTATCTTTCAGCTCCATGGAAAAGACAACTTAAAGGATGAAGTCTCATAGAATATTAGATAAAGAGAAGATATGGTTGGAGAGAAGAATGAGAAAGATGACCAGTTTAAAGTTGATGTTCCAAGGCAGGAACATGAAAAACTTGAAGAGACTTGGATGTCTATTGAAGAATCACTTTTACAGGATGTGGTTAAAATGCATGATTGGTTGTTTGATCTACTTATCTTGTGCAATATTTTGGAAATGCTCAAATCTTAGATGATGAGAGGTTGCATGCCCTTACCCTTGCATATGACATTGGCAAGAAGTTTATTGAAGGGGTTGGATATTCATTGCCTGCAATATTGGATAATAACATTTTATCAGGCCATTTGTTGCATTTGTGTTTGGCTCACCAAAAGCTTTCACAATCACTCTTTGGGAGATGATAACATTTGCAAGAATGTTGATATTTTGGAGATGGGTGCCTACTCGAAAGATGTTGATACATGACTTGCAAGGAGAATAAGGCGTCATACAATTTTCGAGATGTAGATTCAGTCCTTGAACAGTATTCTGAATTTGTGAAGCCAACATATGACAAATTTATATTGCCATCAAAGAAGTATGCAGATATTATAAATCCTCATGAAGGAGAAAGGTCCCTTAGAAGAGATGCCTATGGGTTTCCATGATGTTGTTTGGGCTGATTTATGTGTAGACAAAACAATGAGAAAAAAGAATATGAAAGTATAATGGACATCCCTTTGCCATTGATGTCAAAGGGGGAGAGTTACAAAAAGGGGGAGAATTACAGAAAGGGGGAGTACTATGTTCTTGTTGCATTTGCAGATTATTTCTTTGTAGAGTTGCCACCAATGACAAAGGGAGAGATTGTTGGCAATATTGTCATTGATGTCAAAGGTGTATGGACAAGATTGTCATTGATGTCAAAGGCATAAAGAGGAAATCGTATGAAGGCCAAAGGCCACTAATCATTGTCCAATTTCAAGGCATCTAAAGATACATTTATATTGAAGAGTACTAGCCGACCCCTATTTCTTATTGGCAAGACAAATTTAAATTGATCTTCCTAAGGCTGGCCGACCCTCTCCTTCATTAGCGCCCAATATGAAAATTAATTTTAAATCAATGATTATTAATTATGGGCCGACCCTCTTTGGAATAAGTCGTGTCTTTTTAAAAGGTTGTCTCTATTCAAAGGGATACCCCTCTTCATGAAGAGGCATAAGGAAGATATAAATGTATAGAGAAGTTGGAGAGAAAGTATGGGAGTTAAAGTGTGAGATATGTGAAGATTAATAAAGAGAAGGAAACAAGTGTGTGGAGAATTAAAATATATATCATACAAACACATGCAAATTTGAAGAAAAAAATTAATTCTTTCTATCATTCAAGTATAAGCAGTTTTTTGTGGAAAAAAGAGGAGATTGAATTTGCCATTATTCGTTGATGAAGCAACTATAGTGTGGTGAAAGTTTGTTCAGTGGAGGTCGGTGCCTCATAAAGAAGAGATTGGTGTCTCTTGCTAAGTTGGTGCTTAGCAGTGGGGATTAGTGTCTCCAGTAGGTTGGTGCCTACGAATATTTGAAAGAATAATTTTATTTGTGGCTGGATTTGGACAGTAGATCCAAGCAGTCCTTGTCTCCATGGTTTTCTCCCGAAAGGGTTTCCACGTAAATCTTGTGTTCTTAATTGTTAATGTTGTGTGATTGATATTATTGTGATTATCAATTTGAAAAAGTAAAAAATTACCTTATACTGATTCACCCCCCCCCTCAGTATAAGCATGTGCTCATCACACAAAAATGTAGCTTTTTTAGTAACTCGTGAGTATTTGGTAGTTTTTTCTATAACTTGTGTGTTCTTGACTGTTGACCCTAGTTTTAATAAATACTTCTAACTGCTTCGTTTGGCGTGACATTTGGGGCAAGCGGAAATTAGTCACGAGTAATTGCACATTATTGGCAATTTCTATTTCAATTGTGAGCATTTAAATATTGTTTTAAATTTTGAATAATCGTGAAACATGGCTAGACATACTCTTATTCTTGCAGTTCAACTTTGTTGAATTTCCAAACTATTTTAGCATCATTGTCATAATCTAGAAAGAAAGCAGTGAAATAAAATATTACATGAAAATTGCATATAGTCATTTGGATGCATGGCAAGGTTGTATTGACTCCTTTTACTTTTGCCTGCATGATGTTTTTGTTACCGTTCATAGTTGAATGGATAAGAATGTAGTCATGTTTCCAAAAAAGTTCAATTTCAAGATGAAAATTGGTGATCAATTTTTTATGAATCTTCATTTCACGCATGATTTTTTTGCTTGAAACTCTAAAGCACTCCTTTCAGTAAAATTAGAATACAGTTTAATTTTGAGTGAGATGGTTATGGAAGCATATTTGTTTATAAACCTCAGTTGAGCAATTTATTGAGTGGTTTCCTTGCAAGCATATTGTGATGAGAGGATGAAGTCTCCTTTAGTGATTCAATTGTATTGATTTTGTTTGGTTTCCAAACAAAACCTTCGGCCAAGCATTTTTTCATTTTGTATTTGCTCAAATCGGGGCATCGTTGGCAACCACTCCAAATGGAATCCACCTAATTAGGCCAATTCCCAAGAAAGCCGATGTAGGAGAAGAGCTTCTTGCAACAACAATAGGGATAAAATGAATAACCGAGGTGGTTGAGGTCCCTCTATTCCTTCTCAATCAAACCAACTTGTCCCCACACAACACTCTCTAATTAGTCAGCTTGAGGTCTTGGTAGTCATACTCGTGTGTACATTTTGGCACCAACTTTCTTCAGTTTTGGAATTTCTTGGATGATGTTATGTAAGGGCGATTCAATCGAACCCTGTGAGACTATTCCCCATGCCCTTGTTCCGAGGAATTATATTTTGCCCCATGACTTGCTTGGTGCACAAGATGTTGCAAGAGCTCATTTGGTACCTGATCTTGGTCACTTAAGATGAGGTTGGCCAAAATAAAAAATGCTGAAAAAAACAATACCCATAATGTTACTAGTGTTGTTGCAACTCCATTTTTTTTACTCCTCTCGCCCATCCAAAAGGGCTCATTCTTCCTCAATTATCCCCACCCCTACCAATTTTAAAAAGAAAATTAAGCTACAAGTGGAGGAAAATGGAAATGTTGTGCAAACCATAGTATTGAGACTCTGTGAGTTTATGAAAAACTCTAAAAGTCCCGAGCCGAGTAGGTGCCAGCAAGTTTTAGGGCCTCAAATTACTTAAATATCAAGTCATAAAATTTAAATATAGAGGGTAACTGCTTGATACTCTTTTTCAAAATAAATTTTAAAACATGGAAAATGATCATTAGTTAAAATTAAATATAGAGGGCAACTGTTCAATACACTCTTTCAAAATAAAATTTAAAACATGGAAAATGATCAGTAGTTAAAAGTAAATATAGAAGGCAACTGCTTGATACTCCTTTTCAAAATAAAATTTAAAACGGAAAATGATCAGTAGGTAAAAAGAAATGATTGTATTAATGGGCTAAGATAATAAAAAAAAATTAAAGTGATATATTTATAATGTAATAATAATTTTAACATGCTGAAAAGTAAAAGTTACTGAATTAATTTGATATGTTAAATTAATTAAAATAATAACATTTTTATTAATTGTTTATATTATTATTGATATTATTTTTTTTAAATGCATAAAAATTTATTTTATTTTAAAATTTACAATTTTTTGTTTTTCGAGTCATACCAAGTTTTTGCCATTTTCTACCGAGTACAAGTTTGAGCCTAAAATGTGTTTGCCGAGTCTCACACAAGTCCAAGTCCCAATACTATGGTGCAAACTGAGTTAGAGCCCACCTCTCATGTAGGAAAAAAAAATTGACAACTGAAAGGATCCCACTTGTTCCATTGGATGCAAAAGTCATGAAAGGCAAAATAAATGGGTGATTTGATTATAAGACTTTTTGGATTTGACAATGCCATCAACCGTTCATATTATTTTTAATTTTGATAATTTTATGTATGATATACTTGTTCGTATCATTTTTGGTTTGTGCATGCCATGGTCAAGTAGTTACAAAATTGGTCTCAATCCAGTTGTTTGTTTTGAAGATCATTTTCCTTTGGTTGGATGCTGGAATATTTTGGAAAGTAGAAATGAGGAAGATTTGAGTGTCCACTGTTTTTCATTTTGTGAAGATGGTAGATTGTCTTATAAATTCTTGCTTACTCTATTTTTTTATTGGGTCAAATCTGCTATGAATTTTGATAGGTATTAGATCCTAATTTCCAGTAAAATCATAAGGATCGTGCCTTCTTGTCTACTGCTGTTCCATTTCATGGGAAATACGAATGATTCTGAATTATTTCATGGATGCTTTGTTTTGATCTAAGTAGCAGATAAGACCCTTATAAACCCTAAAAAACACTTAAAGACCCTAAAAGTTGCTAAAAACACAAAAAGATAACATAAAACAACACTTTCCCCTCATACCAAAATCAGAACACAAAACAACACTCTTAACTCTCATTGCATACTTGCCTCCAATTGCTGATTTAGAGTTCGAACTTCATCAAGCAACGTTCCAAATACATTTCTTCTAACACAGGGCTGTGACAATCACATGCTAGCTCTTCCCCGTGCTAACAATTCTCCTCATGCGCCTCTGCCGCTTCATCTAGATCTAGAAACTTGACTTACAATGGTTCTATGGATTGAAATACATTAGATTATTAATATATGATGTTATTTGCCAGGTGATGCTTAAATTGCTCATAACCACCTATTGATTTCATACCTAACATCAAAGCATGTATTATATTGTGTTCCTACATCAATAAAATCCGCTCTCATTTATGCATCATCTTTTGGACTGGTCTCTTTTACTATTTGAATATGCATAAACCCAATATATCCAACCTAGACCTATTGAGTTGAATTACCACCTTTGGAGGCTTATGTGCCTGTACAATCTTAATCAAGAACTGTTGTCTTGTATCCAAGAAAGTACGCTATTGAGCTCTAACTCCAGCTTGAAGAAGATTGATCCATAAGATGGACTTAATGCCAAAATATCCTGTTCCTACATGAATTGTTTCCCAATGTGGATGACAATAATAATGAATCTTTTTATTAAATGCATGACTACGAAGTAGAATGTTAAGTAGTGCTTCTCAAAACTCAGGAAACATGTGACAACATGAAACAATTGATAAACAGTGTCAAGCAATGCAACCCCACTCAAGCCTTATATACATGTGATGATTCAGATATCGTTAGCTCGCAAAGCACAGATATAAAAAACATTCTCATGGTGCACACAAAAATGACCATTGCTAAACCTGTTTAAAGTAGCTCGCAAGTGAATCAACCATCTCAGCATATCATCTCAAGCACAAGACAAATAATTTAACTTGTGTTCCCAATATTACGGCATACTTAAAAGATTATGCAAAATCATACATCATTCACATATGCAGCATATCATAGAGGCCTTTCAATGTATAAAGCGCCCAGCTCTCATTGGTGGGGATAAATTCTGATGTCAATCGCAGATTTTGTGATCTGAACTCAACATTAAGTTCCATGCAACTAATTGAACCTCTATGTTGAGTTATAAACACACATATAACTTGTAATCCCCATTCACAATAGCTGGTATACATAGCCTCACACACCAGTGCACCTGATCATCATAATGGACCATAATACTATGGATACTCATGTGCATAATTCAATAGCAATCATCAGTCATAATATTAACATGCATTAAAATCATGCAACACAGAAATAATAATCATGTATTGCAAACTTACTTAGCATAACCTTAATCAAAATGATAAGAGAAAAAAAATAAACTATTGCTAATGAATCAAACTGCATAAAATGAAATCCAAAAGAAGAAAAGCTTTTCAAACTAAGAAATTCTTGAAAACCGTCCATCTTTTGCTAACATACCAGAAATTTTGTGGGCTATATTTAGCCACAGAAATCACAGCTGTAAGTTCAAAATTCGATCCTTCTCCTTCAGCATCTTTTCCAGCTGTGCAATAAACCGAGCACTCCCCTTTTGGGTAAGCTTCATCAATGTATTTAGAAAGCTCATTGTCCAAAGCAAAGCTGGAATTAACCATAGGTAGCATGGACAATGTCAAATGTAATGGCAAATCTTTCTTTTTATATTCCCTAAATTCTAGCCAAAAAAACATGAAATGCATAGGCGGGAGGGTATTAAAAATCACATAGTTATCACATGGAAGAAAAATATTGTTATCAGTTTTATAATAGCATGCTGTTCAAATATGCTTCCATACTTTGTTCTCTGCCACTAAGAAATAATACTATTGTGCCCATGGCTATAGTTGCATATACAATAACAAGAAATAAGGACCAACAGGGTTTGAAACTGTCTTAAAATTAGTCCTTGTCCATGGAGACGTACCATACAAATCAAACACCACAAGAAATCTTGTTGATGTACTTCATGGTGTTTAGTGCCTTATGACTTTAATTGCTACTCAGAAATTGAGAAAGATACAATATAGCAATAAGCCTCTCTATCTAGGTATCAGAATACAAAAAATGGTTAAATTATGTAATGCATGATTCAAAAAGAACTGACATTCAGAAATTTCTTCTTTGTGACTTTTTTAGCAAAAGAAATTTCTGACTATTTTGTAACCAAGTAATATATGATTGTATTGAGATAAAGTTTCAAACAATGGTAACATTAATGTCATTTTGGGATTTTAGTAACAATTATAAGCTAATCTCACCTTCATAAAGAAGTTAAGGAGAGAGCGGCGGAAGAGATCAGTTAGCCTTTCTATTCAGAACTTTTCACATAAGTCTATCATTGAAGAGGCTCATCAGCAGTCTTCTAAATGTATTGTTTCTTAAGGGACACTCAAACAAAAGGAAGAGGGAATCAATTACATGGCACAAGGACCTCGAATTTACCAATGGAATGCTATCTCCTTAGTGCACATGTCCACTTCCTTTTTCAAATGCAGTCTAATCAGAAACCCGCAGCTCCCGTCCCATTAAACCCATTACAATGTTCACCCGAATAATTTGGTTCAAGGTGTAATGGGCACTTGATCCAAATAAAATCTCTTCTAAAAAGGAGAAAGCCCAGGGCCGAACAACTAGAAAGAAGATTCACCCAAGCTTATGCCGACTACAGCTAGGTACAAGAGTGTCTCATGCCCGTTAAGCTAACAGCCAGAATGGTACAGAATTGGATGCAGGATGTGGTTACAGAATGGCAACTATGTCATGTCTTTCGGGAATCACAAGATTGGAGTGGAATCTTCTCGAATCCTTCCGTGAATAGATGTCAATAAGAGGTGCCCACTTCTTTTGCTTTGAGGCCTTGAAACAAGCTTTAGGAAGGCCTTTGACTCTATTCTAAGAGATCTGTTTTTCACAATCTTCATCACATTGCTACTCCATATTTCTTCATGACTGGCATCATGAAGATCTCTAAGACAGCTTCTCCATTTCTGAACTTTCCATGAACAATCTCTTCTCTCCCTAAATACATTTGCTAATTTATATAGATAAACTTGAAGATTTTCTTGGGCAGCATACTCATGTTGATGATGATTGTATATATTGTATTCACTGTACTATATTATTTTTATAAATGTTGTCCTCTCTCACCCTCCTAACTTTTCATATAGACAGAAATTAGCCCTTACTTGTTTCTGCAAACTTTCCTAGCTTATTGTAAACCATAATAAAATTGAGGTCATGGTCTTCAACACCTCCACAGATGCCCTCTCCATGTTTCAGATTTCTACAAAGGAAAGCCTATGGAGATTACAACATTCTATACTTACTTGAGAGTCAATTTTCACTGAACCATCCCTCAGTCTAAGGCCAGCCTCTTAGTCACATTTTTGCAAGGGATATGCCTTAATTTTTGTCTTGGAGTGCCACTGTTTACAAATACATTTCCATGATATCCCTTCGAAGACGTACCTCTTCAATAGACTTGTTAGAATACAGTCATTTATGAGTCATAAGTTTGGGATTTACTTTTTGCCTTCTACATACAAAGGAGGTAATCGATAGACACATCAAAGGATATATTGATAATGCATTCAAGTTACTTGCAGTTTCCCTCTACAAACACTTAACCCCAAGTTCAGGTTTCTACATCAAGCATTTCTTACAATTTGTGGATGGCGACATAATTCATCCTCGCTACCTCCAATGTCATTTGTCACACAGCTTGAGGATCCCCTTTGACCAACCGAGGGTGTGCTACCATTGAATGCAGAGTGACCACCATATCATGCGTGGTAACAAGATCAGCCATCTTTGCAGAACTGAAGACTAGGAAGCAATTTATTTTAAGTGTGCTATATGCTATGATATACAAGTGAAGCATTATTGTTTAATAAAAAATTCAAGCAAATCCGTGTCCACATTCTTCCACTATCCTCATCAAAGTTGTCTAGGCCTTCTATTTTTTTTAGAGGTTGTACACTTAGACAGATCTTTACACGAGACCCCTAGAGCTTTTAGGTTGATTACAACCTCCTTTCAGCACGTCAATTCACCTATAGATGGAAACATGTAAATAAGTAGGGGTTGTTCTTTGCATACTACAAGTAGATTGTACCAAGATCCAACCCTCCATCTCTCATTCTGGGCATAGTAGATCCACTTCATTTCAGCTTTTGAGGGCCTTCTAGTCAACTACGCCCACAACTCGAGTCATATGAGGAAACCGTGCATCACTAGCTTCTTTCCTACCCCTAATGGTTCATCAACATTGGATGTTAAACAAGGTTCCAATAAACAACTTGCTTCCACCTTGAATTATCCACTCAAGCAACCTTCTCCTTAGACACAACATGATGGGCATTTTCAAATCATGCCTTGGCCCTCTTGTGGCACTAGATGACAATGCCATTGTTGGCCCAATCCTACTCCATAATGAATTTAGCCCATTACAGGGAAGAGCCAAAGGCTCGCATACAATTTTTCAATCAACTTTCCATGATTTTATTCATAGTTGGAGATTACATTTTATAGTGTATGTTTCTCTTACAAACAAGGAAATAGCAGCCATCTCTTATCCCTTACATATCTCATTTATTCTCTCTATCTTCTAGAAACTCTCCCACAAACCTATCTACGTGAGATACAACTCACTTTATTGATTTACACACATTAATATTATTTGTCCCACTTATTATTTACCCACACACACACCAATAATCTATTGTGGAACACCTAAGCACCCATGTGAGGACTAATTCCTCAACATTCCCCCCCTTAGTTCTAACATGGGGTGAGGAACTACATACTTAAATTGCCCTCCCTTAATTTTATCTTGCGGATGTCGGCTTCAACCGAAAATGTGTCTGATAATAAATGAAACTTTTACATTGGAGAGGAGATTTATTACAAAATGCCTTTTGAACATAGGCTTATTTAAAAAAATGCCTCTCAAGGCTTATTCGAAGCTTGTAATTAAAATGGACTTGACTATAGACATAAAAGACACTTTTGACTTTTTATTAATTTTGGACTCATGACTCTCAACAACAAATTCAAACTTACGAAACGACAACATAAAAAAATTATGACTAAAAATACTAAGGACCAGTGTTGCAGGGAGATGCGTCCCCTACCCCCTGAGACACGTCTCCCTGTACCCCCGTGCCCCCATCAGTAGCACTATATTTTTCGGTTTTTATTATTTTCATATAATAACAAATATATAATTATAATAATAATATATTAATATATTTAAATTATATATATAGTTGTCTCCCCGTAACCCCCCTCTCCTATTTTTAAAAAAAAGGTGTACCCATACCAGTACCTGTCTCCCCGTACCCGTACCTGTCTCCTGGCAACTATGCTAAGGACATAAAAGACGACTAAAAACGACACTTTCTATTTTTGATAATAATATTGAAGACTCGACAACTTATATTGACTCTCGACAAAGACTTAAATAAATATACGGTAAATTTAATACCTAAATAAAAAATAACAAATATCATAAAATTTATTAATTTTAAAACCACGTATTTATAAAAATAACTATAAAATATTTAAAAAACAAAAAATAAAGTGACATATTATAAAACTAAACCTAATAAAATAAAAACTAAAACCGTAAAATATAAAAACAAAACTTTAAAATAAAATCTTAAAACTTTATAAAACTCTAAAAAGCTATCTAAAGATAATTTCCTATGCATGCCTTAGTTGTGATGCAAAAGACTATTTAAAAATAAAACTAACAAATCCCTTAATACCACTCAATAAGCAAAAAATTGTGGGGATGTGTTGGACAACGATCTGGAGAAGATCAAGTTGGATGCGGCTTGAGCGGAGAAGATGGATCTTTGCCGAGGTGTGAAGGATCTCAAGAGGTGAGAACTAGGTTTGCTGATGGAAAAGCTAGCTCGCCGAGGTCATCGTAGAGTAGGCAGAACAATGTCGTAGAATAGAGATAGGGGTTTGATCTGCTCACCAAAGGAAAGGCTGAACCTATTTGGTGTGGATTCTGATCCACAGAACACAAGCAAGCTTGAGTCGAAGTTGAGGTGGGAGCGATCTATGCACAAAAGTATTGAGCCAAACAATCTTTTGAAAATCTCTTACAGAGATGTACGGCCAGCAAAGAAACAATACAAAGTGTATGATATTCGATCCAGGTCTGTCCAGAATAGATCTGAGGCCCAATGAAAGAAGCAATGTTGTTACAACGGAGTTGTGCCCAGGTATATCCTTTGGTTACACTCTGAAGATTGAATTCTTCATCTACTGCAAAGCTGAAAACTTCTTTCAACCTGTAACACATTAGAAACCTGCAAACTATATATATATATATATATATATATATATATATATATATATATATATATATATATATATATTTAAAATACATATATGTTTCTTTTTTTTTTGAGGATATATATCAATTTGTTTTCTTTTCTGATTTTCCAAGATGAGACGATGGACAAAGTGGGTGAGCATACAGTGGAGAGAATGGACAAAATGGAAGCTTTGAAGAGAGACAGTGCAGGTGGACGGTGTGGCCAGCAAAGGTGCACGCGCTCTTCACTGCAACTAGTTCGCAGAGCACAAGCAAGGGTGGATGGACTACAATGGATTTTGCAAGTGGCCTGTTGTCAACCTGGAGCTGCGCCCTAAATCAAAGACGTGCGTGAAACGGCCAGTCCTTTATCCGGCTAAAACAATGGGATCTTCTCACGAGGGTGGGTGCCTCAACGGTGAGAAGAACCTCTAGAGAAGGCTGGCTCCTGTATGATGTATCAATGAGGATCCCTACTCTACGCTGCAGACTACCATGGAAAAGGGAGAAGGAAACTTAAAGGGGAAATCCTACCTAAAAGGGGGTGATACACCAGAAGTTTGATCCACTCAACTTGGAACCTTGAACACTGAACAATCAAGCGAAGAGGAAGACCTTAGACTTCAATCAATCACTTATGCATAAATATTTCATGGAGAGGTTCGATCCAATGACTGAAACCTGTGGAAAAACGATGGAGAGGTCTGATAAAAGACACTTTGCGGCCACCTAACATCCACTTACAGCTTCAGCAAAAGACAATAAAGAACACTTTAACATGACCTGCATAAAGATAATCTAGCAACTAGGTATGAATCAAAATTTGGGAAGGGAGAGAAATCTACCACTTGTGCAAATTGCTGAAGAAATATACACTATGCCAGCACTTGAAATCTGAAAATACAGTGCTTCTATTGATTGAAGAGGTTACACAACTCACCAATGGCAGAGTTTGGTCTAACCAAGAGAGAGATTGGATGATTTTTAAACAAGGCTGAAAGCCATTATATAGAAAATTACAAGAGGCCAAAGATTGGCGCTGAAAATTTGAAAAGAAGGATTCACTAGTGTTAACTCCAGGCTTTACTTGGCCTTTCAATAAAATATGTTTTCTTTTATCTTTGCATGAAGTTTCTTGCGCTTGATGAAGTGAACTTGTCTTTGTTATGAACCGCCCACCTCTCTTTGCATGGAAATCCACGCAAATGTTAATTTTAGAACTTCTTCATGTGTTGCTTGATGCCGAGTTGTAGCATTTGAAAGCTGAGTTAAACGAAGAGATCATGTTGAGTTGGACAAAGAGATCAAGCTGAGTTGGACTGTTTGGTACGCTAAGTTGGACGAAGAGATCATTCTCTTTCGCATGGAAAGCTCTTAGTGGATGCGGCGTTTAACAATTAGTCAACTCTAACTCTGGAACGGTCAACTCATCATTCGAATTCAGAACTCCGGTTGGAGCTGAGTTGGACCCTCGAATGCATGAGATGATCTGGAGACGAGCGGGACTTCAATAACCAGTCAACTGAAGCTTGGACTGGTGTTCAAAGATTGCCCATGATTGCATGTATTTTACCTTGTTCTAGTCTATTTCTGGCGGGATTCTATATTCGGATGTATGTGTATATATTTTTTCCCGTTTGGCCTTTTCTTTCGAAATTATGGCTTTACCCTTGTTCCAATGGTTACTTCCCGCGGTCAGAATTTGACAGCTAGCGGGACGTCACCTTTGGTCATTTATTCCTTCGGGATAATCTTCCGCAGAATTCCTTCGGACTTCTCTCTCTTCGGATACCTTCCTTTACCTTTTCCCCTGTTTGTGCCTTTTCTCCACAAGCTTTTGTCTTAGTCGGGTCCTCACTGTTTTGGCGGCCGAATTTCTTCGGACTTTTGTCTGAAGGAATTCCTTCGGACAAAAAGTCCGAAGGATATCTTTCCTTTACTTTTTCTCCTTCGTTTTACTTGTTTTTCTTCGAACTTTCTTCTCGTCATTTTCCCGCAGACCTTCCCCGAATTCCTTCGGGCTTTTTGCCTTTGTATTTTGTCGTCGACTTTTTGTCTTCGGACTTGTCTTCGGGCCTGTAACTTCTGCGAATTCCTTCGGACTTTTTGTCCGAAGGAATTCCTTCAAACAAAAAGTCCGAAGGTCTCCTTTGTGTCTTGGCTTCACTTGTTTTTTCGAAATGTGCCCTTTGGCTTTTTAACCGTGGTCCTTCCTGCCCTTCGGGATTATGTGATGGACTTTTCCAGAGGAACACATACCCTTCGAATTTATGTGATGGACTTTTGCGCGGCCATTCCTTAGAATTTCTTCGGACTTTTTGTCCGAAGGAATTCCTTCGAACAAAAAGTCCGAAGAAATTCTTTGTTGTTTGCTTTGTTTCAACTTTGAAATGTGCCCTTCGGGAATTTTGCTTCGGTATTGTCACCAACCAAGTGCCCTCCACAAAGGCTGGTTGATCTCCTTCTGTGCCCTTCGAAAAAATTGGAGGGCACCCGGGCTTTTTGCCAAGGTCCTTAATCTGTTCCCGCACCTTCCTAAAGGGTAGGTGCCCTTCGGGAATGTTGCAAATGACCCTTCCGAAGGGTACCTTCCCTTTTCTTTGCTTATTTGGGTGGACTTTTGGATTCTCCCTGTTTGGCCTTCGGGTGTTCTCTTTAGAATTTCTCCGAAGTATCCCTTCGGACAAAAGGTCCGAAGGAATTACTTTGTTTGTCTTTTGCCTTTCGTTTGTCTTTCGCCTTGAGGACTTTTCCGAAGTAAAAGCCTTTTGATAAACCGTCCCTTCGAAATTTTCTTGTTGTAGCAAAGGCCCCTTACCAAGGAAAACAATGTATTCTTCCTTCCTTGGCTAGAGATGTGCATTTTCGAATGGCGAGAGACAATCTGACTTGTGGAAGAATTGTCAACATTTCTAGCAACTCAGCTGGCTCGGCATACCTGCTATGCTTGAGAACTCAGACCATGTATAGACGCTATTCGAATTCCCAAATGGTGAACTTCATTTCTAACTGAAAATCTGCTCTTATCATGACTGTAGTAACCTCCTTCAAAATAAGAAGGGAAACACATGAAAGCAGAAAACTAACTAAGAAGCAAATGTGCAAACATGGCCTACACTTGTAAAGCTATTGTGTGAGCCATTTTGATGTACCAAACAAGCGAATGAACAGTACAAAGAGGTCCCATCAAGGTGCCTACTCTGATACCAGATAATGAATTTAGCCCATTACAGGGAAAAGCCAAAGGCTCGAATACAATATGTCAGTCAACTTTCCATGATTTTATTCATAGTTGGAGATTACATTTTATAGTGTATGTTTCTCCTACAAACAAGGAGATAACATTCATCTCTTATCCCTTACATATCTCATTCTATCTCTCATTTATTCTATCTATCTTCTAGAAACTCTCCCACAAACCTATCTACATGAGATACAACTCACTTTATTGATTTGCACATATTAATATTATTTGTCCCACTTATTATTTACCCACACACACAGCAATAATCTATTGTGGAACACCTAAGCACCCATGTTAGGACCAATTCCTCAACACTCCAGTGGTGTGACATTGCCACATTCTAGTCTTGATCTCAAACTTTGTTTTTCAACTCATTGTTCCATGTCATTCGAGAGTCCTTCCTCCATATCACTTTCTGTATATTTTTTAATGAAAATCATATCGTTTGGAGTTTAACCACTTTAGGTTTATCCCTCCTCATCATGAGTTTTTGTATTTAGTTTCTTTTTCAAAACCTACGGTTATTTTCACCCTAGGTCTTCCCTATTGTAAGTCCATGTACTTTCAAGTCCAATTGACCAATTTTGGTCACTTGTATACATAGTTATAATTTCTTTCTTCATTTTTTGAATATTTTCTTGTCCCATGTCATAATCCTTGGCCAAGCTATCATATTTGCCTTCTCACGGCTCCTGCCTTGTGGATAGTATCTTTTAAATATATCAAACATTCCCAATGGATGCAATTTTTTCCAATATAGTTTTAAAAGAGATTAATGGTCTTCAAGTAGGACAAGAAGTTTTTCCCCAAGGTGTTTTTGAAAAATTGCTAAGTATTCCTTGTCACATGGCACCAATATGCTTTATTTAGTTACTTAGTGAAACTATGATGAAAACCTGTTTATAGAGATTTTTCAGTTTCAATTCCAAGATCCAAAGTATAGCACTCACACCAAGAATAGTGGTTTTTGGCTGTGTACAGACACCTTTGTAGTTTCTTCCAGCTGATTTGAGAGTTGTATTGCCCCTTTAGGTCAAATTCCTAGAATCGCCACTGCAATATTTGCCTTTTATAGAGAGATTTAGGCCTACTCATCCATTAAGTATTCTCTACTACACCAAATAAAAGAATTAGTATTCGGGTTGATCTCATCCAAGACCTGAAACAATCAATTCAAATTAAGGCGGGGAACAAATCATGTGGAGGACCAATGCTTCAAATAAATTTATCAAACAGACATTTTTGGCATCAAATTCTAGAACATGAAATTAAGTGTTGCCCTTTGTTCAGGTGCAATGTAATTTCTTAGGACCCGCATTGCCTACTAAACAAGCCCTGAACATGATGAGGGATGGATAGTTGTCTATCTAAAGGGCTTTCATCTGCGAGAAAATCTTTGGTACCTCACAAATCTGTGGCACCAACTCCTCGAGCTAATAAAGGGATTGGTAAAGGTAAATAGCTTCGTAAGGCAAGCTCACAAGGCTATCTGCCAACAGATCTTTGGCTTTAAAGCTATAATCAGCAGAGAATTCCAAACACCCCCACAGTTGTTCCCTTTTGTGGAATGTTTGTTGTTTGACAGAACCCTATAGAAAGAATAAAATTATAAGATTAAAGGAAAATGTTGACAAAATAGACATTTTTCATATACAAGACTTAAACTAAACTTTATTTTGATCTGTAAACCATGCCGAGCTGCTTTCAATAGAGTGCTAGCATATTCCATCATCACCGCAAAGGTGGTGTCACCATTTTGTCTTCCCTGCCATAGTCATTATTTTTATCATCTCAAATATTTACCCCGCACCTTTTCTGCATTTTGTTTAACCTAGATGTTATGTACAGGGGCTGGCCAGAATTTGCGCTTTAGATGACAGTTTTGAGATAGCAAGTTATGATATTGGGTACCTCCTGAACTGATCTTACAACGAATAGCCTGGGATACAACGAATATTACATGGCTAAATCAACTAATAGCAAAGACTGTTTACTTCCATCTGTTGATCTGATAAGAAGGGGAAGCCTAGAATGGTATCAATCGAACTTGGCCTGTATGACCCAAACATGTGTCATAGAACAATACTAGACAATCATGCGGTTGACATGATCCAAGAACACAAAAAAGAAAAAAAGCCTTCAAGCAGTAAAAAAGATAAATGTTGACCAAACATAACACCTTTGTTTTAAATTTCCCATATTGTGCAAGTAGGATATATTTTTTTCACCCCTCCTGCTACTTTTTCAAGAAATTTACAATGTTACAACAGCTTGCAGGACTTCTCTTGCACTTCTATACATAGAATTTTCTTACAATTGTTGGCTTCTTCCTGCATTTACCATATTATTTTTAAAATGATATTCAAGTTGCAAAAAAATCAGGCATTCTCCAATTAAGGGATTCTGGGTTGCAAAACTTCAATTTTGAAGGAGGTGAAAAAACTTTTCCTTCACCGATGTAATTGGCTAGACACTGCCATTTAGCTTTATTGGTTGATGCTGTTATAAGGTTATATACTAAATAAATACAAAATGCGTATGAGTGTGCTACATGAACAGGTACAGGAAACAATTATTGTTTTGCGACCTTGATTACAGTTCGTCATGGAAACTTCTGTACAAAAAATATAAAAAATAACCATAATATAAATGTTATGGGCATAGTAAACATTAAAATACACAAAAAATAAAAGCCACTACATAATTTAAATATCATAGGTTTATAAATTATGATTTATGACTAAGGTTAATTTTAGGTTTAGGTTATGATTTAGGTTTACCTTTCAGCAGACCCATGTTATGTGTTCGTCTTGGGTTTTTCAGGGAAATATCATGCAATTATGAAGAACCTGGAACATTTCTGAGGAGAACCAGAACCAAGATCAATACTAGAACCGTTTCGGTTTTGGTATGGAAAGGAGTGCTTGTCTATCAAGTAACGTATGTTTATATTAAAATGTAGATGGGATAAGTCATAATTAGAAGTATTAAAGCCCTTTATTTTATAAATATCCATCTAACATTGGTGTAGATGGCATCCTTCACTCTTTGTATAATATATTTATACTTAATCCTCTATGGATTACATATTGAATACCTTTAGTCTATTACAAGACCCCGCTTAACATTAATATACATTTCATCCCACTTTCATACAAATTTTCAGATGTGTTTACAAACAATAAATCAGACCACAACCATCCACAAGTTTTCAAGAATTTATTGGTATTTATGAGGTAAAGTCTCCATGGACGTACCATGCTATAAAGGCTCCATCAGATTGCATCACACCTTTAGAGGTAGATATTTTCTTACAAGACCAAACTCCCTTATGCAATCATTCATACTAAGCCAACCAATCCTCCAGCACTTTTACTCGACTATTTTCACATCCTACTTTATCTTCATTTCTATAATTTTTACTTGACGGTCTAGGAGCACTTTCCTCCCACTTGACCATAAGATGGAACAAGGATATGATAGTAAAAATCATTATGAAACTATTTGACTGAGGTGCAACAGTAAAAGCCATTTACTTAATAAATTGCAATGCTCCTGTTTTCATTATTTTACAGTATTTCAAGAAAATCAAAAGTATTAAACATTCAACTGAAATAATGATAACATTTGTGTTATAAACTTATAAAGAAAAAACTCTTTACCCATAGGAAAATACAGATCATGGCTGCACTTTCCTTGAGCTCAAATTACAAGTATACAGTGGTCACAACTCAATATTTGACTAGGCCTGGGCTCTACCGATATGATTACCCATTATTTGGGTTAATTGTGATAGACTTCATGTGCTCGTGTCAGGGTATATTCTTCACTTAACCATGTGATATTTATACAAACTTGTGATCCAACCATTTAGGATATGCTTACTATCTTCCAATTTTAATCTCTCCAACAAAAACTATAATAAGTCAATATCCAAACAAGCCTAACCATCCTACTAACATAGTTAAGAGGGTTAAAAACTAAAAATACTACTAACTATGTGTAATTATTAACCCAACATTCCCCCACTATTACATAAAGTTCAAACACTAGGAGAGAATCAACATTGTATGTGAACTAGAACACACTAACAGTTCATCATACTTTCAAACAATAGTGGGAATGGCCTCACTACACCTACTAACAACTAATAAACAAAGACAAACTCAACGTTCATCAAGAAACACCAAATCGGTACAAGGATTGTGACATACCCACAGTCCAAGGTGATAACAAACTATTGATGGATGAGAACATATTCATCAATCTGTCAAGAAAAAGATGTTAACTAGGACACACACATAAGCTTTTACATACACATTTATGTGAACAGGCATTTCACCTTCACCCATTCACTCCTTTGCAAATTGTATGGGTTTTTAGCAAGTCGCCGTCACATCTTCCTCAGGCACAAAATACTGAATACCCTCTGGACACCATTTAATAAAGAATCATACATGCAAAGAAAGGTGTGCAATGCAGTTGGAAATTAGAAACACATCTGGCAATAAAAGCCATGCTTTTTCAACACCTTTGCTCTCCTTAAGTGCGCAAAACAAATCAGAAGTGATTCTTTACATTATGCAGCCTGACATGCCATAAATAAATTGCAGCAGACCCTTGTCACACTTGCTTGGACCAATAAATTCATTCTAAAGCGTATACAAAATGGTACAACAATTCGATTTGCTGTCCATCTGAATGTTGTTGTATTTCAAATTCACACAAACAAAGGAAATCTGCCCTCAACACTAATACAAAACAACAAATGACACACAGAACTAAAAACTCTTCTTCACAGGGAAATATACTTCAATTAACCAAGTGATATCTATACAAACTTATGATCCTACGATTTAGGATATGCCTCCTATCTTCTACCTTTATTATACAAACTTGTGATCCTACAATTTAGGATATGCCTCCAATCTTCTACCTTTAATCTATCCAACAAAAACTATTACAAGTCAACCTCCTAACTAGCCTAACTAACAACTGACATTGCTAATAGGTTTAATAAATTAAACCTAAAACTAACTATGTAATAATTAACCCAACAATTTATAGTCCTGATGTTAATCTATTATGTCTGTATTTTATTCCTATATGGATATTTAATTCATATAATAATGGGAATATTGAGGTGGCATGTGGCCTTTAACTCTTTTGTCCCATTAAAAACATTCCTCATAATGAATAATAATGAATTTATATGGAAGTGTAACCCCCTTGGCACTTCGCAAACACTTCCCCCACACCTCATGGAGATTAGGGACACTAGGCAAACAATTATGAAGGTTGGCCAAGGTAATGATGGAGTTAATTAGTAACCCTTTGGATTCTTTGCTATATTTAAAGATCTCATAGATCTACTCTCTTCATTAAAGTATAATCTTATTCTCGATTGTCTCTTGATTTTCTACTCTCTTCTTAAAGATTGTGATTGTGAGATATCCATATTATGTAGCCAAAATTCATTGATTCGCATGGAGTTTTCTTCTGTTTAAATAGTTTCCCCACTTAACAACTTGTTTCTTAACAATTTCATGGTTTTCTTTATTTTTGAGGTGACATTGTGCCTCTATTGCATACATTTTTATATGATTCGACTTTCTAGTTAAAGATCTTGCAATTTTATCTTTCCTGGTATTGGAACAAGTTAATACTAAAATTTAAATCTAATTGTGTGTAGGAGTTTGGTTGGAGGAACAAGAGTAATCAATCTGCTCAAGGAAAACCCAGTCACAGAACGCATGTGACGATAGCAAATTTGTGAACACAGAACGCATTTTGAACAACAACACAGAGAAAGTCGTGAAAGATGTAGAAACGCAATGGGACAAACAAAAAGGGTGGAACAATGTGAAAATAAGAGATATTTGCAAACTAGAACATGAACCAATTAGGGCACAGGAAATTTGCATACTACTCAAAGAAAACAAACGTGATTGGACAAGTTCTAACTTGTGTTTTTGTTCTGTTTTGTCCCGTCATATTGCATTCAGCTTGTGCCCCACAATTTTCTGTGATTTTTTGGTTTTGTGGCAGTTTGTTCTTCTCCCACAACATTTCCTTTGGATGTAAATTTCTCTAAGTCATCGTCTTGTTGTTTTGCTTCCGTTATGACTCCTTGTTCTCAGTGCAGTTGCATTTTTGTTGTTTCAATCAAATTGCATTCCTCATTGTCTTTTGATCATGTTTCTACTATGAAATCTTCTCTTCTTTGTCCACAATCCATACCCTTGAATTAGGGTTTCCTCAAACATTGTGCATTGTCCGTAACCTACTAGGGTTTCCTCGAATGATTGGCTTTGATACCAATGTAAGCAAGTCTAATTGTTGAAAGAATGAAGAGAAACTACAAGGCACACCTTGAACTCCATGTGCATCCTAATTTATTAATGCCATAAACAAGTTATAAATAGTTGAGGTGCTTGACATTTACATTAGTTACTTTAACTAATATACAATTAGTTAAGTCTCATTAATATATTAAAGCAATATATTTAATATTATGTTTAGAAACAATTTGAAGTGATAGAGCACAATGAAACGTAGATTCAGAGTGCTAAGGCAACGAGATTACAAGAACAATAGGACAACACGCTCGAATTATAATGCAAGTTTGTGTTATGGAAGTTTGTACAATGATCCGAGAGATCGAATGTATTTACAACGATCTGAGAGACTAAATGTGTGACGATAGTAAATTTGTGAACACAAAATGCATTTTGAACAACACATCACAGAGAAAGTCGTGAAAGATGTAGAAATGCAATGGGACAAACAAAAAAGGTGGAACAATGTGAAACTAAGAGAGATTTGCAAACTAGAACGGGAACCAATTAGGGCACGGGAAATTTGCATACTATTCAAAGAAAACAAACGTGATTGGACAAGTTTTGCAGTCATAATCACGAGCTAGGGCACAAGAAGCAGATAATGGTATAGTCACATTTTCTTTTTACAGAAAAATAATAAGTTTACAAATTCTGCATTTCCCCTTGTACTTTCCTGTTGCATTGATTTCGGGATCAGAACTGTTGCATTGATTTCTAGATCAGAACTGTACCTTTTGTTGTACTTGTGTTTTTCCTATTGCATTCTTGGTCAAGTATTAACAGACTGTAGTTGCATCAGCGCTGTATTGTACTTTTTCTGTTCAATTAAATTTTGGATCAGAAAACAGTATTTTTCCTATTGCATTAAATTTTGGATCAGAAAACAGTACTTTTCCTATTGCATTAAATTTTGGATCAAAATGGTACTTTCTCTGTTATATTGTTTTCTAAGTATAAAATAGCCAACGTACAAAACCTAGTTCTACCTAAAGCACATAAATTAATTGGTCATAACTATAATGTGTGGAGTCATAAGAATTTGACAATCATGAAATATCATGATTATGACAAAATCAGTCCTATCACTGAAGCAAGCACTGTAACAAACTCTGTCGACTAAGCCAAACGCCATAAGGAGGCCTTGTTGTTGTTGAAGTTATATGCGTTGGATGATATAATTTTTGAGGTACGGAATATCACTATGGCAAGTGCATCATGGCCCAGTTTGAAGAATAAATACCAAACTTCGAAGAAAAGCCGAGTTCAGTACCTAAAAAATCTACCATTTTCCACAAAGATGTTAGAGAATGAGTCTTTGTCAAAACCCTTGCTTCAGATGAAAAATCTCTGAGACCAACTATCAACCATCAAAAAAATATGGATGATGATGATATGTTGGTGTTGGTTTTGAACAATTTGCCATACTCCTACGAAACGTTCATGGAGGCTCTACTCCTGATGACGAAAAGTAACACCCTGGCGTTTTATCAAGTTAGTACTTATTTGTTGCAAAAAGAACACAGACAAACACAAAATGAGTCCAGGGTTGGACAAGCAAAGAGTACATTCGTTGTTCAATTGAAAAGGAAGTGGAAACGTATCCCTGTTGATTCATCGTCTAAATATTAGGTAAAGTGTTTTTACTTTCATAACATTGAGCATCTTAAAAAGGATTGTTGGAAGCGGCCGGTATGCACTTTTCCAACAAAACAATCAAGTGGCAAGTATGGGAGCAGTTGAAGAAGGACGAGATTCTAAGATAAATTATGCCATTTTGGCATTATACTCAAAAAATAGTACTATCGTTTGTTAGTTCATTGATTTTGGCATATCTAAACATTTCACATGTTGTAACAACTAGTATGTCAAATTTACTGCAAGTACAAACCTTTTTTATTCAGTTTTATTAGCTAATGATTAGTCATATGTAGTAGAAGGGATAGGAGACATTAGCATAGTACTAAATAATGGTAGCAAAATCAAAGTAAGGAATGTCAAGTATGTTCCTAGCATGAATAAAAATCTCTTATTTGTTAGTCAATTAACGAAAAATCCCAACATTGTTGTACATTTCTCTGAGAAATAGAGTAGTGTCTGATGTCAAACAAGACAGAGTGGTTACCCTCAGTATTGGGCAAGGTGGCTTGTCTAGGCTCGTTGACCTTGCCACAGTCAACGTAAATGCACATGTGGAGCGAGACTCCACCATACAGGTTGTGCAAAAGGATGAAATTCCTTGTAGGCTTGTTGACCCTGATTCAATCAACTTATATGCTCTAGTGGTGGAAGGAATTATCACTATAAAGGACGTGCAGCGGATGCAATTCCTCAATCTCAATTAAGTGCATAGACAATTGTGTAGGATGCACAAGCAGTTGTGCAAGCAGATGATATGCCAAAGTCACAGGTATTAGCTCGTCTTGTTGCGAAAGACTTTTCCCAAAAGGAAGGAATAGATGAGGAGTTGCTTTCTTCTCCGATTACAAAGTTGGTTTTTCCTCCTATTGCCAAGATGAACCCATTTCAGTTGCTTCTCTCCATAGCAGCGTAGTTTGGTTTTTTTAGCAAACATTTGGACAAGGTCTTGATATTGCTTCCTAGAGGCTTTCAGATTGGTCATGATCATTCAAATTGCAGGATGGTTTAGTCCCTATATGAACTTAAGCAGACTCTACAACCCTGGTATATTTTGTTTAAATAACATCTCCATGATTCTAAATTCAAAACTATGAAGGTAGAGTTGAAGTTGTCAACTCATGATGATTTATCACCGGTCAATGAATCACTCTCCAGACAATTGGTGGGCACCCTGATATATCTTACATCCACGTGACCAAATATATGTTTTGTTGTTAGTTATATTTCTCAGTTTTTGTATCAACCAAAACTCGTTCATTTGACAACGGCAAAATGTGTTTTGAGATATGTAAAAGGAACTCGACTTTGGCATCCTATGTCAAAGAACAAAAGAATTCGGATTGATAGTTTATACAAACTCTGATTGGGGAGGATCAATGGATAACCACCGGGTAAATGTTTTCCTTTGGTTCAGGGGGTGTTTCATGGCGGAGCAACCTTCAGCATACTGTAACTCTCTTCCACCAAAGCAGAATACAAGGCAGCAATTAGTCCCAGTTGTGAAGCAGTTTGGCTACGTCCGATTCTAGCTGATTTGCAACTTCCTCCATCTACACCTACTCCACTTTTTTGTGACAGTCAAGTTGTATTCAAGTTAGTAAAGAATCTTGTCTTGCATATTGAGATTCATCATCACTATATTCGATAGTTGGTTGACTCAAGTGATATTTCTCTTCACTTTTGTGCCTCTATAGAGCAGCTTGCAGATCTAATGACTAAACCTCTTGGTTCTATTCTATTTGTAAGATTTCAGGACAAACTTGGTGTTGTTTCCGATTTAATCATTAAGAGGGGGTATTAAATAGATTGCTTTAATTTATTAATGAGACTTAACTAATCCTATATTAGTTAAAGCCTAACTAATGTAACTGTCAACCACCTCAATTGTTTGGAACTTGTTTATGGCATTAATAAATGATGCACATGGAGTTCAAGGTGTACCTTCCAATTTCTCTTCATTGTTTCAGCAATTAGACTTGCTTACACATGACACATCATAATCCATTTTAGTGTGGTGTACCCCAGGTCTCCTTGAGCCCTGGATCAATGGTATCAAAGCGAATATCCTATCACCTGGCCATGGTATTGGAATGAGTTTCTCATCTAAATCCTCCTCTACATTTCGTCTTGAAACCCGTGAAACTGTCTTACCTTCCTAGTTGCTTTCCACAACCCCAGCAGATGGCAGACACATTGAGACCAAAGATGTCAACTTTAGATATGTTTCAAAAGATGAGAAGGAAGGTTTTACAGCAATTGAGAAAAATCGGAGCAACACTACACAAGGGGAAAAGCATGGTGGACTGATCAGTTCGCTCAACTATTGCAGCAAATACAATCTTTTTTCAGGCACGTCAATATCATCAACCAATAAGCATTTTGGAGGCCAAATGTCTTACAAGGTACAAATTAATCTAGATAATCCTATATTTGAAGGCAGGATAGACATTAATACTCTAGATAATTGGCTGAACTTAATATGCCCCAACTACATGATCAGTTTATTTTCTGATCTAGAAAAGAACAACTTGGCCTTGTGAGGGTTTCCTTGTCTATGAAATAATGGTGGAATAACCATCGTACTTCTCATGAGGATGATCTTACCCCTGTAAACACCTAGAATGGCTTTATCGAAGCCTTGAAAGAAACTTACTACCCTATTGGAAGCTATGATGAGAAGTATATCAAGTTCTCCCAGCTTCACCAAGATAGTAACCAATTTGCCAAAGAATATGATGGTCTTTTTCAGACTTTGAATTTCAAAGTTGTATGTTAGAAAACCAAGCAAAATCTAATCTTGAAGTATAGGTCAAGCTCAAGACAATACACATCCAAACCAACATGGACATCTTCTATATCTCTTCCTTAAGAGAAGCCTAGAAGTATGCTTGGGAATCTGATGCAAATCCAAACATAACCCAATGAATGAATGATTCCAAGTCTCAAGACAAGTAACAAAATAAGAACTCCACCAGTTTGGAGCCAAGCCAAACTCAAAGCAACAAGGAAAAGGACCTCCACATCATACCCCAAAGACGAACACACGGTCTAAAGAGAAAAGGTAGCAATCTAAGACTCGCAAGTGGTGCATCGTCCACAATTCCAGCTATCACTCTACTAAGGAATGGCACACTTGGAAAGCCCTACTTGTAGAGCTAGACACATCGAGTTCTCCCGCAGCCGATAAAAAACAAAGCCGAACAAATCATGGACTATGAGCCAAGTGCCATGGTAGCAACCACTAACATAGCCTCTTCTTTGAATTCAAATCCTAAAAAGGTAGAAAGATTGTTCCGCTCTCAAATGTGGATCAATTTACAACTAATAAACTTCATTGCTGGAACCTAATTTCTCCTAAAGCAATTCAAATATTGAACTTTTTGATAACACCTCGCCCACAACCATACACCAATGCATGGTGTAGCTCGGTTTCCAAAAAGCACATTACTCATCATTGTCATCTAGTGCACAGAGTCAATTCTTTTGAAGATGAAGTCCTTTGTGATGTAGTAATATTAGAGGTATGTGATGTTTTACCTGGGCAACCATATCTTTTCCAACATCATGCAATCTATGAAGCAAATCCCAAGATGATGTCATAGATAGTGCAAACAGATACTACATACCAGAAGTGGTTCCTAAGAATTCACTCATCAACACCAAGCAATGCAAGAAACTAGAGAGTATTAGTAATAAATTTGTGTTGATGGGGAGAACCAAATGTAAGGACATCTTTACAGCACAAGTTGATGTCACACCTCCTTTAGCGGAAAAACAATAGCTGAATTAAATATTGGCGAAATAAAAGGATATTTTTAAGCCCCCAATCAGAGTGTCAAAGCATTGCACAATAAAGCATACCATCGATTTGATTCCAACGCTACCTTCTCTAAATGCCTTGCTAACAGACATTTGTTCCTACAAAATGTAGAGACAAAATGAAAGATTCGCGATTTTGTGGTTAAAGGACATATCAAGCCCGACTCTTCGCCTTGTGCCAGCCCAATTGTGCTTGGACTAAAAATGGATGGCATATGTTGTATATGCATCTACTACAGAGCCATGAACAAGATCATTGTGAAGAACTACTATCCACTTCCTAGGATAGAAAACCTACTGGACCAACTCCCAAGTGCCAAGTTCTTCACTAAGATAGATCTCAAAACAAGGTATTGTCAAATTCCGGTTAAACCCTAAAATTGTTGGAGGAGGATCTTCAAAGCAGAAAAGGTTTATTTGAATAGTTAATTATGGCTTTCGGATTGACCAATGCTCCATTAACATTCATGTGGATGATGAATAATATCCTTCGGCCATTCATTACTTCATTCATTGTTTATCTTAATGACATGCTAATATTTAGCTTTTAATAGGAAGAACACCTGAAACACATTCAACAAGTGCTCAATAGTATTCCTCCCCCCTCCCAAAAACATTTATGCAAATTTGGAGAAACGTTATTTTTCCATTGAGGAGATAAAGTATCTTAGGTATATTGTTGATGCACATGGGGTACAAGAGTGTCCGCCTAAGATTCATGTCATTTAGGTATGACCTAAAATAAAGATCCTCATAGAACTTCATAGTTTCTTGGGGTAAGCAAATTTTATAGAAATTTTGTACTTGGTTTCTCACACATCACATGGCCCCTAGATCAAGTTACCATGGGTGGCGCTAAAGTAACTTTTAGCTAGACACCTATATGGCAAAAAAGCATTCAAAAAATTTAACTGTACTATGTTTTGCGCTAGTGCTCGCACTACATGATCTTCAACAAACATTTTAGATAGAGACCGATGCATCTGAATATGCACTTGGAGCCATCCTCATTCCATTTGAGCACTAAGTTGCTCACCATGGTAAATCATTAATTGGCACGGTAATAAAATGTCCCACATATGACCAAGAGCTTTATGCCATTGTTCAAGTATGTAAGCATTAAAAGCACTACATATTGGAAAAGAAGATCATCATCCATACAGATCACAAGCCATTGCAGTTCTTGCAAATGCAATGTAGATTGCAACAAGAGAGGTATCAAAAATGACTTCATAACTTCAGTAGTTCCATTTGGACATCGGGTATAAAAAGTGAACTACTAGTCCAGTAGATAATTGTTTGAGCAAAACCCTGATTAGGGCTATCTTCTTTGTGCTTAATCATGTGGACACAATACCAACACATGGACAGAATGGTACCGATTAGATTCAGACTTTGCAGAAATATACCAAGCATTACATAGAGGTAAGTCAGTTCCAAATCATTACTTACAGAGTAAACTCTTGTATCATATTACACAATTGTGTGTAACGCACAAAGCACAAAGTCAGAAGTCGACATGAGAGGCTCCCTTCACCTAGGTTTCAAGTCATTTTGGAGTTGAAAAGATGCTTGCGGTATTGAAGAAGTATTTCTTTTGATCACACCTCAAGTCATAAGTTGTAAAATACATACAATCTTGCACTGCATGTGCTATGGCCAAGTCAACCAACAAGAAGCAAAGAATGTATGTTCCTTTGTTAGGTACTGAACCAACCTTGGGAAATGGTCCCTATGTATTTCCTTTCAAGTTTGCCAACCGCCAAGCAAGTTCATGACCATTTGTAAGTGGTAGTTGATAGATTATCAAATATGAAAATTCTCGTGCTATGTAAAAAAAGATATATCGGCTCACAAGACAATGCGTTTGTTCTTTCAAAATGTATGGGTTCACTTTGGATTACCATTCACTATCATATTTGATAGAGATACTAGATTCTTGAGCAATTTAATGAAAGCACTTTTATCAATAATGGAAACAAAACTAACCAAGTCCACCACATTCCATCTTCAAACTGATGAAGAAACAGAAGGGGTGAATAGGATGATCATGCATCTTCTCAGAATGTAAGATTACAAGAAGAATCGCACTTAGGATGAAAATATGCCTTTCATTCAACATAGCTACAATAGAGCTCTTCACAGCTCTACTTAACATGGCCCATTCGAGGTTTGTCTGGGTTTCTAGCCACTAACACTCATTGATGTAGCTTATCCTATGCCACCATCAAGTACAACAACTCCTTCAGCTCAAAAATAAGTTGACAAAACAAGCCAAATTCATTGAGCATATCCACAAAATTCAGCACCAAGTGCATACCATTTTGCAAAGGACCAATGCTAAATACAAGAAGCACCAAGATTAGCATCGAGCGCCAAACCTATTTAGAGTCGGTAATAGAGTATGGCTTCATTTGCAAAAGAAAAGGCTCATAGGGCAATACCACAATATGTTCCATACACCATTACTAAAAAGGTTTATGCTTTTGAGCTAAATCTTCTAGAATCATTACTTTCCACCATTACTTTTGGTCTTGGTCTACATCCAGTTTTCAATGCACAACTCTTGTACCAATACTGAAAAGGTTTATGCTTTTGAGCTCAATCTTCTAGAATCATTACTTTCCACCATTACTTTTGCTCTTGGTCTACATCCGGTTTTCAATGCACAACTCTTGTACCATTATTGAAAAGGTTTATGCTTTTGAGCTCAATCTTCTAGAATCATTACTTTCCACCATTACTTTTGCTCTTGGTCTACATCCGGTTTTCAATGCACAACTCTTGTACCATTACTTTCCACCCTTATTGGACACCCCAGATGTTCTAGAATCATTTTACCCAGAAGAAATCAATCCTAATTACAACAAACCAATAGAAGCAAATCTAGTCATTGACACCTTATTCAAACACACAAGGAATTAATAAATTCCTATCTACCAAGTTGTCAAAATGGGTCAAGTTCCTTCCCAAGGAAAATGGTATACTAGAGATCAAGTTGCGGAACACTTTCCACACCTCTCTCAACATGTTGTTGCTCAAAGAGAAGTGAATGATCCAAGAGGACACAGGACTTTCTGTTAGAGTTTAAAACATTAATTTATAATAGTCATACTAGTCTTAGTGATAGGCTTAATAATAAATCCAACTAGTGTAGGGTTTGTGTCACCCCAGTATTAGGGTTTTTGTTGTCACTTTCCTATACAGAGACGATTGCTCTCTCAATACCATATCCACAAAGTATTTCTCTCTTTCAAGATCTCTCTAGCAATATTGTTTAGTTTCTTTATGAGTTCTGTTTTCATAATATGGTATCAAAGCCACGGTGAGGAGAAGTCAGGAAGTAGCAGGTGGAAGCCAAAGGAATGCTCAAAGCAATGACAGACTGAGGGACTATTTACAAAATGCACCAATAGACCGAAAGGGATTTCGAGCAAAGAAAGTTTGATTCATTTTTCTGGTTTAAAATTAGATCTATTTTTCTTCGATTTAAGATGGGTTTTAGTTCTAGTTTAAAATGAGATCTTTTTTTTTTTTTTTTTTTTAAATTGAAACCCAAGTTCCTTTTTTTAAAGAGGATCAATTATTTTCGATTTAAATCCAGATTAGAAAAGTCAGGCCCCAAAGGACCATATGGAACAACTGAGGACAGCCATAAAGAATCTGCACTGTCATATAGAATTGTAGATCAACACAAAATTGTTTTGAAGTGTGGTTTTGAGATTTTTGTGAATTCCAAACATTTTATGTATTTTTTAGCAATTTTCAGTGTTTTCCGGCATTTTTCGGCATAGTCATTAGTTTTCAAAGTGCATTTTTCTATTTATTCCCTGTAACACATATTTTGACTATCAATCTCTATTTCAAGAGTATGTTTATTTCAATAGTAAACAGTAGATAGACTGAATTTTTGTTCTAAAAATGGCTAGTTTATTTAATATAATGTTGGAAGTAACCAAAAGTTTTTAGGGGATAATTATAATACCTGAAAAACAACGAATGCTAGCTATTTTGAGTATAAGTTTTTGGATCAGATTGTGTTGGGAAGACATAACATCGCAAGCAACAAAAAATAATATTAACAAGTTTGACAAGCAGAATAGAGAGGCGGTGATGCAAATAAAAATCTCTGTGACTTGCAAAATGCTACAATAAGTGCAGACTACCGATGATGCTTCAACTATTTGAAAGCGATTGAAGTAGTTGCATAAAACTTCAAATAAAGGTGGAGCCTTCTTCCTTAAGAATTTACTATTTTCAATCAAAATTGATGAAAATGAATCTTTACAAGACCATTTGATAAAGATCAAGGATATTAGAGAAATATTAAATGTCTATTGGGCTTAAAATGGAAGAAGATATGGTAATAATCACTATTAAAAGCTGACCATCTTTGTTTGAGCATTTTATTGAAACCCTAAATAGTATTGCTACTGGCAACGAGACTTCAGAGATGGCTTTGGCAACAGAGTTCAAGGGAAAGGGCCAATTCGCCTAAGAAGAATGGAGGAAAAAATGAAGGCAGCAACAGAACAGATGACTCAAACAATCAAAAGACTTTTAAATATCATTATTGTGGAAATTTAGCCCATAAGTTGTTTTGCAGGAAACAACTATGAGATGAAAAGAATAACCAAGGGATTAAGAAGCAAGCCAATGTTGCAAAACACAAGGAAGAGGAGGATATCTTTATGTTTATGGCCAGGGATGAAGCAGATAATGTGAAAAGATTTGCTTCATACAGAAATTATGGTGCATCTCTTAATTTTACCAATAGAAAATATTGGTGTATTAATTATGTTGCTAGCATATCTTCTACTGACTCTATGGTTTTTGGTGGCGAGGAGGAATTCAAAGTAGAAGGAAAAAAATGTGCAGATAACCATTCAAGTAAGAAGTTACTCTTCTTTAGTGTTTGTTGTGTTCCAAGAATGATGAAGAATCTACTTAATGTAAATGAGATTATGAAGCACGGACCCCACTTACATGTGATTTTCAGCAATCAAAAAATGTTGATAAGATCAATAAAAATATAGTCGCTCTCGGTATTGAAGACCATGCGCTTTTCAGGTTGCTTGATGCAAAGGAGGCAAAAGAGCACACTTTGATGGTCCGGTGAAGATTGCAGTTCCTTTTGGCATCAAAGGTATGGACATTTAAATTTAATTCTCTCACTTATTTGGTTAAAGAAAGTTTAGTGGATGGTCTTCTGGACATTGCATGCTTTGAGGGTCTGGTCAAGATTGCAGTTCCCTTTGGCATCAAAGGTATGGCCATTTAAATTTAGTTCTCTCTTATTTGGTTAACGAAAGTTTGGTGGATGGTCTTCCAAACATTCAAAAATAAACAAGGAGTTTGTGGCACATCCCAAGTTAGGAAGCAACACAAGGTTCCATTTTATAGAGGGCAAGCTTGGAGAGCTAAGGAAGTCATTCAATTGATCCATGCTGACATTTTTTAGGCCTACGAAGATGGCATCAATCTTCAGTGCCAAGTATTTTTTGTTATTTTTAGACGAATTCTCAAGGAAAATGTGGGTCTATTTACCAAAGTTATAAACAAATGTGTTTGATGAGCTCAAAAAATTCAAGGCTATGGCAAAAAAATAATGCAGGAAGATCGTTGAAAAAAATTGATCGGATAATGGCAAAAAAAATTGCTCAAGGCGGCAACAAGAGGCAATACACCTCACCCTACAATCCATATCAAAATAGAGTGTTAGAGAGGTGGAATAGCAGCATAGTGGAGATGGCAAGGGGCATGTTAGAGAAGAAGTATACACATCAACATATATGTTCAATTGGTCTTCCAACAAAATCAATAAACAAAAAAACTAAGAACAAACATCATCTAGACGAAAACCCAAAGTAAGTTATCTCAAAAAAATTGGTTCAGTTGTATATGCATGGGCTCCTAAATAAAAACAAACCAAACTAGAGATGCAAATTGAAAGAAAATGATGCTTATTGGCTACAATAAACATAAAGTATATCAACAAAACATGCTTTAGTCATTATGTGGTAGTTGATGAAAGTACAGGGCTGTTCCAAGTAACAACAAACAAAAAATTAGATCTAAAAGTTGCTGGAAATGAAAATAAATAGGCTAGAAAATTAGGTATAGTTTTGAGGTTGATTCTCATGAAATTCCCATCCAAGAAGCTACTGAAAATAACCCAAATCAGCAAGAAAACAACGCTGATTTGGAAAAAGAGGCAATGAAAAGCCCAAAAATTTGGTACAACACTATTGTTGATGTTCTTTTAGATGAGATTCCTAAGATGATGGTGGAAGGAAACCAAAAGGTGGTAAGACATATGATACAATGAATTATGCTTTGATGGCTAACCTTCAGTACTCATTTGAGCCTCAAGAATATGAAGCCAAAGTTAGCCCGGAATGGCAAAAGGCTATGGAAGCCGAACATGACATTTTGATGAAGAATCAAACATGGGTTTTAGAAGAACTACATGTTAAAAAAGAAACACATTGGCTGCAAATGGGTATACAAAGTCAAGTAGAACGCAGATAGGACGTTTGACAAGTACAAAGCCAGGGTTGTTGCAAATGGCTTTGCACAAAGGGAAGGAAACGACTATGAGGAGACTTTTGCTCCTCCTACAATAATGGGTATGATCGCTTGGTTCTAGCCATGGCAACACATTTTGGCTAGAAACTATATCAAATGGGCATACAGAGTGCCTTTCTCAATGAAGATCTAGAATAAGTATACATGTAACAACCGCAGGGATTTCAAGCTACAGTGAAGGAACATATGGTATGTAGACTGAAGCAAGCTCTTTATGGGCTAAAACAAGCTCCGAAGGCATGGTACATTAAAATGGACATGTATTTTGGAGAACAGGGATTCCAAAGAAGTCCTTTTCACACCAATCTCTACATCAAAAGCAAGAATGGCGATGTGGTGATTCTAGTGATATATGTTGATGACATCGATATGTAGTGAGGTCGGTGCAATTGAAAAGGTAAAATCAGATTTATGTTCCGATTTTGACATGATAGATCTAAGCATTCTACATTATTGCTTAGGTGTAAAAGTTTGGCAAACTGACAAACATATTTTTTATTGCAAAAAAAATATGCAAAAGTTTATTAGATAGGTTCAAGATGGCAGTTGCAAAATCTCATCTACCCCTAAATGGGCTGAAACTCACGCAAGACTGATTCAAAAGCAATAAATGAGTCAATATACAGACAAGTAGTGGGCAGCGCCATCTATCTTATAGCGACTAGGCCCGACTTAAACCATGCAGTCAACTATATCTCCCAATTTATGACAGCTCCAAAAGCATAACATCGGACAAGAGCAAAAAGGTGCTAAGATATTTCAACGGAACATCAGATTTTGGCATTCTATAAGATAAAAGTAAGGAGATTCAGCTATATAGATATTCAAACTCAAATTGGGAAAGATTCGTGGACGATAGGAAATATACATCAATTCAAGTGTTTGATCTTTGGAACATAAGTTGGTTCTTGGATCAGCACGAAACAACATGCCGTTTCATTTTCGGATAGTATATCTCCCCCCTTGAGCCATTTGGCCCCAAGCTTGCTTTCTACACCAAGCATTTATAACAAGTAGTGGATGGTACTAGTTGTTGCCCTCACTATCTCCAGCGTCGTTGGTCCCATGGCTTGAGGTTTCCCCTAGCCCAGATGAGAGTATGTTCTTGCTAGTTAAAATGTTAAAATAGATCACCACATTCTCCATCAGGACCGGATATGTTGTCTTTGCTCCCTCCAAGAGGTAGAGACCAAGGAACACTTCATTTTCAGATGCCCCATTTACTATGAGATTAGGGGAAGATGGCACTGCCTCTTTAGGGACTCCATCAACACACTATCCAATTTCTTTAGATATCCAGATACAAAGTGCTTGGCTCGTTATCTTCGCAAGGCCATCACCCTCTGGCGCAAACCCTAAAGGAGCCGAGAGGCTCTAGAGACCCCATGTTGATCACCTTTTTCTTCCAACCCATCCAAGGGAATGGCACCACTAAGAGTCATTTGGGCATCAAGGCATCACACATCAGAGTTGATAGATCAATTAGGCAATGCTTCTCTCAGCATATCACTACTACTCAGATTACTCAAACCCCCCATCTTGCTCTCCCTCAGCACTGCAGCTCTGCTTCTTCCCATTAGCATTCCACTACCCCTTTCCGACGACATGGATCTACTACTTACCGTTAGCCCCCAGCAAACTCACATTACGAGTTTCTTTTGTATTACAGGAAGTACATTGCCCTTAGATGTCAAGGGAGATTCTAGAGGAAGTTCTTTGCTTCCCCCTAAGATCTTCCACTTGAACCCTCTGACATTGGGTACTCCCCAATGAGCACTATTAGATCTTCTCGTGGTGATTGATGAAGGGTCAAACAGCTCATCCACTTCAGGCACATACAAATATTTTCGATGGGGTCTTCCATTCATCGACACATGCTTTGGGGGCTCTTGTTCGGCCTCCACTACTATTTGTATTGGTTCCATTACCACCTTTGTTAGTGGCACACTACTTTACTTTGTCTTATGTACTTGTATTTCTTTTTTTGTCGCTTCTTGGATTCTCTTTTCCTTTAACTTTCTATTGTTAATTGTTGTATCCTCAAGTCCCATTGACCTACTTTTGGTCACCTATGGACATTAGCATAATTTCTTTCTTTCTAAAAAAGAAGAATACATAACACCAGTAAATGGGCCATGTGAAGTGATTTGGCTTAGAAGATAGCTGGCAGATCTACAAGTTCATCAAACCGAGCCCACAATACTCTTTTGTGATAACCAAGGAGTTCTCAAGTTTGAAAAGAATCCCATCTTTAATGAGTGAACAAAACATGTTGACATACATTTTCCCTTCATTCGACAACTCATAGAAGATGGAGAATTTTGAGCTACAATATTGTCCAACCACCAGACTGCAAACATTCCACCAAGTCTCTCGGCCCAAATAAATTTGTCAAATTTAGAGATAAACTTGGTGTATTTTCTAGAATGACCATTAAGGGAGGATGTTAGAGTTTGTAATAACATAAAGTTATAACGATCATACTAGTCTTAGTGATATGCCTAGTAGTAAACTTATTTTATGACTTTAGTTTGTTTTATCATATAATTTAGACATGAATTAATGTTCGCTTAAGTCATTTTAGGTTTAAGGTTTGTGACACCCAAATATTAGAGTTTAAGTTGTTGCTTCCTATAAAGAAATAGTTTATCTACCAATAACATATCCAATAAGTATTTCTCGCTTTCAAGTTGTATTTTGCAATCTTGATTGTTTTCTATGTGTTCGGTTTTCATAATACTTTTATTGTCTCATAGTACAATGACAATGCTCCGCTCCACATATTGGCTTCACCAAAAGCTTCAACATCAACTCAAGCACAAGTGATCATACCACGACGTATCAATTTTTCATATCCGTCTGCTCTTCACCAAAGCTATCCTACAACAGTTCCAAAAATGGACAAAATAAAGAATCTGAAAGTGGAAGGCTAATGGTTGTGTCTCTTGAATTGCCAAATTGCCCCTTCATCTTCTTCTCTTGTATATTAGTGTAAATCTAGTTATTCATTAAATAATGGGATCAAATAAGATTCCTTGGTTCATACATTCGATCTCACAAATCATTGTACAAAATTTGCATAACACAATCTTGCATTACAATTCTAGCATATTGTTTATTCTTCTTGTATTCTCTTTCCCTCAATAATTTGAATCTGTCTGTTGCTGCACTCTATTACTCTCAAAACGTTTCTAACTTTCTACACTTAACACATTAGAATCCATTCTAGTGTGTTGTCTCCTAAGTTTCCGTAGGCCCTTGATCACTTACCATTGGAGCTACTATTTTGACATTTTTTTTTTCGCTAACATCCTTGCACAAATTTGTTGTGGTGTATTTAAGCATTTTTCCCCCTTAAACTTGGTGTTATTTTTCTTACAAGCCAATAATTTGTAGGTTTTTTTTGGCATACTTCTTTCAATCATGGTTTCTTGAAGATCTCTTTATATCTCACATTTACATATATGCGCAGTGCATTATTTATACCTTGATTTATATATCATTGTAAAAAAAAGGAATTTTTTATAAACATCTTTATTTTGTATAGTTTTCTCAAAACTTAGCAATAAGTTTATTTTTTTATATGCAAGGCATTTGGTAAAACTTCATGCTTACTACTTGTTGACCATTTTGGTCCTGCAGGCCAAAATCGGTCTCCTTCCTTCCCTACTGTTTTCAGCCAGTACATTTTTGATTTTGCACAAGTCTTGGAAGTTTCTACGGACTCTGCAGGGTTTTCTACGGACTCTGCAGGCCTATTTCTACAGACTCTGCAAGGATTTCTACAGACTCTACAGGCATTTCTACGGACTCTGCAGTTATGGTTTCTACGGACTCTGTAAGGGAGTTTTCTACGGAATTTGCAGGAAAAGACGAGTTCCCGACACTTAGGCGCAAAATGGACCATTTCAAGTGCCCTTGCGGAGGGCAGTTTCCGAACCTAAGTGCCCTTGCGGAGGGCAGGGAACATTTGCAAAGGGGTCAATGAACAAGGCCAAAAAGGTAAGTTCCTTGGAAAATTTTGACAAGGCAAAGAAGAGAATTTCTTTGGATAAAATGTCCGAAGGAATTCATTCAGACTTTTTGTCTGAAGAAATTCTTCGAAAGAAAATCCCGCGGAAATAAACAAGACCAAAGCAAAAGCAAAGAAGCGATTTCTTTCAGATTTTTGTCCAAAGGAATTCCTTCGGACAAAAAGTCCAAAGAAATTCGGGAGAAGCCACGGGAAAAGGCCCGAAGGGAAAGTCCGAAGAAAAGGGAGCAGAAAAGAACCGAAGGATTTGCCAAGGACGGTGACGTCCCCGAAGCCGTCGATTTTAGGGAAATGGACTAGACGTTGGTTTTCAAACAGTGACAGGCCCGCGAACGTCAATTTTACACCAGAAAAAGCTCGAGAGAGGAAGCTGCCAAGTGTCGTCCGCCGGGGCACATGATAATTTGTCTCTAAGAGCAGCGGAACGTACCACGTGTCCCTTGCAAAACCCGGCGGAGCGCGACAAGTGTCTGCATCCAAGTTCTAAAGCTCCTTTCAATAGGCTTCCTTCAGAGTTCCGCGAAGGGCGCCAAGTGGCAACTGCGGAAGGATTTGACATATTTTTCTAATAGCAGCGGAACGTGCCACGTGTCCTTTGTAAAGCTCGGCGAAAGCTGACAAGTGTCAATGTCCACGGTCTCCCCCTTTTGTTCAGTAAAGACTGTGGTGGGCCCCGGACGAATTGATAAAGAGAGCGGAAGTTGCCAAGTGTCATCGTCCGTGTGAATCCAAATGAGTCCCGAACGCTTCTATATTGTTTCTAAAAACTCAGCGAAAGCCGCCATGTGTCCTCTTCCTCAGGACTCTCAAAAGGTGTCTAAAGCTTTTGTAAGTTAAGCGGATGCTGCCACGTGTCCTCGTCTCTTTCACAGCGGAACACGCCACGTGTCACTTATTACAATCAGTGGAAAGCGTCCAAAGCAAGCGGGAAAGACATGAAGAATTAGCAGAAGATAGCCCTCGAGGGATGAAGGAGCCAGAAAAGAGCCAAGTGCAGAAACGGACAAAATAGTCCAAGTGGCGAAGGAAGGTGTCGACTCAAAGAGTTACTCCAGTGGTTGACACAGTGTCCGCGAATTGGTCATCAAGAGGCGCGAATAGTGAATGGCGTGACCCCTTTTTCTTCATTTTGCATTGATACAAGCCGCGTGAATGCCTTGAAGGGAGCAGTCTATTTGCAGAAAAGAGGCGCGGCCCATGCTTTCACATTAATGTTTGAACGCCAAAGTCAAAGCAAGAGCCGACACAGCATTATCTATCAAGCGGCTTCCTCTTCCCAAGGCTCGAAACGCACATGGGCCACTTGTAAAAAGGGGCGCCAAAGTATTTTCCAGAAAGCGCCAAGTTTTCTTCTCTCTCTCTATAGATTGTAAACTTCTCGTTTGTATGAGGGGCCCTCAGCCTATAAGGCAAAGCTCTACCCAAAAAATCTCTGAGTTTGTAAGGCAGAACTCTGTCGGATTTTACCTTGAATCAAAACTTAGCAATTTTTACCTCCATTTGAACTTGCACTCACGCATATGTCTATGTTTTCTTTTTGTGTTAAGTCATTTTCTTTTATGTTTTCACAGAACGATTCAAGCATGTCTAGTGCATTGTGAAGTTTCTTCTTCTGCAAGACTTCCAAAAGTGTCTACAGCAGGGATATAGGCGCATGTGAACACGCTGCCATAGTGTGTCTCAAAACACCTTTGATAGTTCTTCCTCCCTGTATCTCTACGGACCCCTGACTCACTGATACAGAAGAGTTTCCCACTTCAGATGAAGTGTATGACAGTTTCTTCTTGGTGAAAAGTGTATGTTCGGGCTGAGTGGATCAATTTTTTTGGTGTATCACCTTTTAGCTTAGGTTTAGGTTCTGTTTTCAGCATCCTTCTCCCTTTTCATCCCCCCCCTGTTTTTTTTTCATTTATTTGTTAGCAGTAGGGAATCCAGGACCTAAAAGATACATCGAAGAGAGCTAGCCCTAATCTAGAGACTCTCCCTCCAGTTTTGTCAGGCCCACAGGGAAGAGGGGAGTTTCCATTGTTGCGTGTGGAACGCAGGAGCTCAGCCTCCTGTCAAAGGTGCAATCCACTGCGTCAACACTACTATCATTTCCTTATTCTGCATTGTGTTGTAACAGTAGAGATTTAGTAACGTTTATTTTCACTAAAAAAAAATCTTTGTCCCTTTCTTCTCACAATGGTTTCATCTACCTACCTTCGCTCTCACCTCCATTTGCTACCTTCTCTATTATATTTATTCCCTGCCTTTGTTAAGTATTCACAATTGTTTTCTTTTAATTCCCTTCGGCATTTTTTTTTCTGACACATTTGCCCATTGCATCCCCGTTTCTTTGTCTTTTCTATGTTTTTGCTTTTCTAGCTCATTAGGCACCTCATTGTTGCTCATTGCTCCCTTTATATCCCCTTGCAGAAAATCCTTTTCATCTGCCTTTCGTTTTTTGCTATTGCAACATCTTGCAAAGCCCTCCCTGCTAGGTGTGCACCCTTTTCTTACCAGCTACTTTTTACTAGCAGCGCCTTCAAATTTATGTCACCCCTTCATAACAGTGCTTCTTGTTATTCCATGCATCATCTGCATTCTCTCTAAGCAGATCATAGCCTTCCAGTGGTTTACAATCTTCTTACTTCCATGCTCTCTTATGTTTGGTGCCTTTATTTTTTATTCCCTCCATCTATGATTCTTTCTCTCTTCCGTTTTGTTAACTTTGTTCGTGAACACAATTACTATTCAAGGATTTTTTTCCAATGATGCTCACACATGGAAGATTGGATAGCCAAGTAATAGTACCTATAAGTACACTCAGTATGTAATGATTTGGTACATTCTGCTTAGGAAAAGTAATATTATGAGGAACTGGTGTGGGCATCCACTGCTGATGAATCTTCGATTGATCCCATTTGGGCCATCCTTGGCTGATATATAGCCATGTAAATTATGCATATCAATTTATTTGTACAAACCTCTGAATACGAGTTGCCTCATCAAATACCATCCGCAACTGGGAAGGACCACCAACAAGCTTCAAGTGCCCAACTACCCTGGTGATGCCTTGGGGTGCCTCTGGCATGGGTCTAAATGTTCGTCACAACCATCTGTCTTAGACCCCTCCTTTTTCTTCCTCTAAAGCAAGTTGTTCCAATGTTACTTTCAGCTTCTTCGTTGAAGCTCTGCAGTCAATATCCTCATCCAAGGGGATGCTAAGGTGCTTCCAACAGAACACCGAGGGCCATGCTAGGTCATACATATTACAAACCATCACAAGAAAATTATTCACCCATGGTAGCTTGTGTATGCACTGCATTAAGGAATAACCCAATGGCATGTTGAGTCATGTAAATCCCTTGCAAGACAAGGATAGAAATTTGTCAATCCTTGTTAATAATAGTTCTTCCCAGTTATAGATCTCAACTTTGTTTAGCCCATGCATATATGATGTCATTCATCCGACAATGTCTGATGCCCTAAATGTTTCTAATATGCGACATTGTATCACAACCAAAATACATCGCCACTCCTTAGATGCTAGATACTCTTTTTTAATTCCTCACTGCCCTTTTGTCCACATATTGTGGAGTTCCTCCTTAGTCAAATCCTTCTTGCATTTGACATCCAGGTCTTTCTATGCGTTAGTTAATTGAGGGTTGGTAGCCTTGGTAATGGCCAACCCATGTGAGGATAAGCCGAACGCCCAAGTAAAATCTTCAACAATAAAGGTGACATTTACTTGCTTGTCCCTATAAGAGATGATGAAACACCAAAAGTCAATGTTGTAGATGGATACCACAAGAACCAAGTAAGGTTCAAAGACCCTATTAGGGAAGTAGGTCATTTGTAGGATGTTGTCCACCCCTGCTTTATGCAAGGCTATCTTGAGCTCATGTGGGTCCAGTTTAATAGCCCACCGCATACATTGGTCTATAGCTGGCAGGGTCTCCCAATTGAAAGTCTCAAGGATGGGTTAAGCCTTGGTTTTATTTTTTTCCCTGAATCACCCCCTTTCTATTTCTTATTGGCCAATGTTGCACCGTGTTTCAATCTACGCCCTGTTAAGGGGGTTTGCACTATCTTGGCAGTTAGGGTAGGTTTTTGATTGGGAATTACCTGGCCTTCCCGAGCTATGCCAAACTTTTCAAACCTAGCTTCCAAGGCATTTTTATGCCTAACAATGGTTCGTGTGGTGCTCGGAGGAAGGGGGTTGTGTATCTCTATCTAGCATACTTGATGAATTTAATTTGGTCTTGTTGATCAAGGAATAATTGCTAAACCCTACCATATGGTTTTGGCTAGTGCTTAGTAGAGGCCCTTAAATTTTATTTTTTTCACTAAATCTCGCCTATGACTTGTGTGTTGAAACCAGGGCTAAATTCATACATGATGGATGCCCATGTTCTTTTGGCTCTAAAAACCAAAAATATTCTAGTGTGAATTCTTTGTTGCCTACCGCTATAATTATCATTTCCCCTTCGATATTATTCCTCTACTTCGAACAAACAAAAATTTGCAATGGGGCATACACAAGTGGTTGGGTTGGCAAAGCCAACGACTTTGGCAACAAAAGTGGCGATTGAACTAGGTTGTATGGATGTTGAAAAGCTTCAAGAAATATGTCGTATAATAGGGGGTAGGGACAAATCGTACAAGAGAAGCTAGGGGACTATATGGGCTATAACATTGAACCAAAGGGAGATGGAGAGAGGTCAAAGGGGATGCAATATCCCTTTATGAGGTCATACAGTTCCTAGAATGTTGGCTCTTTATCATTTAATTTCAACAATTTTGTTGTTTGTTCATGTAATTCGTAGTTATTGACTTGGTCAATCCTTGCATGTGGGTACCTTTATTTTATAGTTGCTTTATTCGTTTCTTTGAATAGGGTGCCCATGTCTATCACATAGATACTTTCGATCCTTGCTCAATAAAGTTTTAGTTTAGAGCCATTCACCATGTCTTTAACTGGATTCCCATTAAAACATTCGAATTTGACCACTCCATTCTCCAAAAATTCTAAAATTTTAAATGGCCACAATTCATTCATCAAAGATGTTTGTCATGCTAGTGTTTCCTTCTCTACATGACTTATGTTTCCCACTATGCCATTACTCGACATTCATGGAGTTTGTTTAATTAAAGGAGTCGTTCTTTGAGGCTCTCGTCGTCCCGTAATCTAATCTACTTAGCCATCCATACACTTCGTACTTGATATTCCATAGGGACAACTACCTCTTAACCATTCCTCAATTGGGAGGGTGCATAGTTGGTAGTGACTTTATATGACATTCAATAGGCCCATTGTGCCACATGTATGTGTTCCTCCCAATCACTTCCTCCTATACCGCACAACTTTTGAATGACATTCATTAATACTTTGTTTGTTGCATCTACTTGGCCATTTGTGTGTGGGTAGTATGGGCTTGACAGGGAATCTATAATTTTCGAAGTGATAGAGCCTTAATATAAAAGTGTAGACACAAATTTATTACCCATGTTGTAGCTACTTGAATTCTTCAAGTGATAGTGCATTAGAGTGTGTTTTGCATAAATTAGATTAAGTGAGATCACTTACAAACCATACACAACTAGAATAGAAAAAAAATAGACACACACACAAAGGTTTTAACCTACAACTTGCATTGTTGGGGAAAACTAGTTGCAAGAGGCAACAACACATCTTCCTGATCTTCCTTCAATGAAATGATTCAATTAAAAGGAGCTCATAGAGCATACAACTCCCACTCCCTAATGTCTCCTATCTTCCTTATGTTGTGAGGAAGAAATACAAGTAACATAAAATAACACAGTTATGGATGACTAATTACTCATTACTACTCTCATCAAAGTACTTCTACACTCTAGATCTTTGATCCACGCTAACTAATGGAACACAATTGCCCACTACATATACCAGCGGCTTCATCACCGTCCAGGAAATACTCACTTCCAAGACCTACAAGTTGCCTAAAACCAATTCCTTGGTGTTTTTTGGAGTTCTGGTGATGTTACTAGATCTTTACAAAATAACAAGGAATATAATATGCAAAGCTCCAAAGTCATCAACCCGATTGCAGGGTTGACGAAACGATCTCTATCATTGGTGATTTGAGTTGGGATCCCCAACCAGGTAACTATTTGTTCATTGAAGAACTTCATCATGCTCAGAGCACTATTGTCAGGCAATGCTCTCACTTCTACCCACTTAGTTAATAATATTGTGGCCACCACGATGTATTTGCAACAATTAACTTTACTTGTTTTCAAGGGCCCAATGAAATCTAGGCCCTATCTTTCAAAAAGTACCTAGGGTTGTGATACCCTGAGAGGCATGAAGTCTCTTTTTGATGGCTTCCCGCTACATTGGCAAGTGTCACATTCCATCACCCATTCCTTTGCATCATGGTGCAATGTTGGCCACCAAAGTGCCACCAATAGTAGTTTCCTTGCAGTAGCATTGGGTCCCATGTGGCTTTCAGCAAATCATTCTTGAGCTTCTACAAGTACATCTTTGATTTCCTCTTTCAATACACATCGACACAAGATGTGGTCTAAACCCATTTATTAATTGGAATGTTCGGACCTTCAAAGCCATTTTCCTTCTCTCACAAGGTTGTATCTCCTTTGGAAAGGATACCAACCATAGTTTGCATTGCCAATTTTTTCCGCCTGCAAGTCTTTTTCACTTATACTAGCAGGCCTCAAAAGCCAAGTTTCGACAAGTATTTGCTTTGTACTCACGACAAGTACTTGCGAGTACTGTGCACATACTTGCCAACACAATCAAAACATAAAAAATGCAGAAAAAACACATTTTTGCCTGTTTTAAGCACACACACTCCCACACTTTCATCGCACAGCATTTGAGGCAACAATATATCTATAAAATAAATGTTTTAGTATAAGTTTGCTTTTAGATATGGACATCTAGTCTCTTATACTCAAGTTATATATATATATATATACTTACAAGATGTTTGAAACTGGTTTTGGACCACTAGGATCTATAATGCAGATTCTAGATTTTGGAGGATCCTATCATATTTCAGACTTAGTCAAATTTCAGGGTTTCAGGATTTTGGACTTAGCTATACTTCAAGGTTTTAAGATTTCAAGGAGACATCATAGGAGGCATGAAGGCTACAGGAAGGGATGTAGGTATGATAAAATAGTGTGAGAACATCTCTCACAAAGTGCCACGAGCCAATCCCACCCCAATCTCAGTGCAACCTTTAAGTAGTGCACTTAGGGAGATTTGATGCACTGGAGAGCCCCTGCAAGCAAGAGCATCAATAAAAATTTAAAATTATTGGTGTATACATATGCTCCACCCGAAGCTCATCACGTGTCACAATAGTGTAACGTTGGGATGGTGCTTCGGGAAAGATACATATCAACAAAAGCATAAAGGAAATATTGAAAGAAATGACAATGCAATTTCATACTATATTTGTATTCAAATATAATAGAAAACACTACACCAATGTTTTGCAAGTGAAACATTTTGTAACTGTAATTTGTATAAAAAATTCTTACGAAATTTAAGTATTTTTTTAAGTTGTCGAGTATCGCCGAGTATTTGCCAAGTTAAATTTTTTTGTCTTTGTTGAGTCCGAGTCGAGTCCAAGTATGTGAACTATGATGCCAACAATAAATAGTCCCCAATATTCTCATACCATGCTGGTACAATTGCAGTTTGGAATAGATAAGTTCCTGGAAAGCCTTCTTTGGGACCCTTAGTCAGTTCTCATGATTTTATCCAAGAGAGTTGTTCGGCAATCACATGGCTTTTACGTGGTCTCACAATAATCTTGAATGTTTACGCTGGTAACAACATCAATCATCACTTATCCTGCCTGGAATGATTTATTTGTTGATTAGGTACAATAGAGCTTGATGGTCCACATAAAAAGTGAAGGGAGTGACCAGCAGGTAATGCCTAAACTTTTTTTTACTATGGACCATGCCCAAAGCTTCACGTTTTGTGGTGTTGTAGTTCCTCATAACACTAGACAATAATTTGCTTGCAAATAACATCAACTGATCTAACCCTTGAGTTCCTACTTGTGCTAATGCCGCCTCAATAGCATTATTGCAAGCGTCTACGTGGACATGAAACTCCTTGCCCCGGTCTAGGTATAAAATTATAGTATAACTTATCAATCGAACCTTCAATTCTAACCCCAGCATGTTCTATTGTAATTGGGTGGTGTTCTTGAGTCTCATTGATCTACTTTTGGTCAATCATCGACATTAATATAATTGCTTTCTTTCTTTCTTTCTTTAATTGCATGCTCTTGTTAGTTAGATCATACGAACGAGTCCCTTTTCTTGTGAGAATATCCAAAGAGCGAGAGACTTGAGAAAAAAATTTATGAACCGGCACTAATACCCATCATGTCCCAAGAATATACCCTAATGATGTCCTTGGGTGCCTTCATTTCCACCATTGCCCTTATTTTATCCAGATCGGTCTTCAAACCCATTTTTCACACTGTGTCCAAGAAGCTTGCCTTGTGGAACCATGAACCAGCACTTCTTTGGATTCAAACCCAACTTTGCTACTCTAAATCGTCTCATGCATTTTGTTAGCGCCAACGGGTGGGATTATAGACCATTGTAGATTGACCAATCATCAAGAAAAGCTTTAAAGTTACCTATGGCCACCTTGTCAAAATGTGCAGGATGAATCGTTGGAAGGTAACCAGAGCATTGCAAACTCCAAATGGCATTCGATTATGTGCATAGACTCCATCTTCAACTATAGAAGTGGTCTTCATTTTATCTTCGTCCACGATGTTGATTTGATTGTAACTAGAGAATCCATCCATGAAGGAGAAGATCTCATGGTCAGCTACTTCTTCTAGCATAGAGTGTGTAAATGGGATTGTGAATGGGTCTTTGATAGGAACCGCATTCAAACTTCTAAAGTTGACACATCATTGTTTGTTCTACTCCTTCCGAGTAATTACTATTCAAGACACCCGTTCACTGGTCTCTAAAGATTATTTGTGCTTCTAACATCTTCTCAATCTCTTCTTGGACTTTGGCAACATAATTTTGATTCATTCCATATGCTCTTCTTCGTAGTGGATGAGCTCCTAGCACCAACAGATTCTATGTACACACATCTCCAATTGTACTCCCCTCAAATCTTCGTAGGTCCAAGAAAAACACATCCTTGTAATTTATGAAGATCTAAAAGGCAATATCCTTTCCCATAAGGTCCAAGTCATCCCCCATCATGATCACTTAAGATTCATTATTAGATCAAAGATTTACCTTGAGTGTAGTTGGTTCTTTGTATTTTGTGTCTTCTACACCTCTGAACTGGGGAGCAAGTTTTTCATCTATCTTTGCATCACTTACTCGGTATTCGGTAAACTCTGAAGGGTAGGTTGGGCATAATGATGATGGTTATGCTTGAATAGAAACTATAGATTTTAATTTCTTCTCAACATGTTGTCCCCCCCAGCTCAAGAGTGTTTTTCATCTAATGCCCTTTTCCTTTAGAACCTTGTCATTCTTCTATCTACATGATCTCGATGAAGTTGCACTGTGATTGAAACACTTCGTAGTCCTCCATTTTCCAATGGAAGAGACCACTGAGGGAGTTCATTTCATTTTCAGAGCATGAGTGTAACTCCAATAGTCCCTCTTCATTTGGTTCCACAATAACTTCGCTCATATGTCATGAGTGTTCTTCCATATCTTTAGTATTAAAATCTGATGAGGCTACTTGTTTACTAACTGCTTGACTCTTCAGATATATGATGGATCTCTAACCTATGTTCTCAATTGATAGAAAGTTCCTTTCCCAATTGTGATCCACCTTGGCTACTATTGACCAACCTCTACCCAATAATGCACACATAGGCTTTTTTCTTTAAGGAGATGACTACAAAATTCAATATGAACGGTTGGGTACTAATAATTATCTTCTGAACCATTAGGGGTCCCAACACTCATATTTCATTTTGATTTACTCCTAATTGGAAAGTTGCCTGCCAAATAGAGGGCTCTCTGAGGCTCTTCCAAGTTTCTTCTCGAAGTACGTTCATGCCAGAACCACCATCGATAATATATTAGTCAGGTTCAAGCCTAAAATCTCCAAGTGGACGAGCATTAACTGTCGAGTTAAGTTCATTGTTAGGAGCATAGGATCAATTACCTAATCTCCTAACCAAGGAGGTTTGACAATGGGATCTCTTTATTTTTCCTCCTTCATCCTCTTTGTTGATGTTCTTCCCTCTAACACAAGGTGTGTCGCTCGCTCCTTGTTGTGATCAATGTCTTGTACAACGAAGTTTATAACATTCCTAAGTTCTAGAATGCTCTGTAGTAGAACAGCTACTTGGATGGGTACAGTGGTTTGCATGATTTGCCTTGCAATTTCTTTATTTGACCTAAACCGGTTGGTCAATGTACTTGTAAATTCACAGGGATGTCTTTGTTCCTCCATCAGTGCTCATTCAACCTCAGCGCTTGCATCGGCCATTCGTTCCCTTTCTATACATTGGTCAAGATAATATATCTTCATTGTTTGGCCCTTGGAGATCACCCACCTCTTCATTTCTTACATCGATCATGTTGATGTTTGCTTGCTTAGGGCAGTTGGACTTGGTGCCCTTATGATCTCTGAGTCCACACCATCTACATAAGAGTTTAGGGTTGATTTGATTGTTGGGGGCAGTCTCTTGCGAAATTGCCCCACTGTTGCACTTTTGGCACTAAACCATCAGTCAACCTTGCTCATCAAACTGGATGCGACTACCACCTCCTCCCGTATCATTCAAACATCTTGTATTATTATGTTGGTTTCAATATCTGCCAAGGGATACATCCGGAGATGCTCCTGCATTGCCTTGGAACTTTGTCGGGGTGGTTGGTGGTGTCGACAGTTCTCCTTCAGTAAGGAGAACTTGGGCACCCTTTTTTAAGTTGTATGGGCAACTTTTTAATATCATGGCCATTGACTTGAAAAATGTCACAAAATAATCTTTTGGGATAGTTGGCCTTGATGTGTCCTTTTGTTTTATAGTCAATGCACCAAAGATCCTTTCCTTTTTCTATAGTATCATTTTTCAATTCTCTCATCATTTAGGGCATGTCCTTTCGAAGAGCTCATACAGACCTTAGTTTGTCCATGCTTGATGCATCTATGTACCAATCATCCAATCATTTTTCTGCCCATTGGCAATCCAAATAGTGATGCACATTCTGCAATGCCATATCAGATCCTCGAATCCATAACCAATGAATTTTGGTAGTTTTTGTTTCTCTAATGATGGGGTCAAAATATGCATTCTCGTTGGTATTGGGGTCTTTTGAGGTGGCCTTCCAGATATGAGCTTCCTCCTTAGGACGGTCTATGTTGGGTGTTCCTCTACTCTTTTGGGCACATTTCTAACACCAAGGGAACTGTCTCTCAGTTTCAACTTCTACTCCGGCTTACACTTCGTCTTGGGCTTGGGATTCAACCTTGGTTTGCACTTCACCCTCGACCTAGGTTATCGGTTTCCCACCCTTGATTTTTTGAACTGGTCATTGCTTGTAACCTTCTTCGTTCTCGTTGTTCCAAGATTCTGGTCGACCACCTTATTTTGCTTTTTTTTTGCCTTGCCATGTTGTCTTCTTTGTCCACTTTTATTCGGGTTTAATGGCATTGATGTCACTCTTCCGATCTCGCTTCCTCTTCCCATCTTTGCCCTTTTGTGTACCTGTGTAGGATTTGTTGTCTTCAATCCTCTCGGCCACATTCGAAACAAAGGTTCTACAATACAATGTAGTGCTTGGCAAGCAATCTAGGGCTGTGGTCAAGGAGTCGCTCTACTTCTTTTGTTACCGCCAATTTACCCCAGATGAAATATTTTGGCACTTGGGTTCTTTCACCTTTTTCCTGGACGTGTTCACATACGGAAAGATCCCACAGGTATTATAAGTCCTTAATGAGTTCTTCTTGTTCTTGGTTGGTTTCAGCTACTTGTTGGATGGGTTGACCCATTAGTTCTCCATGTTGTAAATAAGAGTGGTTGTCAATATGATTGTCAACCAACTTACTTCCGTACTCATTATGATTCGAGTCTTTTAAGGCGATGGTGCCAAAATGTAGTATAGATAATGTCTACTAAGATACTAGACTACCAACAAGAAATGTACATAGAATAGTAAGTATAGAACATACCATGTACGAGTATCCAATAATAGCAACTTTGTATTCCTCAAAGATAAGTCTCAATGCAATTCAATTAGTTTACGGAGTACCATATACAATTCAATTGATTTAGGGAACACCTAATACAATACAATTGAACGCTGACTCAGTTAGGAATTCCCAGCAAGTCACGAGAGATTGAGGTTATTTTATAAAAGAAATCATCAGCCACTTGACAAGTGAGTTTACAATTTTTCACTCCTTGTGAGGCCTATATTATTTGAGACCCAATGGGCACATAAGGCAATCGACAAGGTTCTCATATTGGTCATCCAAAAATATTGTTGAACTCAAGGCACAGATTAGGGACGAAGATTGCAAGGAGCAGTACCATGGGCCTACCAGACAGTCTATAAGTTAACAATAGGGCATATTCATTTTCAGTTGATGTATGGCCAGAAAGCAGTTGTACCTGTGGGATTTTTAGTACCAAGTATTCAGATTACCGTTGAAAATAAACTCAGGGATCATGAGATTCTTAAGGAATGTCTCTTACACTTGAATAAATTAGATAAACGACAAATTTTGGGCGAGTGGATGATGGAGCTTATGAAAATGCAGAGGAAGCACTAGCATGATAAGCATTATTTAAAAATGAACTTTAAGCCAGTGGCCCTAATATTAAAGGGCAACGGCCAACAATAAATAAAGCCATGTAAATTCAAAATCTTTTACCTTGTCCCATTTATATTTAATGAAGTGTTGGATAATGGCCCTTTCAGATAGGAAATTCTGAATATTACTCCATGTAAGGATATTGTTACTGTGTTGGAATTAAAACTGTACAGCTTTGCGACAATAAATTATTTGGATATTAAACAAAACATTTTAAATGCAAAGAAGCAATTAAATTATCTATGATCCTCCACCATGCCAAAAATAATTATATACCCCAAAGATTAAGTGCTTTAATGATAAATTTCGAAGTGCAAATAAATGAAAAAATCAAACTAAAATAAAAAAGCAAACAAATACAAAGAGGAAAGTTGAAGCAGTCAAAAATACTCATTAAGTCTCATTAAAAAAGGGTTAGACTTCTCTTCAGTCACCAAGCTCAAAATATTCTATCTTATGTGATGATCACAAGTGGAGTCAGAAGTACAAGTTTCGAGGAAAAAGACATTTTGCAAAAGTAACAAAAAATAAAATTTTCTCATAATGCATGGTGCGATAATTTCCAGCAATTAACAAGTTCATACCGCAATTTGCAAAATTTTCCTATCACACCTCTCAAGGCAATTGAAGTGGAAAATAACATGCAAATTTTTGAATGTAAATCAAGACACCCAGAGAGCTCATTTTTGCTTGAGAACCCTAATACAGACGACATAAATTCTGAGGCCATCAGAATTTAGTCTCGACTAAATCCACAAATTACATAGATCCATGGGATGTCTGTATGAGGCAGATTTCCACTAACATCATAGGCATGTCATCTTTGGAAAAGGCAACAATTCCTCACATAAGGTGATGTCAATAGAGCAAGCCAAGGGTGAGGCCATCCAAAGGGTGACGTCAACATAGCAGAACAAGAAAATCATGAGCATGATGTCAGAACAAGAAGCCATGGGCATCAAGGAGCTGACATTATCAAAGGCACACAAGGGAGTTAATAGAGCAAGCCAACGACTTCCTGGGTGAAGTCAGCATAGCAAGTCAGAGACATGATGAGCATGATATCGAAACAAGAAGTAAAGAACATCAAGAAGGTGGCATTAGTATTGGCAAACAAGGGCATTAGGGAAAGAGTAGCATTAGCAGGCATTACATCTGTGCAAGGTGATGTTAACTTCACATGTTTACAAGGGATGACATCAACAATTGTGGCACAATGCAATGAATTTCAGCAATTTGCTTTCTTGGGGCAACATCAATTGTACTTTTGCATGATACGATATTCACTTGACAATTACGCCTAGGATTTCAATTATGCAAGGTTTCTTCACTTATGTTTGTTGGGGTCGAAAAATGATCTAATGGCATCATCACATCATGGGTTTAGGTCCATAAGTAATAACATTAAAAGGTGTGTTTATTGGTTTGTTTGAATTTATCTCATGGATATATTTGACATAAAATTACAATGGATACCAAAAAGATGATATTTGAGCAAATATTTGTTCTTAAATGGCAACATGCATAAGGGTGGAGCATTTTACGCCAGCAAATAGTTCTAAAATTGTTCAAGTAAAATTTGGAAATCTTTGTCCCTCTTTCTATATGGATCTAATACAATCTCTTGTTGTGTGTCCCAAATATGCTTAATTGTGGGTTCTTATCTATTCACTAGTATCATTGCAAGATTGTTTCATGGTTGAAGTGGTTGCAAATTTTGGGTGCATGAAATGCGTATTGATTTTCCCAATTGTTGCACATTTTCCTATCATGATAAATCAGTAAAAAAGCCAAGGCAATGTATCAAGTTGGAGTCCACTGCAGACATGGAGAGCTAACTAGATGGAGAAGTCCATGCCAGCGACATAAACACTTAACTAATAAGAAGTGGTACATGCAAATACATTAATCATTTACCCTTACAGTGGTCTAAGTCCTTTCGGAGCTTACATGAAATTGGGCCTTCAAGATACATGCCTCACCCTAAAATGCCACATTTCTTGGTAAAAATGAAACATCTAAAATAGGAGAAGGGAGGAGATGAGTTGATATGAATGGGCCATACAACGCTTCCCCTTTAAGATGAAAATCTCTGAAGCTCTAAGCTTAGTCATCTTAAGTTTGTTGCAACATGTCAATTGGGTGGAATCACATAAGGGCTACTTACCTATTGCATGGAGTAGTAATGGCCTTGTGGAGTGGACCATCAAACAAAGGTCTCCGTGTAAGGTTTAGTTCCAAATTATTTTCCTTATTTGGGCTTATATGACTATTTTTTTAGTTCCAAATTATTTTCTTTATTTGGGCTTATATGACTATTTTTTGCACAGACAATGGTAGGCTGAAATGTTGCAGTTCCTAAGTAAATTGAAAAGGGTGTATTTTGTGCTAACCATATAATACAGATCTCTGTCCTTAGATGTGATTTGGAAGCAGGGAAGAAAATGTTAGCAAAGATGGAAGCAGTTTTTATCAAGCACTATATGGTTGATCATGTATGATGGCCTGAAGATTCAATTAACATTTTGTGTTCCTAAATGTAAACTCAACGTAGCCAAGATATCAAACACCAAACAATTTTTAAAAAATATTATTTAGTAACTCAACCCACCGAAACTCCTCAACATATATTGATGCAAGTTCCACGTCTGCAGCAGGTCGGACCCCCGTACAAACCTGGAGACATGCACAGAAATTCAATGAGTGTGCCATAAATACGAGTGCACTCAAATATCAAAAAATTCTCAGGTGGAAACCAAATCAGACCAACAGCACAGACATTTAACATAACAGAAGTAGAAACATGAGAGCAAAACAATGTACCATCGTCAGCAAAGAAGGAAAAAAATAAGAGCCATCTACTACATCTTTCTGCTAATAAAATTATTTACGTAAAAAGTCACACATCTGACAAACACAAAAAGAACTCTGTGCTTGTGCAGAGATATGAAATACAGCAACCACCATCTCAATGGGTACGACTAAAACAGAGGCATTGCCACCAACTTAACATAATGTGTTTAGCTAGCTGATTGTCACCTGGTAATGAAAAACAAAAATGTTGCATTAGAAAACAATATAGCTACAGCTCATTTATAGTTTTTGTTGAATGTACTTATATTTACCCAGGGCATTTCAGAAAATTCCCACCCACATCCGCATCACTATGGTGATGAGCTAGATGCCAATGTATAATTAATTCACTTCTCAAAGACTGTTATATCAGTTATGAGAAGTAGAACCACAAATGTGCGCATATATTCAATGAAAAGTTTTAGCATATATAAAGCAATATTACTCTACAGATTCTTCATATCCTGTGGTGCTTATGGATGCAACTGCTATGGTTCTATCTTTATCTTGCAAGACAGTATCTTAAACTTGTACTACATCTGCATCAGAATTTACATTCAAGTAGATTGACACAGTATCTCATATAGAATTTATTAGCCAAAAATTGGTACTATTGCCATTGAAAAAATAGTGTGAATCTCTTAAAAAATGATAATATGATATCACATTCCCCTCCTAACTCCAAAAAATGGAAAACATGAATTTCTTAACAAAAAGTCGGTGCTATTGCCATTAAAATAACTATGTGAACCTCTTCAAAATTGATAATATGATACCATATTCCCCTCCCAACTCAAAAAAATGGAAAACATGGATTGCATATTCACCAAGAGTTGGACAGGGACGTAAAAAATGAGGTAATTAATGAATGAAATAGAAGTATGACCAAGCATCCACAAAGATCGATAAAGACCTCAGAAGCGAGTTGAACCCCCAAGGGTATTCCCAAAGTAAGGTAATCTACAAAAAAATAGAAGAGACCAAGGCCATGAGATTTTAATGGTAACCATTTAGAACACAAGCCACACAGAAAATTTGAGAAATTTTGTCGAGTATAAAGCCAAAAAGAAGAATTCATAGAATTTCTAGAAAGATAGAACTACTGAAGAAAAAAATGTCGATTGACCCCCGTCATTCTCAGAGGATAATAAAGAAACAAAATAAAAGGGATAAAGAAGAAATAAATTATATTACTGTTCACAGGACCACAAGTGACCAGATTAGGACAATGGGAGTCAACAAGTACATCCAGATATAATAACATGGGGAAGCCCATTTTAAAAACAGCTCTAGAATCAGACTACACACTAGGAACTAACTAAATTTTTTAAAAAATGTCTACCAGGGATGAATCATGAACCTTCAAAGGTACCCCTGCACTTGCTTAGAGACAAATTAACTTGAATTACAAATAGTACAAATATCAGAAATGTTATAAAAATTACAACTAGCAATGCAAAAGAAACTATCATGCCACATTTATCAATCAAGAAGAGAGAGTAAAAGAGGACCTCCATTGGTGTTGTACCACATCTGCATTAGAATCAGAGTGTGGAATAGAAGGACTGTCGCTTTCATCAATTGCCATGAAGCAGCCAATACAAGACTTCGAAATGTTAATAGGTGAGTGGTCTGGGCTAAGCAATCCTAACTGGGAAATCTTGGGAGAAAGTACGACCCGTCTCTCAAAAACCCTCCTAGCATCCAAGCCTAATGATCCCCATGCAGCACATAGAAAACTGGTAATATGTGTCTGCCTAGGCTACCTACACTATGGGCGAGGCAGGGAGATTGGCTTTCTAGGCCAAAGAACAAAGGATCCACTATTTATATCATGCAAATGGGAGGAAGGATTCTCCCTAGTCCTTGCTCAGGGATGGAAACATGATTTACTGATCTATCAACACCCGTGTGAGTAATTGTAGCATTCAGGGGATGCTTAGCACCAATAAATATATTAGAAGGAAAGCCAGTAATCAATCTAGTATCCCTAGGGAACTCCTGTAGTGTTTGCGCCTAAGAGTGATAGCTTCTTAGAGGTATAAATTCAAACATCTTTGGTCCTCCAAACAATCTATAAAGTAAACTATACCTCCCTCTAATATCGTAGTATATATGACATCTAAAAATAAAGTGTTCCTCAATTTCCATCTTCTAGAGAGAACAAAGGTGACAAAAATCCTATTGTAACTAGGAATATGGTGGTCTTTCTCAATCCGTTATTGGTGAGACCATACCCTCGGCTATCCAATAGGGATCCTAAAGCCGTGAGTCCAATGCCTCTTCATATACTTGGGATGGACAATGATACCATCAACAATATACAAGAAATGTTAAACAAAAAAGGGAGAGGCTGGAGAGGGAAACCCAAGTCGCCTGCATGTATTATCAATAGATGTCCTCTCTAACTATTCTTTAAATTGCTCTCTTCCTAGGTAGGAGGCAAGAAGGGGCATCCAAAGAGTATTGAAAGTGAGGAAGCTTACCAATAAAGATGTCAATGGATCAGAGAAGCAAACAAGTCTGTCAATACCAACATTGGTGTCATCAAGGAGAACCCAACAAAGAAACCCACTAGGATGAGCAAAGTGATAGATATGGATCTCTCTTGCCCTGATGCATAATCACATATGGATTCAAAGCTATGAAGATCTAATGTGATCCTAAAAATGCTCTCAACGTGAAGAGGCATGGCTGCAAACTCAGCCTATACAATGCTCAAAGGGACAAACCATTTACAATAGATTATACCTTGGAGCAAAAGTTGGGAACACAAATCTGCTCCCAATCCACATGCCATAAGTTGGGAACCCAAATCTCATAACCATATGGAACAAATGACTTAATGATATTGTTAAATACACACCTTTGTACAAATATCCTAGAAATGCACCTAGAAGCACCAACATTGCAAGACAAAAAGAGAAGCATATCCCTTACAAAGTTGTGACCAAGAAGCAAGTCAAAGATTAAGAGAGGGACAGGTGAATTGTACTCCCAAATATTTCTAAGATGTTGTGAATTCAACATGCTTACCCTTGTAAAAGTATTGGAATTTAGACAGAGAGCAAACTTGGATGTGTTAAAGACCAAAACCTTAGACTTACTAAGGTTAACCACTAACAAATAGTTTTCACAAAATTGAGCAAAAGCATCTGGATATCTTTGCAACCATGCAAGACAATGATCTAGGAGGGCCACAACATCAACAAAGAGCTATATGGTGATCAATACATGATGTAGAATGCAACCATCATTCGCAAAAGTGTGTTGTCTTATGAAGTTCTCAAGCTCGCCAATATAGATCCCAAAGAGAGTTTCTACGAGAGAGCATCCTTGCTTAACTCTAATACTACTCTTGGCCCACTCTAATAGTCCCTGAGCAGTTAAGAGCCGACCAACAACCCTCTCATAAAGTCCACTCTAATACTGCTCTTATACCACTGTAATGTCCCCAAATGGGACGATTCAACCAAAAAAGGGGTTTCCCCTAAAATCCACACTTTTTGAATTCTGAAAATTAACTCCAATTCGCCTTCAAATAAATGACAAATAAATACCTTGTGAATTTGGCCACCATTCGCTCTTGCCGCAAAAAAAAAAGAGCTTGAAATGAATGTTTCAATCCTCCAAACCCTAGCACCACACTAGCTAAATTGATGTCCTTCTTTCTCACTCTAATCCTTGTTCAAGATTTCACAAATTGTAGACAAAATCATGCAAAAATCACAGCGGTCATATCATCTATGAATCATCCACGAATCCCCTTGCAAATCTGCCTTCAACAAATATTATTTTTTACAAACAGCTGAAAACTTCAAAAATTCCTAACCCCTTTAATACTTGGAATTATGATGCAAATAAGAGCTCAAACAAATCATAAAAATAATGACTATCAAATAAAAATAATTTCAAAAATTTCCTTCCATGGGAAGGTCGCCGAAACTTGCTCCAAAATTTTGAAAACTTTAGTTTTCAGAATTTACCTCTTCAAACATCAAGCCCTCAATCCCAAACAAGTCGCCACACTTGGAAAAATTAATGCAAATAATAATCAAATTTATCAACCATCAAATGGGCTTCAAATAGTCCACCAAACCCTCACAATAGCCTCTCAAAGCAAATCGCCCCACTCTAAGGCAAGTAACAAAACCTCTTTTAGCAAAGGTGGCGTCAAAAGACACATTTTGTAAAGCAATCAACTCCAAATATGCGAACACTTATTGGACATGCATCCCACTAGCTTCTTCAAACATGAAAAAATAATTATCAGATTCAACATGTCTTCAATTGTGATCTTCACCTTGTATTTGTACCTTCCAAAGGGGGGAACGACCTTGGGGAAGTAAAATACCTCATAACCCTCTCTTGCCAACTTTTAGAATATTTTTTCGATTTCTTTGCTTTAGCTCCCAAGCTGACATTCTTTTTAATTTCACTTTAAGTATTTTTTAATTAATTAAATAACTTGCCTTAATAAATTAATAATTAAAATTATTTTTTGGTAAATTAAATAATTACTTTATATTAAATCCTTGCTTAAATAATTAATTAAATTGCTCTAATAATTAAAGTGATAAAAGTCACTTTTCAAGCAATTTATTAATTATAAAACCCCTTAGAATAATCATTAAAATTATCTTAATTTTTCAAATGGTTAAAACCACATTTCCAGTAATTCAAATAATTATCCAGGATAGTTCTATTTTAATAATTAATTAAATTGTCTTCTATTTTCAAATGACTAAAATCACTATTCAAGCAATTTTATTAATTACTAAAATTATATAAAAAGCGGACATTACATATTGATCCCTTTGTGCCTCGATATCTAAAGGAAAATTTCAGTAATTGATACATGATGTTTTTGTACCATAATGTATGCTCCCCTCCAAGTAATTTGTACTATTATTTTCAATGTTGCAAGAAACAAAACGTAGATAGGCCATTTTGCATTAAAACATAAAGAAATGGGGACCCAACCACAACACATTTTCTGACAAGTTATTTTCATCTTATTTTGCTGCAACACATCATGTAACGAAGCCATTTCGGCATCATTACAGAACGTCACGGCCTTTGCAACCATGCAAAAACGTGGTGTTGCAAAATAGATTTTATTTTTATATATAAAGTCAAATAATTTAGCATCTTCGATGTGTGTTGCTAATTGTTTAATGATATAAGGGGTACAAATGATTTGACACGTAGTAGGGATCAACCACTCCCGCACCTTTTTATCACATGAAGGTTATTGCAAGAAGACAAAAAAATTATTAGTGAAACTCCTTTTCCCCACGTCAAAATCCTGATCTCCACTCTTTTCATTTGCAAGCTCCTACTTTGCTCATTTTGTTTACTTGTGCTCATTAGTGTTATCAATGCTCAATCACAAAACAAACCTTGGCGAATTTCTTTATAAAAAAAAAACAATAAAGTAGAGAAAGAACAGGTAGAGCTCTACTAAGTTTTTTTCTTTTTTTCTTTTTTTTTTGTTTTTTGCAAGGAAAATGAGGAAACTAATTATCATCTGATTATGGAGTGTGTATTTACCAAAAAGATTTGGCTAGAAATCAAAGTCATTACTGGATTGAGACATGTACGGCATGGGGACACAATTGAGGAGGGTTTAAAAAACTGGTGTGGTAATGTTGCTTGTAAAAATTATGGGGTTGTCCCTTTAATTGTGGCTTGGGGTATATGGTTGGCAAGGAACACTAGGATTTTTGAAGACAAAGTCATCCCTCCATTGCAATGTGATATCCAATGCAATGCGCAATCCAATGCCTGAACATTTCAGGATGCTACAAACATGTGGTGACTGCTAACGTTCCTATGCAGATTGTGGAAGAAGTAATTGATAGGTGGTGGGCCTGGTCTTTCTTTGACAGGACCTCCCAAGGAGACTATAATGTCCCCCTTTTTAGCTTAGCTTGCTTATGGACCCCTAGCTTAATTTGTTCCCACAAAGCTAAGGGAAAGAAAGAAAAGGAAGCATTGAAGGGGGTTATTCTATGAGCAAAAAAGTAAAAAGTACTTAAGTATTCTAATTTTCAATTGAGTTATGCAAAAAAGAGTTTTAAAAAAAGATATAGTTGCTTATGTTTCAAAAGACACATCCCTCCAACATGGGCACCACATTTGGGGGATGATCATAAAAAATAAGCAAGAATTCATTTGAAAAGGTATGTTGCATATTGATATTGAATCTTTGATCAAGTATGTCAAGCTTGATTACCACATATTGAGGACGAAAACCTTTAAGAGTGTTAAGGGTTTGGAGATGAAAACCTTCATTCCTACCACTTGGACAGCTCTATTCAAAGGATGTAGTTGAGCTTCAAAATTGCATGTTTACATGCAAGTGAATCTACATGGGTGTTTTTGGACACCATCTACATTGAGGAATATTGCAAACCCTATAGAAAGTTGGTTTTTGGAAAAATTGCAAGTCTTGGAGAGTGGCGACTTGCATTGAAAGCTTGTTTGTGAAGTTGAGAGCCATTTCCTTGGGTGGCGACTGGACTAGAGGGTTATGTGAGTTGATTTGAAGGGTTCGTTGAAGCCTAAAATATTGCATAATATTTTATATGATTTTTTAGCTTTAGCGACTTGAATTGAGGACTGCTTTTGAGGTCTTGGAGGGTTGATGCAAGCCAAATAAAATACCTATAATTTTTTGCACATTATTCCAGCTTGGGTGACTTGCCCTAGCAACATTTTGAAGGTCAATTGGTGATCCATTGATAAGTTTAACAATTTGATTTATTTCATATATCTTTCTGTAGTGGGGCGAATAAGTTTGAGGAAGAATTGAACATCTTTAGAGGGCTTTTAGACTCCGATTTGATAAGGTACATTTATATTATTATTTTTGATTTATTTAGTAATAAACCCCTTGGGTTTGAAGGATTTTTGGAGGGTTAAAGCAAGGGGTATTAATTCTGAAATTTTGCCATTAATTTATAAGTAGGGCGATTCACTTGAAAGAGGTGTGGCAAGGGTTTAGGATGCCTTGATTGGCCCTAAACAATTGAGCATTTATTATGGCAAATATCAGTGGAATTTATAATCTATTTCCAGCAGGTTTGGCAGAGTTACAAGTCTGATTTTCTGATTTATTTAATGTTATTTATTTCTGATTTTAGTGACTTGGTTTGGAGAGAATTTGATCATGTTTAAGGTCCTAACATTGGCCAATTTTTATATGATACACATGCTGGAATTTATCTGAATTTTATCTTCAATTGTGGAGGGTTTCGGAGTAGGATTCGGTGACAGAAAGAGGACATTAAAATCAGCTTGGAGGCGTTGAGGGTTTGGGAGTGGAAAACATACAAATTCAGCGTCTTTCTTCATACGATGTGAGCCATGATTGGCTAGCTTGACAAGATATTTTTCTATTAATTTGTTGAGTAATTGAAGGTACGATAATTTTAGTTTGGAGGCACAAATACAACACTAAGGTTTGTCGGTTTTTATTTTCAGAATTCAGATTTCACTTCAGATTTGTTTAGAGCTCTGTTGGAAAACCCTCTTTCGCATTGTTGTCCCAATTTGGGGACATTACAAAGACCCTCCAATGGGAGAGCTGGTGGCATTCTATATTTTTCTGATACACATGCTTTAAGATACAAAGCCGGCACTGGGCAAGGCACTAATAATTTCTTTAAACTGATGGCCCTAAAATTACTTCTCACATTGGCTCTAGATCGTGGATTAACACATCTTCAAGTTTTTGGAGATTCCATGCTTGTAATCAAATGGCTAAGGAATATGTTTTAAGAAACTCCACACTTCAGCCTCTTTATAATGAGGCTTGTGGTCTCCATATTAAATTTCTTTCTTTTACCTTATCTCATATATACCGAGAAAGGAATGATCTAGCTGATGGTCTGTCAAAGGAAGGTCTTGGACTGAATAGGGGTGAATCGATTATCATGGACAATCATGCAGGAATGCAATCCTCCATTACTCATACTACCTTCTTCTAAGATTCTTTCCTCTGCCGTTTGGCCTCGCAGGTGTGATTTTTTTGCTTGTTTTTGCCCTAATGCCTATTTTGGAGTGAGCCTTCTTCCATTTTGTGTGCTGGCAGATGGGATTCCCTTTGGTGGGCACATGAACGCTACAACATATGGATTTTCAGCCTATATTTCGATTTGCTATTTGTTTGTGGTCATTCCTTATGGCTACTTCTTGGTTCCTTGTGGCCCGTTGATGGGTGCTTTGTAGTTACGGTGTTTTTTGTTTATTTTCTCCTTTTTTCTGTGGAATTGGCTTGTGGTTGATTGTCCATTCTTTGTATCCCTGTTGAAATGGGTATAGGTTTTATTGAATGCTTTTAAGCATCTGTGATTTGTAATTTTGATCTTAATAGAATAAAATTACAATTTTTTTCCATGGAAAAAAAAAAAATCTTTTTTAGATCAACAATATTTCTGGGGAGGGTTTGATGTTTTTTTTAAGATTTCAATTTCCCCTATTTCAATTTATATTCATATATAAGAGACTTGTTTTCATGTAAGAACAATTTATTTCCAAATACTTGCCTTATACTTGGTAAATTTCAAAATAAAGAATATTGTTTCTTCTTTTTGTTCTAGAATCCACCATAGTCAGAAATTAGCCATTCAATTAATGATTTTGTCAATTCTAAATGAGTATCGTAATGAAATTTAATATATTTTCTACATTTTAAGTTTATTATAATTAAAATTTTGAGCATACATGTATGTCGAGAGACATATAGACCAGAATGTAAACAATAGTAGAATTTAATTTTGGGAGGCTTCTATTTTTAGACGGCGCTATTTTCACAACACTAACCTTGGCAAGCAGGTCCCGACTACATTGCAAAGAAATGAATAGTTATGTCAGCTAAAAGCATCTATTGTATGATGATGTTCTTCACATGCAACCTGATTGTTAAGTTTATATAATTGGAGAGAAAGGAATCGCATTTTTGGGGGAGAAGAATCTTCTTTGAATATCTCGCTAAATTAAGGGCAACTTCTTAAGGGACACTTATTTTTTTTTTTTTCAATTCTGTTAAACAGAATTAGCCCGCAGGCTTTCACTCCTCTTTACTTTATATATTTCGAATTCAATTTCTTGAATGTTTAGTAAAGTTGCTTTTCTAGGTTTATTCTAAACTTGTCTGGAAGATTTCTTTCTAATTGTCAATGTCCAGATTCAGAATGAATGTCCAGATTCAGAGTGAATGTCCATGTAACGTAATTTGAAAGGTTTATATGCCTCGAGCCTTTCCCCTGTCCACACACTCATTGCTTCATGGTAACTGTTTGGAGTTACCATGTAAGTGGTTAAGTGAAGCTTTATGGTACATTTTTTTTTTCTTTTAGCTACTGAATGACTTTTCTTCCCAGGTTCAACATGCAAGAATTGCATCTTTTATATGCCTGTTATTCAAATCCTTAGCAAAAAGGGTGAGGGATCTAAAAACACTACCATGGTTTTACTTCCACTGCATAATATGACATCGCATACAAACACACAAGTATTAAAACATGACAACAGTCAATTTACCAAATTGAACATCACAATAACAAGTTGGATAGAATATCTATGGATAGAAATTTTTATTGCAATTATTATTAGCAATTTTCAATTATAATTATTACAGTCAAATGTTAAACAATGATCATGATCAACCACAATCTGAATTTTAATCGCAATTTATCACTTTCAATAGTTTAACTAAAATTATATATAATTAATTTTTAACCACAATTAACAGTAGTTATTAATGGTTCAATTAATCAAACAAGCATACCTTTTAGTATAGATATTAAGATATGAATGTCTTTTTGTATTTCATGCATCGTCTGGACCCAACACCACAAACCTTATCAACCTTGAGATATTGTTGCTGTCCAATTTGCATCTAAACTAAAATAAGTAAATATACAAACTAAATAAATAGCTTACTTGTTTAACATGGTTGACAGTTGCAACTTGAGCTGTTCGAGGATCCAAATAATGAGTTCCATCAAGCTCACTAAATTCTGTCACAATCACCTGGAAGCATGGTTCATAATTATAATTGATTGACAGCATGTTTCTCAAATAGCATGCTTGGTAAATGTAGGCATGCATGTTACTACAGTAGTATGAAATTAAGTTAGGCATACGATTTCATGCTCTTAAGAGGACAACAAAAATTCTAAAAGAAAATAGCATGCATGTAAGATAGAACAAGAAAAAAATACCCAAAAGGTAGGAAGATTATAGGATGAAACATTACAAAGATTCGTGACAAGACAAAAACTATTCTATCAAATGTGCAAAAATGGCATAAAGAAAGGAAAAATAAACTTTTATATATATCATTCTATGATGAATTTGGAATGAAAAGATGATTGAAACAAAATCTGGTTATAGTCAAAGGGGCTTAAGTGTTACATCCAGGGAATCACTAGACAACTAGAGAAACCAAAGAGATTTTCAAGAATATTTTATACGTCACAATGACATGGAGTTAACACCATCAAAAAAAAAAACTGAAAGCTTTCCACTGATACATGACAAGTTCATGTTCAAAATGATTAACTATATGGGCCCAATGAACAACCATGCGAAGCAAAGTCATGTAAACAAAAGGCAAAAGAAACATCTCTTGAGTATTGATTTCCTTCGATTGACTTGGTGTTCACCCTTTTTGGAAACTAAGCACGGGAAAATGCTTCCTTACATTTGGTTTTAGCACAACACTGGAAATTATAGTTCTATGTTTTCAAAGACCTACTTGTTTTAGGGCTCTAAGAGAATCACTCAAGGTAAGGATCTCATAGTATTTCAATGTGCATCTCTCATTGCCATTAAGAAGAGTTGGAGATTAACACGGTGTTAGAAAATGAATGTTGAAAGAATGAATGAAGAGAAAATGGAAGGGATACGACACACTTACACACTTGTGTGTCTATCCTTTTATTAAGCAGAAAGTGGTTACATTTAGTTGGGAAGGTTTGATAACTGCGTATTAATTAAGCATTAACTAAAGAGTGAATAACTTTAACACCCTCCCTTAATAACTAAAATGGAGACTACTCCACGTTTTTCCCGAAATTTTACAATCATAATGGGACCAAAGAGTTTAGTCATTACATTTACAGACTATTGTAAAGATATCAACAGCAATCTGCAGTCCTCTGACATTTTGTTGTTGTTAGTGTAGGAACTTCGATGTAGACAAAAACCGAAAAAGATAGCCAACAGCAAAACAAAGATCCAGCCGTGTGGACATAAGATGTATCAAGTTGTCCACAAATTCTTTGTTGGGAGATTCATTGACAGGTGATGAATCATCATTGATTGATAACTTCAGCCTGACCTCCATAGTTTTGAATCCAGAATTGTGGAGATGCTGCTCAAACAAAGTATACCAGGCTCGTGGACCCTACTTAAGTCCGTACAAAGACTTAATCATCCTACAAACCAAATGATCACTACCAAGTACCCAAAAACCTTCAAACAACACCATGCAAACCTTCTCGTCCATATCTCCTGAGAGAAGTAATAGAAATGCAACCATCTTGCACACCTACCCATGCAGCTGACTGAGGTTGAGGAATGTTGTCTGAAATTTTCACACACAATTCAATTAATCTTATTCAACTACGAAGAAGTAAATTTGTAGGTTTGTAAACTCCTACCAAAGAGGAGTCAAACCTTATCACTCCAAACTAACACAATCCCTACAAACGCTCACTCAAACCTATATTTAAGTGAGTAACAACTCACATACAATGTACTCACACTAATATTACTTATTTAATCTATACCTATATAGTACTAAACTATAGAGCATCCAACATTCTCCCCCGCCCCCCCCCCCCGCCTTAGTATCAACATTTGGAGAAAATACCACTCAAGAATTAAAATGACAAAGGAATTGACACACTCTAATGCTCGGGAACAACATCAACCAATCCATAGTAAAGAACACATCAACCATAGACGAGGACCCATCAACCTATCCATCAACCCGATCTGTGGATGAGAACTCATCGATCAAACCAACAAAAGTAGTGGCAATGGCCTCACTATAAACCTTGTCAGGAACACATTGTGCTATAGTAATTGTGATATGGACCTCCTCTGCTTTACTTTCACAATAGGGGGTTATATTGATACTGATTACAAAATAAAATATACGTATTGAGAACTAGGTCTTTATGTCGTGTTTGCAAGCTTTGTTCATAATCACTGCTAATTAATTATGAATAGCGTAGATGACCACCAATGTCACTGGAAATCACCCTCTTTTTTAGTCGATTTGGTAATGTTTGGTTTTGCCACTAATGCATTGTGCAACCCCTTCGTTAGCGGCAAACTTGAGGCCGCTAATGGAACCTCATTCCTTCGTTGCCTTCGACCTCCAACGAGTTCAATCTGCTAGGTCAAATGGTCTTCCAATGGATGTCATTCATTGGATAGATCCCCCCATAAAGTGGACAAACTTATTAAATTAGATGTCAAGTTCGCTTGATATTGTGTCCATTAAAAGGAGAATATGTTTGACATTTGACGACATAAATATGATTTGTTTGGTCTTTAGGCTAATGACCACTAACACTTAAAAAAAGAACTATTAACTTAAAAAGATGTTCTGATTTAAACAACAAATTATAAACTTATATGTTATGCCTATGGACCTAATGATACTTAATCACCACTCAATCAATTAAATAAAACTTTTAGACTCAAATAAAACTCACTGTATAGTCTATAACTATATTAAAGAAGAAACTAACAAACAAGAAACAATAAAAGCTAAAAAGAAAACTAAATAGCCAAGCATATTTGATGACCTTTTGTCATATGGTAAGACAGATTTCACATGAGGTCAAATTCATGGCAGAGATTTTAAGATGCAGGTAGAAATTGTTGTGGTTGCATGCAAGAATGTGGAATCTAGATAGCTAAAAAAAGGACTTCACATGGAACGCATGATGGATCAGATTCGAGAGGCGATGGAGCAAGCACGATGTGTGAGATGTCCGGCATAGATCTAATGCGAATGAACATATACGTAAGTGCAAAGGCTTTTGAAAATCGAAGAACCAAATCACTATTTGCCGTTAGGATTTTGGCAAAGGCATACACGAGTAGGTGTTGAGATACACAAGAGACGATGTAGACAAAAATAACGATGCACAAGTTTGCTATAGATGCAAAATCCAATAGCAAAACCTTGCATGACCAACAGAGGTGTTGAAAGATCTAATAGGTGCACAACAATGCCACAGGCCTTCATACGGATCTAACAAACAAAAAAACAGAATAGTCTTGCACAGTGGTCTAATATCTTCTACAACAAAAATGCACGCTCCTATAGTGGCATTCAAGGATTTACACTGCACAAAACCTTAAACTATGTTAAATTCCTTAGCAGTCTTTGATTCTTAAGATGCCCACATGATGACTACAACATTGAACAACAAGCTAATACAATACTTAACTCTCACAAATTTACACTACACGAGATTACAATCATATGAGAGGATGCCTACATGGGTGCAAATTTGACAAAGTAGACTTGTACACACACGATGTCCGAGATGTGGCCGAGTAAATGTGTACGAGAAAAGACATTTTCAATGCACGATACTACAGGTTCTTCAACCTTTGAAACCACGCCTTAAACTTTTTGAATCTAAATCTAAGCACACCAAAGCAACCTACAAAATAATTCTCTCTCATAAAACTCTTTATATGAGAACTCATTAATTTGGGGCAATAGTGCAAATTATGGTGCTGCCCCTTTCCCATTTTATTCATTTGTAACACGCACAAAACCAACTCAACTCTGATACCAAACGAAATTTTGGTACACACAATACTCGATCAATCTTATTCCACTACGAATAAGTACATTTATAGGTTTGAAAACTCCTACAAAAGAGGAGCCAAACCTATCACTCCAAACTCAAACAATCCCTACAAATGCTCACTAAAGCCTATGTTTAAGTAAGAACTCACATACAATGTACACAAACTAATATTATATATTTATTCTATACCTACGTAGTAATAGAATATCCAACAACAACCTCCTGCACTCCTTTATGATCAGAAATTTGGCCATGTATATCATCCAATTCAATCGGTAAGACAATCAACTGTTAAACATGAGTCATTTGCACCATCTTGAGTCTTGGAAAAGTGCTAACAGCATACGGTTGGCATAAAAAGTACTTTGAGTACATCTCTGAGTTCCTCTCGAAAAATTAGACAAGCTCAAATAAAACATGTCATTTTGAGTTCGTATGCAAAAGTTATGGCCTTCAGAAGTTAGTGGACTTTCTTGCAAGTCAATCTCCAACGTCGAACGATAGATCTCAGGAGCCAGCTGTAGATCTACTGAGCCACGCAAAGTTGAATGGTTGCAAACGTTTCTCCTTCCCTTGGGCGGTTCAGTTGAGCTTCTTGACGGGTTTTGTGGCTAGGGGAGCATAAATAAAGGTCTTGGCAAGGCAGTACTCAAGGATAAAATATCAAAGGATCATAAAACAATAAATCCATAGAGATTCATCCAAGGAGGACTACACAGTGGAGATAGCTAAGTTCAGTAGTTGAAGCCTACATGGTTGAAATAGTTGAGTTCATTAGTTGAAGACTACATGGCTGAAAAAGCCAAGTTTAATAGTTGATGGCTTACACAAGTAAGATAGTTGATTCAGTAGTTTTTCTTGCTTGAGAGGCAAGTCTTCCACTGAATATTACAGAGATCATTACGAGTATGGAAGCCAATAAGTTGATTTTTTTTCCTTATATACCCAAAAAGCATGGCTTCACTCCTGTTGGAGTTTTTTCACATTAAGTTTCTTCAAGGTAAGTTTTGTGTTATCTCTCTTTGTTGTTGATGTGTTTGTTTCCTTTACTTGCATGTTTACATTCCTTGCAACTAGGCTAACACAACAAACATTTAAGAGAGCTCAAGACTTGCTCATAAAGGTTAAAAACCTTCACCTAAGTATTGCACGTCTATGCAATCATTTTAATTGCAATCATGTATAGAGTAGTAGCATGTTAAGAGTGTGAACGAATATATTCAATGGATGTAGCATGTGGAGATTGCATGTGAAGATTTGCATACTCTTTTGTATGTTGTAGATGTTAGTCATAAGGGTTGGAATAAATCTTAAAACAATGTTTTGGGTGTTTTTCTCTGGCATAGAACGTGAGAGAAACACCTTGACTTGAAAAGGGTCTGTGTTGGTAAAACTTAAGTGGAATATCTACCTACTTTACAAATCACTTTATAGTGGCTATTCCCTTTACAACTAATGCATGTAAGTTAAATGGAGCAAAGTCAACAAGTCTACGAGGAATTTCATCCTTCAGCACATCATGTATGGTGAAGTCTCCCTCCACACATGCATTTACATTGACTGTGGTAGAGTCAACAAGCCTATACAGCCACCTTGCCCAACTCCCAAGGCAATTACTCTGCTCTTTTTGACATCAGACATGATACTCTTCTTCCCAAAAAAATTTACAGCAATGTTGGGACTTTCTATTAATTCAAGTATTCAATAAGTACTCCAATTTTGACTTATATTCAGTTATACCATTGGCTTTCCAATGTTATTTCCAGTTTAAGAAATATGTTGTTGGATCTTTGGTTGGGTTTGGCGCCAAACCTAGCAGGTTTTGGAGGTCAAAGATAATTTTGAATCCATTTTCTTTATTTTTAGTGGCCTTGCATTTAACTCTATGGTTCTTCTCTTTTGTAGACAATTAATCACTCCTAATTAATGTTGTTTCTTACTGTGGCAAGTGTAGACCATCAATCCTGGATCCTTAATTACTCCTAGTGAATGTTGTTCATGGAGGGCCCAAGAGGCACTGGGTGGATAACACCCGAAATGAGAATCTTGATGTGTTATATGTGTATGCCAAAGCTATATGAAATAATATGCAAAGAATCAAGAGAGAGAGATAATAGAATTGGAAAAAAAAGTTTTATTTAATATGTGTATTTTGTACATGGTTGTATGGTTGTCTATCTTCTACTCTGATTGCTAACTAAAGCTACAAATATGTACACATATTTACAAAGTCGTGAAGGCATGAAGAACCATTATGGAAGTTGAACCTTTATGGCCTTCCATGTGTGACTTTCCATCTTCCAACAGTTGTGTGACTTGACTGACAAGTGCATGGTATCCTGACAAATGCTCTAAGAAGAACATCTACCTACTTCCTAGGCTCGGCAACCTTCTCAATCAAATTCAAGTACCTAAGTACTTACCAAAGACACTAGGAAGAACATCTACCTACTTCCTAGGCTCAACAACCTTCTCAATCAATTTCAAGTACCTAAGTACTTCACCAATGCACCTGCCACATTAATGTCTATCATCAACGAAGTTTTCATGATCCATTTGAAAATGCATGGTCGTCTATTTGGACAAAATCTTCTTTGTTAACAACTCCTCCAAGCCAAGATGAAGTCGTCCTTCATTGGGGCAAACTTTTGTCAAGTGATCGGACTTCCTCATTGATGAGTATGGGGCGCATGCAAATCCAGTTAAAGTCAAGGTCCTTCATAAGTGGCTTACTTCCTTCAGCATTTTATGTTTGAAAAGTTATGTGGGAGCTATAGGAAGTTTATTTGTAACTACTCACATGTTACCCACCCCCTTCATCAACATTACAAAACTCTTACTTGAAGTCCACAAGTTGCATGAGCATTTAGTTGTTTGAAAGATGTTATTTGCATTGCTCCTATGCTTGCTCTCCCTTACCTACAACATCTATTTTAGCTTGACCAATGCTTCTCAATATGCCATAGGCATGGTTCTTAAGTAGGAAGTACTTTCAATGGCATAACATTTAGAGTCCTTGTCACAGGTCAAGGTCAACCATAGCACATATACTACAAAAATCTATGCTGAAGTCCAAGCACTCAAGCAATGGTGTGATTATCCTTTCAATAAGGAGGTCATTCTCCACACAAATCACCAACCTTGAACTCTCAATCCAAGATTCAAGACCATCGTCATTTGAAGTGGGCAACATATATTCAGCATCGTCATTTGGTGATCAAGTACATTCTCTCATTTTGTGATCAAGAAAGTGGTTTGTCTTCTTAGTCGCCCTCCTTCTCGAATGTTTAGCATCATGTACGTTCAATAGGCATCTTATGATGAATGGAAAGATCTCTACTTTGTAGATCCTTACTTTTTGGTCTGATCATTGATGCTTTCTAGCAGCCCGCGATGATGATCAAACACCTTTCCTTGACTATAAGTTAAGATATGCACTGTTGTACAAGCCCACTCAACCTTGCATTTCCATCAGCCCCTCTCACTAGCTTTTAATAAGGAAGCTCATTCATCCTCATATGATAAGAATTTTGGCATGCAGAAGACGTCATAAATTTTGCAGCGCTACTTTATTGGCCCTCTATGCAAAAGCAAGTGGAGGATTTTATCTATTGGCACTCACTTTGTAACCAATCTAAGCCATTCAATTGAAAGCTTGAATTTAATCAATCATTGTTGGAACCTTCAAGCACATTGCAATCCATTTCCATGTATTTAGTGGCCTGCCCCAACCTAGCACCAACATAACTACATCTTTGTTGTGTAGTGTCAATAATCCAAAATAAAATAAATTATATGCCTTGCACCAAGACAATTGATGCTCCACAAGCTGCTTCCTTGTTCTTCAAACATGTTTAGAGAACTTTCATGATATCACTTATTATTTCCAATCATGATTCTCACTTCTTGAGTCACTTTTGGAAACCAATGTGGAAGCTTCTTGGCCGTCAATTGCGCTTTTCCACTTATTTTCATCCAAAAATTGATGGCCGGACTGTGGCTGTCAAGCACACCTTAGTCCATGCCCTCCGCATCTATAGTTTCCAAAACAAGAAATAAGACAACTATTTGGCTATCCTTCGACATAGTTACAACCAAACTACTCACATCCATGCATGGCACTCTTTTTTAAGTTTGTTATGGCTTCCAATCATTGGCACCTTATGAGATTTCAGTCGCTCTACCAATTAGGTAAGAGGCTAGAGGGTGAAAAGCTCAACGTGGTGGTTTATAGTCACTGTGACTCCCCCCTACTAGCATCGCCTATGGCTTCGCGGTCGTGCCTTGTGGACTTTCTCTTGCCTGTGGTTGTTATATTGTGATGCTTTGCAATTTTTTCACTACTATTGTTTACCAACAAAGTAGCAAATCCCGCATAAGTTGAGGATTTCATTCCACTATAATATTCTCTATCTTTGGGCTTCATCCCACCAAGCAAAGAAGCCAAACAAAGATTCTTTCTTTGTACAAAATTTACCCCAGCTTCACACCAAAATTCTAGATATCTTTCAACATAGTCGTGCCAAATTCAAGGCATTTCATGACCACCATTGCATACCTTATTCTTTCAATATTGGTGACCTTATTTGGCTTCACTCGAATAAACAAAGGTTTCACAACCAACAATATCTTAGCTAATCTATGGATTCCAGTGCATTTCCCTTTGATATCTTAGCTCAACTTGGCATCCACGATTTTGTCAATGTGGGCCAGCTCAAGCTATGCAAGCCACCTCACTTGAACGAGAAAGTTTCCATCACTCATCCAAAACATCCAATCTTATAGTTTCTGCAACATTGGTTGATGATAGCTTGCTCGAAGTTTTGACAAGCACCAATCATGAGAAGCAAACCACCATTTACTTGGTTGGCAGCAAAATCACCTTTCCAACACAGGCAAAGTGGTTCCCCGATTCAGCTTTTGCAGAGAAGCTTCACCATCTAATGTAGAAGTCGGGGACAACTACTACCAAGCAGTGAGGAAATGATGAGAATATCTTATAATCCATTCGTCCTTGTAAATATCTCCACCTTGTATATTTGGCCTAATAAACTAGAGAATCTTAGTTGCAATACAGTTCACTAAATGATTATAAGTTAGACCAATTGAGGTGTTTGTGTGCTAAGTTCCAGGGCAGGTTGAACTCACTTATCATTAACATTGTAAAACTCAGTTAGACTGAGATGAGATGTCTATGCAGATGTACAGTTCACTAACTGCGCATAAGTTAGACTAATTGAGGTGCCTGCATGCTCAATTCAAGGGCAGCTTGCATCCACTTAACCTCATCATTATAAATCTATTTGTTCCACATTGATGAAGAGTGTACACGAACAGTTTTGACAGCTATCACTTGTATCCTCAGCCTTCCATTTTAGGTTCTGCTGTCATTCACTTTCTGTAGTTTGTGAGATTATATCAAGTTGTAAATAGGCCCTTAGGCCTTAGTACTCATTATGTTTTAAGGAAAAATAGTTCTTGTGCACAAGCCTGATGCCTGCCCATGGCCACGTGCAGTGCACATGCTGCTCTTGGATTAGGTTTGAGTTGGCACCCATACCTCCTGTGTACTGTTCATATCCATTTTTGGAAAATATAGAAATTCTGTTTCTTTGCAGTTTTAGAAGTCAGTATTGTTTGGATTTTTATAATTTCTGATTTCAGAAACAGGATTTTATAGCACTTTCTAGTAGTTTATTTTTCAAAACTTTCAACTGTTTCAGCTTTTCTAGCGGCTACACTTCAGATATTGAGCAAATGAGGCTTTTAGTTCAGAAATCAGTTTTTCATCTGTGAACATGTGTGGCATAGTAGACATAACCGGTGACTACTCACCGGTTACTGGGTACTGCCGAAAAAACCTGCAATGATTACTCGCTGCTCAAACCCGCCATTTTTTAACCACAGGTTTTTTACCTGCAGGCGAGTACTCGCGAGTACTCGCCTGCAAGCCTGTAAGCATTTTACAGACTCATCTGATACATTTTGCAACTATAATATCTATAAAATTTATGTTTTTTTGATAAATTTAAGTATTTTTTTCCTTTGTCGGTTATTCCCAGTTATTCGACCCCACCCATTGGTTAATCTCCAGTTTTTAAAAAAAAAAAAACCCACGAGTACTCGCCGGTTACAGTTATGTATACTATGACATGCAGAATGCTGAGCAATAGAAGCACCAGAAAATACAAGAAAGATTTACAATAAGCACTCAATCTTTCCATTAACAAACCATGAAATAAATATATTTTTTAGTGAGTCTTGATCTTATTCACCACACTTTCACCTATTTAACTTCTCCTTTCACGGTTTTGAGCAAAAACAAAGAAATATTAAAACATAAACAGATATAAAAGCAAAAATACAAAATAAAAATAGTTAAATGCTATATTTTAATTTCCTTTTAGAGTTTTAAGGATTTGTGGGGAGCGGTCAAATAAGCCATATAATCAATACCAGAACAGATATGCCTGAATATGGCTGGCATATGCAGGCCATATCCAAGTTGTCGATGGGCCATATTATACCTGGATATATGTTGTTAACTTGGGAAATAAACAAATATTTCGCACTGTGTCAAGGACATTAGACAAAATTCATCACATTTTCTCCAAGTAGTCACAATCATGGTAAGACTCTATTTTCAATTTTAAAATATCATAATTATTTTCCTGAAAAATCAGCTGTAACTTAGTGGCCTTTATGTTGTGTTTTATACTTCTTCCCAATTAGTGTTTCTGGGATCCGTGCTTCTCAATGGTGGTTCCATATTTTGTCTACCTACTTATGTAAAAGATGAAGGTGAATAGAAATGCACTGCGCAACAACCAGTAACTATCAAATAAGTATTTAAATTGTAGAAGACCCAGCATCGAAATAGGGAATGGATATTTCGCAAACTTAATGGGAAAGCCTTTATCTTAGGAGTCCATTTTCAGAAGGAACAGCCTTGTTACTGCTTTTGGTGCCATAGACTGCTTGGTCTAATGAACTTTATTAAAATCTTTAATTCATTCAATACGTTTAAAATGATGGTAGATATGTAGTTTTATTAGGGTTTGCAACGAATAAATTAAAATACCTGACCGCTTCGATTAGGCATCTCCAGAGATATCATGTGGAACTTATTGTGGAGGGGAAAGGCTTCCGCTGTAGCCTTTGCGTACATTCTCTCATTCATCAACACCGATCTAATGTCTGCACCATAAAATCGATATCATTATTTTTATTATTTGATCAAGTGGAGTGAGTGAGTGTGCAGATGATACCTTTAGCAACGTATTGGATCTCTCCAGGAGGAGAATTGAGAAGGAACCATTTCACCATCTCCATCTTCTGCATTTCGGACACCTTCACCTCCTCCTCCTCATCCATTACACTTATTTTCTGCAACACACCCTTCCTTTTTCCTCTATCCGGCTTGCCCAACCAAAAGCATTCAAGCTTTCCGTTGACGAACCATGAATAAATACATTAACTTACCCGATTTTTCATCTTCCTATTGAAACATACACAATACTATTAAAACAGATACAGATAAACAAGAAAAACAAAACAGAAATAGTGAAACAAGATTTTTTTTCTCTCTTTCGTTTTAGGGTTTTAACTATTGTGGTGGAGGCGACAAGTAAGCCATAATCCATTGCCAGACCAATAATGCCTGAATCATGTGTTGGCCATCTCCGAGTTATACTTGGTTAGACCCGTGCTTCCCAAGCATGTATGGGCCATATTGCAACTCGATTTATGCTGGTAACGTGCGAAATAAACAAATATTTCTACACTTTTGTATCGCAGAAAGGAAAGGAAAGAAAAGTGATGTGTGGACCTAGAGTTTTATTTTTCAACGTAGTTTATCTGGTGTGAAACTATCTCATACTTTTTCATTTAATTGTCAAATACAACGCATATACACTCTAGACATCTAAAATTGATATTAAACATTTTGATAACATTAATTTTGATATATCTTAATGTTACATGTATATTTCACTCTAGTGTATATATTTGATTTTATTTATTTGTCTATCTTATATTCTTTTGGTCATCTTATTTGTTAAATACTTATATTCAATATTGATTTAATTTGTATAACAATATTCTAAATTTTTAAATATATTTTCTTTATATCTCAAATTATTGACTTTCTCTAAAGATATATTGGTAACCATCACATAATATCGGTTATCATATAGTTATCAAATTAGGAAGTCTTCATTAGTTTGGGTTAGACACATTTTATGGGTAGATCATAACAGCAAATAACAAAATTATATATAAATAAAGGTTAATTTTAAGGTTATACTCGATAACTTGGTAATTACTGATTGCTACTTGAGAAAACCATTTGCACTCTCTCAACATATTATCATAAAGACATAAATATTTGAAAATCTTTCAAATGAGTAGTGCTAAAGCCAAGTCTAAATATAAACGAAATTCAAAGTTGCATGGTGCCAACCATCAAAATTCGAACATTGCATTGTATTCTAGATTTATCACAATGTTGCACACACATGCATAAGTGGGAGAACTAACATATACAATGCTTAACTATTCAACAAAGAGTTGTTGGGGCTATCCAATACAGAATACTAACCCCTTTTTCAAAGACATCTTTTAGTTAAAAGTAAAATTAGGGCTTCGGATGAATGAGAAGAAAAATGGAGCTCAGTGCATAAGACCGAAAGATGGCACATACACAAGAAGCATTACAAGTACATGTGTAAGGGTCTTAAGAGTTACAGACCCGCACAATATACAAAAACATTATCGACAGAGCGAAGACAATAATGACTACTACAAGGGTTATAGTTTATCGATAACATCTGTGGAGGGGTTGAGCCATTATTTTCTGATTTGAGTAGTGACGAAGCATATACAGAGCATTTTCAAACTCAGTGATGACTATTGTGAGCAACAAAATATTGGGAAAGTTAGGTACATTTTATATCTCGTGTTTTGTGCATTTCAAATCATCTAAGTGTAATATTTATCTACCATTTCTAATTCAAATTTGTGTGTTATTATTGTATTTTACATAACGTGACTTAGTTATAGTTTTACACTATTTTAGAACACCCTAAACCAAAACAAGTAAAATATTTTGGTGAACCAAATCATTGAATTGAGTACAAAAAACCCTGGGTTTCCTCCTACATTAAGGTTTCAATTTTGTTAGGATTTCAAATTTATCCCCTGTTAGGGTTTAACTTTCATATCTGATGTATAATTTCCACTTATTTACATAATCAAAACCCTAACATAATTATAAATGAAAAACACTAATGATGTGAATATTTGTTCTTCGGATTTACATGATTGTGATGATCATTTTGATGACATAGATCACCATGAATGATTGATGCATTATTACATGTAGTTAGAGATAAAAAGAAAAGGTTTGTTAAGAAAACCACATATAAGGAAAAACAAGATGAACTTTTGAATAATAATAATCCACCTTTTAGAAGCATAAATATTACAATAGCCATCCAAATCACTATTATAATTGTTAGTGTTCATGTGTTTACACCTATGTCTACACAAGTGATGTCAACACCTAGTGTGGGGGTAATATAATTTATTCCTCAAAATTTGATGGAGATCTCTATGTAACATACTTTTGTGCCTCTTAGGCTTATAACGGGTGTGATACCACTTATTTATAATCAATTTAATATGCCTACCAGTCAAGTGCTTGTATAACAACTCTTACATCTTCAAGCCAAAATTTCACAACTAGAGCGGGTCATTTGACAAATTTTCAAGCATTATTACACAACCCTTTAGCCCCAAATATTTATAGTTATCCCATGCTTACAGGTTTTGTTGTACTTAAACTTACATTATTTGATGGTAAAGGTGATCCACAACAAAATCTTAGAGGCTTCCATATCACATGCTAAGACTATGCATCTAACAATAAGTTACTAACAAAGTTTTTTCCAAGGAGCATTAAGGATAATGTCTTGCAATGGTTTCACAACCTTCGTATTCAATAATAACATGCTTTTAATCTTTTGGCTAACTAAGTCTTAGCTCACTTCTATATCAATATTAGTGATAATGTCTCCTATGCTCAAATTGTAAAACGCAAGGACATAATAAGCCCATTAGTGACTATGTGTTTCATTATAAGACTATGCTTATAAAAATAACAAATCTTATGACTAACAATGAATTTCAAGACATACTCAAACAAATTTTGCATGCACCTATCCATGAGTCTATTATGTTCAAAAACTTTCAAACTTTTGATTGTGTCATATGGTTAAAGACTGCGAGGTTAAGTTAATTACTATGAACAAGATAAAGTAAGGGACCAAGCCTCCCACCTTTTTTGATGCCAAATCTCAAATCAAACCACCTTTCAAATCCAAAACTAATAATGCTAAGATGAGTCTAAAACAATGATTAATGTGATTTCATAACTTACTAATAGGCATGTCTTTTCAACTTCTTGACAAAGGCAATTTACACGATTATCAAATCCTCCTCACAATGTGTTACAAAACTTACTTGAGTGCAACCTTGTATCTCTTCCTCTACCAATGGAAGTTGATATGAAAAATACACAACCTAAGAGGTTCGATATTAATGCCTATTGTGATTAACATAGATGCCAAAGACACTCAACCAATAAATGCTATGTT